>VXAY01004633.1:1337-131618 GCA_013399855.1 Oxyruncus cristatus
TGTCTCTCTTTCTTTGTCTCGTAACGTGGGATGACGTACAATTGACACGGAGGACTTTCGACGGAGGGTCGGTGTTATCTCGACGGCCCGGGCCGGCAGAACACCACCGCCCCCGGGCACCCCGGCTACGAGCTCATCGCCGGAGTTGCCCCCCTCCACCCCTGGCCCGACCCTTCCTGGGCGCACCGGCCCCGCGCCGCCTTCCCTCCGTCTTGCGCTTGGGACGCGAACTGCTTCGGCAATGAGAAAAAAACAAAATCGGGGCGGGGGAGGCTTTAAATCCTTCCCTTTCCAGTGCTCATTCCCTCGGAATAAAGGGAAAGGGTGGGGGTGGGGGGCAGCGAGCGGGAGGGGAAAGTTGGTAATGAAGGATACACGAATCATAAAATGTAAGCTATGTGTGATTAATGATCTGCACTAATTTGAATAGCAGGCGTGTTAAAGGTCATTGACAATTGTTGCTGCTTTCAGCATGAATGCCTGAGTGGGATGTATTTGGGACAATCAAATTTAATTCTAATTCACAGAAAAAAAATAATCAGACGTGCATAGCAACTGGTCAAAATATACAGAGGACGCACATTAAAAAAAAGCACGTAGCCTGTTCTTCAAAGGCAACCTCATTACATTAAGGTGGTGTCTTTAAATGCTTCAATAGTAAATAACGTATCTGGAATGTCTGGATTCTGTTCCTTATGCATCAGCATCTTTCCTGCACACTTTTTCAATTGCAGGCCAAATTGGGTTCCCAGTTACTCCAGACTTGCAGCATTTTGTGGGAATTCTGAGTTTACTGATGCTGGATTTACCTGCGAGTGGACCAGAGCAGATGTCACCTCTCTAAGCTTCAAGAATTCACCCTAGGCACACACCTATAACACAAGCGTGTAGATTCTCTAATCATGGTTTATATAGTAGTTTAGCATTTCTTTACACAAAGAGTAAGATATCCATTATAAATCAGCATTCCTGGGCACTATTTAGAACTACAGTATTAAGCTAACAATTTCCATATGGTGAAAATTGACGAGTCAGAGCAATGAAAGGTGCATGAGAGTTCCCAACTCCTCTACCTAAAAATGTGATTTTTATGACCTATTCCTTTTCTCTCGGAGTCTGTACAGATTCTTTCCCTTAGACAATAAAACATGAGAATACACAATGCAGTGCTTGCTCTTTTACTTGATAGAGTAATGCTTAAAATGCTTAATATTTTCCATATTTGCTTCCATAGGGCCCAGTCTTATACTCCTTGTTCCCATAAGAAAATAGGAGGCTACAGGGGTGAAAGGACTGGAGAACCCATCTCAGGCTTAGTAAGCGAGGGGTATTCCACTTTAATGGAAAGGCAATTAAAAATTCAGAAGATGCAGAGACCTTAAAAACAATCAAGCGGTATATTAATTTCACGGAAAGTCACCAGCAGAGTTCCTCTGTCCATGTAATTTTAAATAGGAGATTTTCTCACATTTCTTCTGCTGAGTCCAGCACTTCTGGGTTTTAAATGCAAAACTGGAATGGTGTAAGAATTTATAGACTTAAAAGATATGCATAATATCGTCAATGTCATTAGAAATTTTAGGTAAAGAGGATGTTCCTTATTTTCAATTTGTTAGTAATGCACCATTTCCATGGATGATTAATCTGTTTCCAGACACTGTTTACCCATTTTATCTTTGCCAGAAATCTTCCAGGAGATGTCCTCCAGTTTCAAATTTTTTAAATTACAGTATTTTGTATGAGAATGTCAACGATATTAATGGCTCAATACATGTTTTGCTATTTATAGACTTGTATGTATAATAATTCTGGCTAATGAAATACTCAGAGCAGGAAAGCATTTATTTACTTTTGCTATGGTTTAATAAATTATTTGTTCAGCATTTGGGACCAGGCTTTCTCAAGTTTGGGAAAATGGCATTTTGATGAAATTCTGTGCGATGACTTGTCTGCATAACTTAGCCTTAGGAGTGATTGGTGGAAGTTTAGATAAGAAAAGGTTCCTGAGAAACACCATGGTAGAATAGCAAGGAAAAAAAGACCATCTCTCTAAAAGCAAAGTGAAAAGCACAGATAAATACTTCAAGGCAGGCAAACAAGCCAAGTTTGGATTACATTTCATATATGTGTGTGCGTGTGTGTGTACGTGTCACATACACAGATACAGTCAGTGAAATGTAATCTAGAGGATTCAGTCACTTTAACTTTTGATGCATGCTTGCTCAGTTACTCAGATTTTGTGCCGATGAATATTTTTTGTTGTTGCAAATCTATCTGAAGATCAGAGAACATATCTAAATAATGCTAATCCAGGACAGTTTACAGCTCTTGATTTTTTTAAGGCGTCTTTCTCCCATCTCAAGATTTGGACTAGCTTTTTCCTCAGTCACCCATCATATCAGTCTCTCAATGACCCTTTCTAAACACAGCCCTTGGCTTTACAGTTAGTTCTCCAGTCCTGCCAATAAAATAGTATGTATCTATTTAAATCTAAGCCAGAGATTTTGCTTTCAAACTGTACTTGGGTCAGGAAAAAAGAGCACACAACCTAACGACAAATAATTTTGTATTACTCTTCACGTTCTAAACCAGACCTTTTCTTGGTGTATCAGGAAATAGAAAGAGCATGTGCAGAAGTTCCAAACTGGAAGGCACAGGCAATTCTAATACTCACGTACATCTGCAGATCACCACACAGAAACATTCTCAGTGATGCTTTTTTACAAGAAACTAGCATTTCTTACTCCAATTAAAATGGGCCATTCTAACATTGGTGTGCTTTCAGAGTTTCTGTGGGTGGCACAAATTTCACTGCAAAACAAAATCAATAACAAGCATATACTCTTGGATTAAGTACGTTGACCTCTCATGTGCACTGCAAAAATCTTTTTCTCCTCCCTCTCTAATTGTGCCTCAGTAGCTGTGTGGTGTCAGGCTGCTTCCAGAGTTTGTACTATGAAAACACACCCCAACCCATCAAAGTTTTTCATACTGGCATCCTCTGGGTCTGCATAGATTGAGGTCAAGCTCTTGCACCCTGTTCACTTAGTCAGGCATAAATCTATCAAATGGATTTGAAAATATTTTTCCATTTGGAGACATGTACATATTTCGTGATCTGACATATCTATTAATGTGTAACAATAAGCGACTTTGTTTCATCTGTTGACAAATTGTGACAGGTTTCAGAATGTGGTCATACCCTCTTTACCTTCTATTCATACAAGTTGTCCCCTTGCTATCAATCCAATTGCATTAATGCTAAAAGGTGATTGGTGTTTGTCTCCATCATCTCACTTATGGTATGTAAAGAGCTTTTCCTCATGGCAGAAATAATCTGGAGACCTTTCTTAAAGAATCAACAATTTTAACACTAATGTCTTTCATATTTGCCCCTACCGTCAACACAGTTGCTAGGATATAGGCTGATTTTGATTTTTGTGCTTTGATCCTATCAAACCCACGTTTTTTTACATTGAATTATTCAATATTGCTTTTACAATGACACTGAGGAAGAGAGCAGAAAAAGTTAATATTGCAAAGTAAGTATAGCCTCAGTGTACATGGTTATTTTAGGTTTCTGCTAAATGTACCAACTTTTCCAGCCCTGGCAGTCAGATTTTCTCACCCATATGTAATTTTATAAACTACATCACGGCTTCACAGCAGGTAGGGAGCCCACAAACCTGTTCTTAATTTCAGCTTAACTGAAAGAATCTCAGCAGCAGCTGGTTTCAGAATAGTTGATACAGACTTCCACAGATGTGGCCCATAATAGGTTCAGAAATAAAAAAGAACTAGGCCACAATGAAGAATCAATTTCAAGGAAAACAAATTCAATAAGGATGCCACTTTTAAGGTTTTTTTTTTTTTCTTTGAGACGGAGATCATTGGGAGGGCATATATCTGTGGACTGGGTTTTTCCATGCTGTCTACTGATAGTAATACTTCAGTACACTGATTTTCTGGCAGGCTGGACCTGGCTGTTAGCAGGCTGTGCTCTCTCAAAGCAAAAAAAGCGGACTATTTCTGAGTTTGTGTCGCCTTCCCTCCCCTCCCCCTCCCCCTTCTTATGTTCCTCCAAGCATAACTGATAGTACTGGAGTGCTTGTGCGCTTTTCTAACTGGACCAGACAAAGAGGTACAATAGCTAAAAATGACCTCTGATGTTACAGCAAATGTGCCGCTTGATAAAACTGGGGAAACTGGTTGCTAGCTCTAAACAACATGTTATTTGGTGCTGTTCCACAAACTTGAAATTAAAGGACTACAGAAAAAAATAGTTTCACAAATGTTCATTTTTTGAGTTTAGTAAGGAGAAGAATTTAAATGATTTCTGCAGCGGCACGGCAAATACATCGTTGTACTATCTTCTGCTGAGTAAAAAATACCTCAAAAGTAAAAGTGGAACAAAACAGTCACTTGTTCTCACTAACAAAATTTCCTTTGACATTCTGTGCAGTGGTCTAAAGTGGTTGAATAATCTTAGTTTATATGGTCTTTCAGCTCAGGCATGCGAGGAAAAAGGAACTTGAAAAAGAGAATATTTTACCTGACATGTACTATTTTAAGGCTTCAGTAATTAGAGAACTGCAGAGGTCAAAATAGCCATCAATATCACGAGCAACAGAGTAGAAGTAACATGTTTGAGCGGAACTTAGTTGGTTGGTTGTAACATAATATGCCATAAGCGCTAGGATGTGGATCTGCAATGAGCAGCAGCAGAAATAACAGTAAAAGTTAACCAGCACCAGATATTTGCTTTGCTGAAAGCACAAGAGAACTTGTAGATAAGAAACAGAGATGCTTTAGAGTCTAAATTGCCTCACTGCAGAGATGATCCAACCTATACTGAGGTCCATCCACACAGATCCAATCACAGGCTGGAGGAAAAGCTTGCCAGTGCCTTATAACCTTTCAGTAAACCAGACAAAAACTCAGCATTCAGAAGCTCCCAAACCTTTTTTTCCACCTTCTGGATCTCATTCAAATCAGAAATGTGTGTCATTAGCCTAGTTATAGCATACTAGTGTGTGCATCCTAAAGTCAAATCAGGAAATACTAAATCAGGGTGTGTAGCTAAGACGTTGCTGTGTATCTGCTACTACTAAAACTATGTACGCCAGCCTGTATTTCTGAACTGACATAAACTAAGGATGAGTAAAAGTACAATGACTACATCTGAAACTGCAGTATTTTGCAACAGTATAATTCATAATAAATATGCACAATTTTGGGGAGAATTATTTTGAGAACAGGAACTCTTCCAAAAACTTCCTACTATTTCTCTCATTGTTGATAGACCATTTTTCTTCCCTGAACAATTTTATGCCAAATTGGCTACTTTTCTAATTCCTCCATAGATCACATAAAATTCATGATTCCTTTTTTCACATTTGGATCCACAAATCAACCAAGTGAATTCCTTCCACTGAGAGAAAGGGGCTGAAACAAACGCCCAAGATCATTAGCATAAAATTATCAGCATAAAATTATTCCAACTTTTAACAAAAAGTTGTGGGAGGCTTCTAGTTTGTTGCTTTCATTGGGTTTGAAAGAGAGAAGTGAGTTAGGGAAGTTGGTCCGCTACAGACTTTATGAGGCATTTGCCTTTTTCCCCATTAAACTGCAAAGCTAATAAACCCGGAGCATTCAGTAACAAGCGAGGCACTCATGTCAACAAAGACCTTACTTAGAGAGGGAGAGGTTTTGAGAAACTTCTGTGGCAAGGATTTGAAGATATTTTAGTCATATGCAGTTCGCTTTTGCTTGTCTGTTTCCTACAGTATAATCCCCTTTGCTTTTCCCCCCTCGGTGTTTTAAAACGAACACAGAAAAGGCCGAGTGTTAAACTACACTATTCAATTGTCCGGTAAGTACACAAATTCTGTTCAAATCAGAACAAACTTTCAAGTAGACAGAAAGGGGTATTTGGATTTCTATTTGGATTTCTATTTTATCCTGGAAACCCTGCTGAAAACCAGTGTGACAGGGAATATAGCCATATCAGACCAACAAAAGGCTTCTAATGTAGTGAAGACCTCCTCCCCCCTCCTCTCCAAGGAAGCCGGCTGGCAGAGCTTTTGCTATCAGAATTGTTTGCAGAATAACCAAACTAAAGCAGCTCCCTATGTGGGTGCCTCATTCAGGAATAAGCAGCACTTTTATTCTAAAACACTTATCTAGCTTCCTGAAGAGAATGGGCTATTTGGAAGATATTTCTTCGTTTTGAATGTTCTTGTGGAACAACACCTTATCGTGGTTTTTTTCCTTCTATTTATGTTTTCATTTGCCTCTCTGACAAAAGCAGAGATGTATTCACTCAATAAAACAGTTATCACGTATGCCAGCAACTCTTAGATTCCTTCTGCTGTGTGAAAGATTCCAAGTACTAGTTTTATTGCAAAGGATTGCATTAATATCAATGGTGCAAGCACCCTGTTTGCTCCTAGGTGTCTCATATAATAGAAGGGTTATGCTTTATTAAGTCAAGTGCAGCAGATCTGCATTTCACATCCCTAGTATGACAATGTTCTTGCAATGCAAGGTGCACCACTAGTCATATTTTTATTGATATGAAGTATGTTGCTATGTAATACTCCACATATTTTTCCCTAAGACATGAGAACATTTTGTGCCAAATCCCTCTATCATCTAACAAATCCAGGGTCCTATTTATTTAGATAGGACTTTGGGTAATAAACGTAATAGATTGCAAAATAAATGTGGTAACAATGCTGCCAAAAATGCTCGCAGAATGATGTTGTCAGTATTGTCCAAGCCAACATTTCGTCTCTCCAGAGAAGGATGCATGTGAGTGTGTACTGTCAACTGCATTTGCTGTCACTAAGCCTAAAGTGTGTGTTTGTTTTTTTGTTAGATTGTGTTACAGAATTGAAGAGAGTTGGATTAACTATTTAGTGTTAACTCCCTGAAGGCTCCACTAGGTAGAACTGACACGACACAAGCATCTGTAAGTCTGTAGTCCATAAGAGAGACAGCATAAGGCACAAGTTGGAAGAAGGGGTCAATGGACTGTGAGGAGAGGCCAGGAGCATTCTGACAGTGCTCACTTGCCTTGTAACCCCGACAAATGTTATGGTGGTCCCAGTGCCAAGTCCGTGTGAGGCCAGCAACTGGAAGCTGGTGTGAACAGCTGAACGTGAACCGCTGTCCTAAGCTGTAGGAACCAAAGATGGGTGGCTGGTGAGATCACAGCCAGGAGCTCTGCTGTGGGACCTGGGACAAAGCTGGCTGGTTTTGCAGACCCCTAACCACCACCTACATCTGCTCCTGAAGCCTACTCTGTTCCCACCTCTGCTTTTTAGAGGAAGCAACTTGACAGAGCATTAACAGTACCTCTGTACACTCCTTATTTCATTCACAAGTACTTCTGCTAGGAGTATATAACTACGTTAACTATATGTTCAAGTATTTTCTACTGAGTCCACACCGTTCTGCTGTAGGCAGGCATAGTAGCCATAATCTGGTTGTAAAAAAGTGCTGGTCAATGTGATATTTGCATGAATGACCTCATTTTTCACTTGCTCACTAGAACATTTTTAAAAGGAAGTATTTGCTTGGTTGGTAGCCAAGTGTTTTCTCCTTGACTACCAAACATGTTTAGTCCATATTAAGGGTAGAATTCTCTCCAAAGTTCACTGGTAATTTCCAGACCCTGCAAGATTTGCACGCAAGAGACTGACAGCAACATTCTTATTTAATCATTTCCCACTATATTTCAAAAAAATGTAGTTTTCCAGATGCTCCTGCCTTCCAAATGCAAAGTGGAAAATGTCCAAAAAAGGCATTACTTCATCTAATATCGTTTATTTAGCACACATACAATCCTTCTGTCTTCTTCTGCTTTATCAAAAGCAAGGCGATGTGTGACTAGTTTGTATAACTTAAATTTCTTATCTGGACTTGCATAAGTGTATTCAGCAGCTTCCTCAGATGTACAGTTAATGGGAAATTCCATGAGTTTTACACTTAAACCTAATCAGAGATATGAATGGAAGAATGTAACCATCAAAGCTATTGCAGAGTCCTCCACTCCCTGACCTTTGGGCTCATAAACCCATGAATAAGTTACATTCATCCATGTACTAATGCATTTTTTTCATTGCTAATGCAAAACGGGTTTAGAACTCCTACTATTAATCTAAGTTGAATTTCACTCGAGCTGCTCACGAGTGGATATTCAGTCTTTAATCAAGGTTTGTGAGACTTGTCCTCTTTTCACCCCATGCAGCTTGGGTCCCAGTGCAGGGGCAGATCCAGTCAAAGAGCCCAGTACCACGCAGGTAAATGAGGAGAGAGGAAGGACTGCACCACCCAGCAGTGCTGATGTGGCTGCGTCCCAAGCAATTACTGGCTGACCGCAGCTTCATCTGTACCTACATGCTGGTAGGACAATGTGTGCCATGGTCCCCTCTCCCCGGGTATCATCTGCAGCCTGACGCAGCAGGGGATGTAGGAATTGTATCACAGAATATTCTGATTTGGAAGGGACACACAAGTATCATTGAGTCCAACTCTTAAGTGAATGGCTCATACAGGCATCAAACCCACAACCTTGGCAGCATTAGCAACATGCTCTAACCAGCTGAGCTAATTTAACACATCTCTCCCACGCTCACAAAGCACTGTGCTGTGTCTGATCTCCATTGCACCTGTATATAGAGGATTTGGGGAGGACACTCTACTTGCTGCATAAGCCACTTTTTTTCTCTGAGCCTCATTTTCTCGTAGGTGCAAAATGGGTCAGTACTTTTAGAGAGCTGCACTCACTACTGACATAATGAAATACCCTGAGACCTTTTCTAACCCTGGCAGAACAAACCATGGCACAAGTCATGCTTGGTACCCGTGATTGGAATTATGTTTCGACTGTCCTCAGAGTCCAGTGGAAAGAATTCAGCAAAAACAGCATGGAGCTGTGTCAGAGGATGTTTAGGCTGGATATTAGGAAAAGGTTCTTCTCCCAGAGGGTGGTCAGAAACTGGCAGAGTCTCCCCAGGGCAGTGGTCATGGCCCCAACCCTGCCAGAGCTCAAGGAGTGTTTGGACAACACTCTCAGGCAGCTGGTGGGATTGTTGGGGCTATGCTGTGCAGGACCAGGAAATGGACTCAATGATGCTTGCGGGTCCTTTCCTGCTCAGGAGTTTCTGTGATTTGGTGGTTTGTACCTAACACAGAGCATAACAAGGGTTATATCCATTCATCAATCTCTGCCAAAAGTGGTTTTGCACCTTCCTTGCGTTGACTGTGCAATCGGAGTGAGTCAGTCACACAGCTAAAAGAGAATAAGTATACTTTGAATAGAACAGATAGTCTGTCCCAAGGACAAACTAGAGAAAAAAATAAGGTCTGATACAACCCAGTATGGGTTAATTCATTTTCTCCCAGTAGTCCAAGGTGATAGATCAGGAAAGCATAAGACAAGAAGCACCCACTCAGATAGAGACCTCTAAGATAAAAATAGCTCCATCAACACAAACTGAATACAAACCAAAAGATTCAGTGGGCCAACTGAAGTATATTTACGGGATTTTTCAGTAAAAAAATTAAACTTTTGTTTGTATTAATATTTGGTAAATGAATAAACAGTACCTGAAAGGAAAAAATAAAATTAAAAAAAGAAGTTATTCCTCAGCCTGGCTCTGATTGATATAATTTAACTTTGTTCTTTAAAAAAAAAAAAAAAAAGTACCATCCAGCATCCAGACACACCTGTGCGCCAAGTTTTGACCAGATGCAATTTGATACAAGTGAGATATTAAGACCAAGTTAACAGTGGAAACAGTGACAGACTGTTAACAGTACTAAAGGGTAGTGGCTGCCATTATACTTGTAAGTTATACGTTTCTCACAGCATAGTGGGACAGCTGATAAACCCTGAACCTGCCTGCTTGCTGCCTTCAATTTGCCTGCAGTTTGTTAGGCAGTACGACTCCAGGAGTGACCTTATGTTTACTCATTAATTCTGCGAGCCACTTCATGGGGAATTAGAACAACTAGAACATTTTTAATATCAAGAGCATTTTGCCTCATTTCTTCATTGTCTTTGTAATTTAAATATCCTGTTGTGTAAACCTAAAGGCAGGAAGTGCACTATACAAACCCTTACAATAACAGTATTAGGTTGCAGATAAGCCCACGTGGTCAGTGGTATCGGGTAATTTTCTTTTTTCCCAAGGTAATGTAAGTTTTGCCAAGACTAGAAGAAATGCTAGAATGCTTTAGTGCACCTAAATTTTTCAAAATGAGCTTTGTCTGTTAAGCACCAAAAAAAAAAAAAAAAGCACTCTCCCAATAATAAGAAATTGCTTTGGCCAATAATGCCAGGCTTTAATTATTTAGCTTCATTCTGTATTTGTCCTTCTGCCATGAAACCCAAACCTTTTCAGCAGGCAGAGAGGTGGTGGTGGTGGTGTAGGTGCCTACCTATCCTCTCTCTCATTCTTTTCCGTCCAACTCAGCAGTGTTTTAATGCAAATCAAACCTTTGGTGCGTACATAGCTAGCACAGATATCCTTACACTTCATGCACCTGGCAGTCAGCTTTCCTGCCGAGGCTGCTGCTGAACTGGATTGCTTCCTCTGGTGGTGATTACACTTGTAATAGAAGACAACAAGAACTTCCTACAGATGATAAACACAAGCTTGGGTTTTTTAAATATATACCTGGATTCATGGGCCTAACCTAGAAAATTCCATTAATGTTAATATTTAGAATTTCTCAAATGAAGCAAATAATTTTTGCGAGGCAGACACATAGCTAGCACTTCAAACCATGAGCAAGCCATGTAACGTACCAGTGGTGCATTTAACAAAAGTAGGACATGATTTCTGAATCTATTCTCCTTTAATAAGATTATAATCCTCACTGTCCTGTTCTGACTGCAGTCGGAGGTAGCGTTGTTGCTGAGCGGCTCACGAGCAGTAGGCTTGTGTCCTTGCATAACTGATCCTGAATTACACACGGTGACTATCTATAGGTGGTGATCTTGAACATGACAAAACGTTTGATCTTTGCATATATTCGCACAAGCACGTTTGCACCCACGTGGCGCATACACGTTCATATCGCACGCACGGCATTATGTGTAATGAGATTATTACATTTGTGTAGATGCAGTGTGAAAAGGAAAAGTTGCCTGACACTTTACCTTTATAAACCTTTCTCAGACAGCTAAATTTTATTAGTGTTTAGCCATTTCTGCTGTAATTTCATGCAGCATCTAATTTAGGCTCAAACTCTAATGAAAATTTCAGCCAAAACTGCTTAGCTTTTTGTGAAACAGAAACCAGGTTGTTTTGCCCATCAGTAAACATTCTGGATATTCTCTGGGAATTGTTCTAGCACCTGCACAATTTGAAGCCAGAGTCTGAAAAATTTGAAGAGTCTCCCTATGCTAGGGCTTTGCCTTTTACTATTCTCGTTATACATTTGGCTGTGTTATAAGTCTGTGAAAAAATCACAGTTTGCACATGCTCCATCACTACCTCTTCAGTTGGAGCCGCTAAACTCTAGGAAGATTCTGCTGTAACTGAGAATGCTCAGGTTTCTCACAGCTGGTAGCGCCGACTGAACCACATATGCCACGTCCTCAGTTATAGACGAGTGTCCTCACTATTGCATACGTGAATATATTATTCTAGGATACATTACAGGGGCAAAGCCAAAATTTCACTGTGCTAAGAACTCAGAGCAGTAACATTGGGATGAGTTCCAACAGCAACTGCCAAGAGGGAGATAAATTAATTTGTGCTCATGAAGCATTCAAATAGTGCAGAACTGGTCACCACAGAAAATCTCATGAGAAGTTTTTTTTGAGAGAAGCATTTGAATAAAATTATTATGTGGCTGTGCAATTAAAGATGATAACATAAAGCACACACATAAGGGGCTGAGTGAACAAATATCCTCAGTATTGGAACTTTCTACATTATTTTGTCTACACAATTTAAGAATATAGTAAAGAACCTAGTTCCTTTAATTTATTCAGTCACACATCTACATGTCTATAGGCAGCTTGTCTCCAATTCAAAATAATAAAATAATGGTGGATCTTGCAGTGGTTAATAGTTAATTGCATTTAATATAAAAAAGGCAGGAATAGCTAATCTGAAGTTTTCAGAGGCAATGATTTACTAGACGTTATGGTCAACTCACAGCATAGAGCTTTCAGCTATTCCCTCTGGAGTATTAAAATCTGTGATAACCAGTGAAGTATGAAGTGAGGGGCTTTCTGGAGTTTCCTTCGTGTCTCAGCAGGCTTTTAACAGAACAACCAAGGGGAACTGTCTACAATAAACTTCTCTTTGTCTTCACTTCTTCCAGCTTCAGTATGCGAGGAGCTCCACTTTCAGCTATGGAAATGAACCACTTCATTTTTATGAGATCTTGTTTCAGTAGCCTACTTTGAATAATAAATAACTATTAACTTTCAGAGCACAGCTGAAGATATACAATTTTTAAGGCACATCCTGTTTCGAGGACTTCAGGATAAAAACTACGTAAGAGCACGAAATTGTAGAAATAAATGAGATAACAAAGTTGTTCTCAGTACAGTGAGGCTGTCAGTCTTTCTGCACTCTTACCCTTGTAATAGTATATGTTGGGCCTGATTCCCTGACTTCATTTGAGACCCCTTGGGGGAAACCAGAAGTAGCATACTGGGGAATCATATTCTTCTCCAAACGTTTATTTTTTGGAGGGCAAATCTAGCGTGGTGCTTAAAAGCCTCACAAGTATTGCACAGAGCTTACATGATTTCTTTTGGCTTGCTGAAAGGGTGAGTACGGCACAGCTTTTGCAGCGTTATTTCCTGAGCGCCTATTTAAGCAGGTTTTAGTGTTAACTTCAACTTCTTAACAAGCTTAAGTACAGCATCACATTTGATTTGGTTTTGCAAATGTCTGGAACTTTTCATGTGGAATTAGCAGATCTCAGACTTCAAGCCTAATGAACTCAGATAAAACTCAGCAGGATGTCCTGTTGGAAACTAATTTTTTTGTACAAAGACAGCTCTTTGGTCCTCTTTTCTTGCATTGCATTTGTTGACTTGTCGCACAGGCTCATAGGCTATCAGATCTCTTATTGATCAACTCTAGAGTCACTTGAAAACATAATTTTGAAAGCAGCTTTTCAGCACCTCTCCTTGTTTGATCTCATTGCTGTGGCACAGTTTTTCAAGCACTAGCCTGAAAATCAATGCTGGGCATTATTTTATGCTTTATAATTCATATTTTTTAAAAATCTTTGCATCTATCTAATTGTATTTAAAATGCCTCTCTATATGTTACATTTTCTGCTGTATTAAAATCTGTCCTAGGATTCACATCCCTTCATTTTAATTTAGCTACAAATTGATTCTTAAAGTATCGCATTTAATAGCCTTTGGGGTTTGATGAGCAAACTATTCTGACGTCTATTCATAGACCTTTATAATGGGACCCACTCCAGTTTATCCCTTGAACTGTCAGGCTCTTTGGGAAATAATAGCTTCTGACAGTTGTAGAGTTAAAATATAGGATTAATGATCAGCTTTTAATGTGCAAATGGGGTATTCAGCTTTCCTCTTACCCATCTTATTTAATGCAAATTCACTGTTGAAACAGGTAGCATGAGTTTTCTTCTCTCACTAAACATAGATTAATATATCAGGGTAAATCCTTGACTCAAAATAGAAATTTAGATACATGCCATGAAGTAAACACAGGGCACTACATTCATGCTGATTTATAAGCAAGTATTTTTCCTGTGCCAAGTCCATCATTTATTTTTAAGGCTTCAAAATCTCACTTTAACATAAAAATAAAAGTAGCTGCACATCACAGCAACCAATTTAACCAGCAGGAAGGACTCTGCCCTTGTCTATTAAACACAGCTGTAGAAAACCCTACAGACTTTGATTTAATTGTTTCCAATAAGCCAAAACAATCTGATACCTGCACTTAGTAAAAAGTAAAAGAGAAAAAAGACAGGGATTTCTACAGTGAAGCATGGAGCAGATCAGATGTTTTCATTAGGAGTTTATTAACATACTTGTGATACTTGGCCTTAGGAATTGTACAGTAATCTTTTGAATTGTCGCATCCTATTAAAAAGCTGCCTATCTATACAAAACTAGACTATTTGTTTGGAAAATGTTGTATACCCATGTAAATGGAAAGTGCATTTTAAACACGTTGTAATAAGAAGCATTTGTCCATTATGTTCTGCAGTGATAGGCAGCACTGTGTCCAAGGAGCGGAGCACGGGGAGGAGATGTTTGATTAAGGTGACACTTGGAGAACATTGCACCTTTCTTAGAGTACTTGGGAAGAAAAGGTTTTGAGGGTAACTTAAACGAAAATCAAAACATATAAAAATAAAATAAGCACTGAGTCATTCAGAAAAATCCTTCATATTTAAGGCAGTCACACACCTGCCCATACTTCTCTAATAACCACTAGCTTTCCCAAGCACACGAAACAGAAAGGTGTCCCTCAAGATACAAGACTTAATCCTTGCAGTGCTTGAGTGCCTTAAGCTGCCAATAAAGTGAAGAGTGAAGTCTGTTGTCTGCAATTATTCCTTTGAAAGGAGTCACATCAGAGCAGCACACATATATAAGTACTCTGAGCAGCAGAGAAAGAAGAACAAGAAGAATACACAGCACATCACATATAAGCGACTTTTGTGTCTTCTATTTTTATTGCTTCTATCTTTGCATACATGCTGTAACACACTAACAGGGAAGAATATGATTAATGTTATTTGGGAAACCTGGTTCCAACAGCTTGTAAATGGCCTCCAGGGATTTCTTTTGTTGTTTTGCTAACAGTGTCAATTTACTTGGATAATATTCCCCCCCTTCCCATTTCGAAGAATGCAAAGCAATCTATCATTAATGACTCTTGACAAACATAAGCTAAATTTAAATTAACTTCACAGACACTGTTAATAACATCCTTAGCTGTTCTCTTCCTAATTTTTCACTGCCTTCTACCTTGTATTCACAGCTGTGCAACGGAAGTCAAAACAACAGTCAGACAGCAGCATTCCATTCGGCAAACATACCGCATTCGCATTGCTTTGGTGTGAATTAAGTGAGAGAATTGGTGATTGCAGACATGCTGATAAACATATATATATTTATAATAACCATAGCAGGCTGTGGTCACTAAATAGACTAAAGGTGTTAACCGGCACTTCACAGGCCGATGGACGCTTTAGCTACCCTATGCCATTTCTGACCCTTGCCAGCAATTTGTCCTCCTGCATCCCTCCTGCCTTACTGTCTTGGTTGAACAGGAGGCTGGATGATCCCCTGGGCACCAAAAACACACAGAAAAGTTAAAAGAGAGAAAATTATAGGAAATACAAGAATAAATTATGATTTTCACAGGGATTTAGCTCTGTCACTCATTTCACTGAATGGCAGGACAAATCAGTAAGAGACTAAGGCCAAGATAAAGTACTGGCAGGGGAAAGGGGAAAGAACACTGCTGGTAGCCTTCCTGAAAAGTTTCTCATCAAGTTACACCAGGAGAAACCAGCATATTCTAAATCCTGGCCAGGGAGTTACCTTCCATAAGAGGCAGGGTGGTAACAATAACACTACAGCCAAAATCCACTCTTTTCATGCCTTGCTGCAGCTACGTCTTCCAGGCTTCCCAGGACAGAGGGGGAGTGATGTTTTCTCAACACAAGCTGTTGTTTGGGCTGCAATAGGTACACAAGGAGGCATTTTGTACTCGGGCTTGGAGCCCTAATGTTCAACATCTTGGTGTTTTTGGTTTCCAGCCGCTCCAAAATGCCTTCAGGTTGCAAAATGGTTGTCATGCTTTGTGGAAATTAAAATGACAGGTTCTAAATGATGTGACTATTTCCTGCAGTTTGAGAGAATTTTCTCTGGAGACGTGTTTTTAGATAGAAGATGGGGGATTTTTAAACTTTCTGCAAAACATTTTCAGAATTCGCTTAAATTAAAAAGATTAAATGAAAAATTAGACCTTGTGTTCATCAAGTTTCATTGATAAAACATTGTCCTCATGGTTGCTTCGATTTCACAGTCAGAGCCAAGAAACCTTAATATTTCTTTTCCAACTTGCTTGTTGGGCACTTAAAATTACAGATCAGAAAAAGTGCAGCTTACAATAAGACACAAAAATTTTTACTAATCCAGTGAGCAGAGACAAACTGATCTTAGAATTCAACTAATGAAGGGGAAAACCACTGGAAACCAGGACCTTCAATATATGTCAGAGGGACGCTTTGGTGTCTGCAGTGAGGAAAGCAGGGCTACAAGGAGCGAGAAGCTGCTGATGCCTCTGGAAATTTATTAATTTGAAATACCCCAGAGAACAGACACAGCAAAGGTAGGAATCACAACTCTCTCCCAGCCAACCCCATAATTCTTTAGTGCATGAAACTTCAAAAAGCACGTATTCATCAGAGGATGCTTAATATTTCACTTTGTCCTGAACACAGTTGTTGTGGGTAGTGTTTGCAGAACAAAAGGGATGGCCTTTGATATTGAGACACCTGTCTGCTAGTGCAGGCAGCAGCATGGGCTAATGTGAGCACTGAATCCCAGCCAGTCATGGCTTTGAAACCCCACCTGTCCCCCAGCTTTACCCCAGAGTAGCAGGAAAAAAAAGTACCATTTCACATACCCAGTGAGTTCAATGAAGTATTTTATTTTAACCCCACCTATTAGCCTAAAATGATGTCAGCATTGAAAACACTTAGAAAAATGGAATCTAAACTTCTGTGGCTCAGGGGACGACCCCCATCTCAGTCCTGCACAATTCACCACTGCCCTGATTTCATGTGGCTAAGTGGGCATAATTGAAGGGAATGGTCTCTCCTAGCTCACAGTTTTGTCCTACAGCCATTCAATTGCCCCGCTTTTGTTTTGTTTTGTTTTGTTTGTATTTTCTGACCTTGCATAACTTTAAAATGGCCATGCATAATTTTTTGGACAGTTTCCATCTGGGGCAGAAACCCTTCTTGACAGGTTCAGCAAAGGCTGCAATTTAATGGATGCATTTCAAATTCTCTAAAACAGGGTTCAGACACCACTTCTGGGATCACAACACAGCAGAGGATGTGTGAGCATGGGTTACTGATGTTTGGATATAAATAGGGGGTCAGACACAATTCCAGTTGGTACTGTCTTATGATGATATAAATCCCCCAAGGGAGCCTCTGTGGTGGGAAATCTCTTGGTAGAGGAATTTGCCACAACCAGAACCAACCATAGCCTCTCTGTGGCTGAGTGGGACCTCCTGGGGATGGCAGCAGCCCCCGAGATAGGCTGTGCCAGCTGGAGGAGTTACAGGATGTGCTGACCCAGCATGTCCCCCACAGTCTCTGTTAGCAGTCATAAACTAAAGCAAATGCCTGCACTCACGTCAGCGCAAAGTCTGAAGGGGGAGGAGGACCCAGTGGGAACTTTATCTCTTTAGGGAGTGAATCCCACTGTGGCGCAGAGGACTTGGTAATACAGTAGGGGAGATTGTGTGCTGGGTGCTGCCCGCTCCTGCTCCTCTGCATGTGGCTCATAGGCTAATAAAAGCCTGTTTGTTTCTCTAGCTGACAGCAAAAATAAAACATGAGGAAAAATACGTATAAAAATTATGATAACTAGTAGCACAGGGAAAAAAATATAATAAAATCAGATGGGAGAGTTCACAGGGCAATTGGGTGTTTGCATTTTCCTAGGAAAGTGCAGTCCTGTGGAGCTGAAGGGAATCAATTGGCTTGTATTCACATTTTTCCTAAAAAGTCACGGTATAACACTGGCAACCTACAGGGAGATTGGAAAACAAATCAACAAACAAACAAACCCTTCTGAGGCTTTTCTCTTCCCCCATCCTCTCTCTTGATATTTTTTAAATTGGAGAATGGGGCAAAGGGGCAAAAGAGCAATCCTTGTATGTGCCAGCCAGTAAATCTAACTTCAATCCTGAGTGAAACAATGGGACAGGGGAGAGGAAAGGGGGACAGAAAATAACGGGGTCATGAGCAATTAAAAGGTTTGGACAAATCTGACCTTTGTTTTAATGCAATTTTGAATCAGCAAAGTTTTATCTGTGTTAAATTTAACTGCCTGGATTTTTGAATTTTCTTAAAAAGAAATAATGCCAAAGAAACTCAGTTCATCTGGTGGAATCAAAAGATGTAGTGGGAAAAATATGTTTTCTTCTTACTTGCAACAGCTGTTAAACTTCAGCATGCAAAATCATATAGGAGGAAAAAAAAACTTCCTTAAAATTCCGGCATCACCCTCAGTTCATCTAAACTGCGAAAAAGCTCATAAGAAGATTTCATTTCCTCCCTCAAAAGCTTCCAAACTCCTCATCCACAAGAAGGGGAAAACCAGCCTTGGCATTCTTGACATGGCCAAGACTAAAAGAGGTTATTTAGATTTCCTCTTCCCTCTGTTCCCTCCACTTATAAATCAACACATTTTCCAGATTAATTTATACTTTCTGTGTGCATGCATATTTATAAAAGAAAGGAAGCCTTTTTACATTACGTTTTAAAATTAGCCAGGACTAAACATTGCAATGCCGAAATGCTCCTCGTGCTATTACACAGCCCCTGGGAAAATATCCAGGGAGCAGTTTCGAGACAGTTTAAATTGGTCGAGCTAGTGAGAGTCCTCCCTCTTCCCTGGGCCATGCCACATGTTGCTGATGCACAGAAGTACATTAGCACTGCTGCTTATCCAACCCGTTATTGAGCCAACTTAAACAAATTGCCTTTTTTTTTTTTTTCCCCTCTGTTACTTTTCAGCTGAGACTTTAAATTGAGTCACTGAGAGGTCAGGAGAGCACCAGGGCCATCAAAAGGACAAGGTCTGGAAATACGTCATCAAGTCCAAGGCGAGGATGGCGTGGTAGCACTCACAGAGAAAGGGGCATCACTCCCCATCAGCGAGCGGTGTTTCTTATACCAGCCAGCTTCAGTTTTCCCATTCCCATGGTTTATTTAAAAAAATTTCACCTGGATCAAGAAATGAATCCAGCTAAAGATTATCCCAAATGGGCTATTTTTCAGCCACTTCTCTTCCCCAGTCCAGCTTGCTTGACACCTGTGCTCGCGTAGGAAAGGCTTTTGAAGAGTGGGCAACCAAGAAAAGGGGTGTGCTGCCCTAAAAAATACATTGCTTGGAAACTAGGGCTGTTTTGTGAGGAAATAGTATCACTGATCTAGAATCTACTTTTGAAAAATGTATGCACTGAAAAAACAAGTAAATTTTAAAACCTGGTCTGTTTGTTACAGATATGTCTGCTAATGAACTTATAACCAAAGAGCTTCGTTTCAGCTCCCTCCCCTCTGCCACCATCCACTGCTGTGTGTTCTCAGCAGACAGTAATTATCAGCCCTTAGAGCCAACAAGAATGATGTCATTTTTAATTCATCAAATACCAGGTATCCCAAGGGTATCCTTCACCAGAAATGCAGCATTTCTGAAACCAATTTGGGATTTTGGTTTTGATGGAGGGGTGGTAACTTTGGGACTAAAAGCTTTTGAAAAACTCAAAAGTCATCACAGAATAATGACTTTCTGACTGTCTCTGCAATAATAGGCTACCACCATGAATAACAGCTGACATTTCAGACTCTGGGTGACCCCTGGGTGTTTTCTGGGTCTTTTTCCCCCCTAACCAGTAAGTTTGAATAGCTGTGAGATACAACAAGGTACAGTATGCTGAAGACATAAGGTTACCTATATGCCCACTGCTTTGATTTTAACCAAACCATTTTGCATAAAGACTGCTTTTGTATGAGGATGCCTGTTGAATAACATTGTTTTTAACTGAGTCAGCAAAATAGATGAGCTTGCAATATGATGCAGAGAGCATATGTTATTTCTTGCATAGTCTTACTGGATTTATTCTGAGAAGCTACTGGGGCTTCCTGCAAAGATTGTTTAATATCTATGGTGGAAATAGTCCAGCTTTTATAATAGTACTGATGAAAAAATAATGACTTTTCATATCCAACCAAAGCCTGATTACACTCATTGAAATACTAATGTCAATATTTATTAGCTAATATTAAAATTACCGCCATCTCATTTTTGCAGTTAGTCAGAAAATCATTATGTATCCCTTTTCAAAAATCATTGACTTTTCCTTAGCACAGAAAACTCTATTATCAGTCTTTATAAAATATTTATGGCTTTCCTTGACATTCTTGTAATATCCCTAGGAGAACGATCAGCATTCCTCTTGCTGAAAAGAAGACAAACCTTTTCTCCCTAGAAAATAATTAATGAAGTAAATGTAAATGAAACCCAGCCAAAAAAGGTAAGAAGCTACGGCTTGTTCATCCAATTTTGCCTCTTATTTAGGAAAAATCAAAACCATCTCTGTTTTGACTACTTTATTACTATTATTGGGGAAAAAAGTGGTCTTGATTTGTCACTGAATGACAAATTATTCTTCATTCCACATGTAAGCATATGGAGAGAATTATTAGGCTAAATGGAGGGGCTTTTCACTGATTCATTGATTTTTCTGTGCCCTTGATTGTTTGTGCCACTGTTTCTTCATTAACAATATGCCCTCTCTCTAAGGTCCAGGGCAGGGTTATTTTCAGTGAAGAAATGCTAAATCACCCATATTTTCATTAGAGGCTGCTGGAGCTCCATATGATCTGAATGAAACGTCATACTTCCAGGCTACTGTAGTCTTACTGGATGCTGATTTTCCCTCCTATAACTGTTGTGGAAATCCTGATATGTCTCATTTCTTCCCGTTTGTATTTTCACTTTGATTGGTAATGAGGGAAGATAAAAAGGGATTCTCCACCACCACTAATATCCCTGCAAGAACCATGTATCAGCAATGCCTCTTGTTTAGTTAGTAATTCTGTCTTTGTGCAAACTTTTTTACATGCAGTTGGCTTGTTGCATTTCTCTGCTGTATTGCCATGGCAATAGGAAAAACATGTTAAAGCAGATTTGGAGAGAAAGGAAGGAAAAAAGAGATAAACCACCACTGTCATCTCATGGCTAAATGAGGTCAGAATTGGCTAATTTATGCAGTTAAAAGGTATGCAATTTGAAAGATCAGAGAGGTTAGAAGTAGTCCTGAAATTTTCCAGGTGGAAATTTTCCAATTCATAAACATGTCAGGATGGGGATCTGGATTTCCCTAAATTGGGTCAAATAAGTCAGCCTGCACTCAGGACACGTGATAAAAATCATTGAGTAAGGAGTGGGGGATTTAATAAGCACCTTTTAAAGCAGGTATGCTGTAGAAATTGAGTTTCAGCTTTTGTCTTTGTAAATGTAAAATTACGTATTTGTAGACATGGATACAAATTTTACATTTTTTCAAACATTATTTTCATATAAATTAGTTAAATAGCCTATTGTGATACATATAAAAATGTTCATAATTTTTTTTTCCCCAACTTTCTAACTATTTCTGTGTTTCATATTTAAATTCATTTGGCCTAAGTGAAATTTCCCCCATTGTATTTACAGTTTCAGCACCCCAAGGTGTTTCTATTTCAATTCAGCCATCTAGAGACATGGTGAGCCACCTCAAACAGGCAGTACAGTACAAGAGTTTCAACAGAGATCTGTAAGTCTAATCTTGCAGTCATTTACTCTTATGAATACTTTGAAGCTCAATAGCACTACTCTGGTGACGATGTTACTCTTACAGAAATTGAATCTTTCAAATGATTGCACACGTGAATAATTCTATGCATCTGAGCAGTTGTCTTTTGTGAAACTACTGCCTCGCATCAAGTTAACCATATGTGGATATGTTTCCAAGGATGAGGGGGTTCCCAGGGTGATGATCCTGGGGGTTTATCGGAATAAGCCTTATTGACCACTGCATGAATAAAGCATCGTACATGTGATCATGCCATTAGCAACGTGCAAAAATTCCACCAGCAATATTGATGAAATGTAAACCCAAATTTTGAAGAAAATGCAGATTTGATTTTTAACAGGGGATTTTAACATTAAAACGTCTCTTTAAAGATTCACTGCAGCAAGATCAGTAAATATAAATAAAACATGTGAAGAATATTAATCTTAGTAAAATTGAAGAAGCAAGCTGTCAATGGCTGTCAGACACAATATGAACTGACAGTTGCATGGCTTGCAGTCTGACATTGGGATCGTTACCTGTCTGTTTCTCTATCAAAATACCTACGGGGAATAAGAGTTTGCAGATTGCAGGCATGGGTGGGAGTGGGGAAAGGGGAAGAGTAGTTAAAATGGAAGCTTAATGACAGCTGTGAAACATACGTATGCAACATATTCATTAGGATTAATCATCAGTCCGAAGGAATGGCTTACATCATTCATTATCATCATCACTGGAGAAAAGCTTTAAAACAGCATCTATAGTTTTCAGATCCCACTCCTCCCTCAAATCAAACTCAAACCTGACAGTCAACCCTTTCCTGGCAGCCCCATGTACAAAACCTATAGATAAAGCTTTAACCGTGTTCACATATTAAGAAAATTTACAGGAATGGGTTAGATATTAACAACAGATCCTCATGCGGAAAGATGCGGCAGGCTTTTCCCCCCTCCTCTCCCCTGGCCAGCCGCTCACCCTCCCAGGATAACACAGAAAGCCCTTGGTCCAGCCAGCATAACAGGCAGGAGATAGGACTCATGGGCAGCTACTTCTATGACTACGGCCTGCACTGCCAGAAGTCCATCCTGGGAAGAGCCATCTTAGTGTAAGGTGATTTTTCATGGAAACCATGGTGTGAAAGGGTGACTGGGGTCATGGAGAGCGCTGATCATATTCCCTCTGGGCTCTCAGGATTGTTAAAGTTTGCATGAACATTCACGTGACCAGGGAAGAACCACTGGGGAAATTTCTTTTCTTGGTAGTCCCTTTCTAAAAGTTTTACCACTAAACACCTCAATCTGCACCTGCAAATTCTTGCTGAGGGTTGAGCACAGTCACCTAAGGTTGATTACACAGAATCACTAGAAAGGCTTGAAGAAATGTAATGCTCAGAGGAACCAGCAGAGAGGATGGGTCAGGCCCATATTCATAGAATCACTGACCACCTTTTTACATTCATTTTGGACAACTGCGTGTGCAAGCATCTCCCGTAACAGCAATTGGCTGGAGGGCCTGGGGTCAGGCTGGCACACATGGAGGCTGCACAATGCCATCATACTGACTTCTTGATGTTTTAAAGAGAGCAAACAGCTATGCATGCAAGAAATGCACTGGGGTTCATATAACCCCTGAAGAACAACTTTAACCAGGATTGCAAGCACATTAGGAGCCTGTTAGCTTAGGACTTGGGAAAGCCTGCCAGAGAAAAATTAGAAAAATTTATTTATCTTTTTCCCCTTCAGATTTAAAACTGTACCTTCATATGCTCTGAGGAGAAGCATCCCAGAGCCCCCAGCATTCCCATCTTCCCAGCCTGGATGGCTCGGCCAAAGGCCACGGTGAGTCGCAGGAACCTTGTCTGTGGGCTTTTCTAAGGCTCCTGAGTAGCTTTTCCTGGATAAATGCTGACTGAAACAGAACACAGTTGGATGAACAACACAAACTTTTTCTATTAAATTTTGCTCAGTACTAAAATATGTATGCATTTTACCCATGCTGAAAGTCTTGGCATCCCCTTGTCAAAAAACACTCATGCAAGAAAATAGTACTAGTATATCTTTATGGAAAATTTTATGCACATGCATACTGATGACTTTCGTTTTGAAATGTATTTCTTGAGAGGCTTCAGACAAGGAACCTGGTGAAGGTTGCATTCATTCACTCTAGGAGCAGAAATAATACCATGTGACAAATCACCATCAAAAATGCGGCTCCAGTGGCAAGTATTTAATATCAGCTCGAAAGTGAAAAACAGCTCACAGGTAGAACCTTTGCAACATTTATCAAGAATTTTAATAACAAATACATAAAAAATAATGCAATCGCCTAGCAGTAGCTTGTTAAGACTTGACTGAATCTCAGAATTTCAGCAGAACACTACATTAAAATTTCAACTGCCAAACAAAAATAACCCACATTGTTAATGATAATTTATGCAGCAGAATTTCATGCTTTTTAACTAGTTACACGAACTTAACTATTAGAAAAATGTTCCACTTACAGAGCAGATTCCTACAAACTCATACTGTTATACCACTGAGAATGAAGAAAATGGATGGAGCAACAGGAAGAATCCTCACTGATCCCATGTTACTTGTTTGTTCGATGGGTTTTTCGGTTTTTTAAAGTAAGAAACACAAAATTTAAGTCTCTCATACTTGATTCTTTTCTTAAAAATTCACTGAAAAGTGAAGATGAAGGTCCATGTATTTGCTTTGTCTGGTGACAAAAATATTATCAACGTATTTATATTCTAATCTATAACTTTAACATTGATACAGTCTAGATCATAAACTACTCATTTTAAGACTTTCCTTGAGTACAATTCCCCTTAATAACTACGTTTAGTTATTTTTATTATGGCAGTATCTGCAATCTGCAGCTACAATCTCTATTCTCTTTATTGAAGACACTTTACAAAACACAGAAGGAAACCTAGTCCCTAAGAGCTATAGTGCAGAACTTCAATGGGAGGAAACTAGATCTTCTTATTTCATATTTGCTGAGGAAACAATAGAGTCAACATTGTGATTGGTATATTGTGTAACAAAGGTGATTTCCAAAGACATACTAGTCACACTAAAACAAGAAATAGTAGAGATTATGCAATCCATTATGTAGACGCCTCTTCAGACTGCGGAAAGGTCTCTCAAAGTGTGAGTTAGCAGACAGAGACTGAGTATTCATCATGATTCATAACATCATCACCCCATCCTGAGCAGACGTTAGAGGATATGGACTTGCTATTTTTCTGTGTGCAGGTGGAATTCTAGCGCAAAAAAAAAAAAAATTGCCAATATTCCCACTTTCATGTTGTTGCAATATATGTACTGAATTCTTAGGATATTAAAAAATGCATGTGCTTAACTCCTATTTACTTAACAAAATACCTAGCCCTTTGGGACAACAGAAGCAAAACTTTCCCAAGGTTGTGGCCATAAATTTTTATGGAGATTTCTTCTGCACTGACAGGGGCCCCAGGCAGTGACCATAGGTTTTCCTGTCTCTCTCCACCTCCTCTTTTTGGTGTCGGTCATGATGTATACCATGAAAGTCTGTCTGTCTGTACCAGGGATTTGACCTGGAGACTGAAAACAGGTCTCAAGTAAGGGTCACAGAAAGGCATAGCTTGGAAATGGAAGACCTTGTTTTGGTTATTTTTCTAGTACATTCTTCAAGCAGCTTCAGGGATAAGACTGTTTTCACTCTCTGAAACACTCTTTGGCTTGTTTTTTAAATTAAAAAGAGAGTTCAAATCTCAATTCCTAGTGAGCCTTAATGATACCTCTCCCTTAACTCTTCTACTTTTTCCATGCTTTGATTACTGCACTATTCCTTTATCATTAAGAGAAGACTAGACATTCAAAAGTTCATGTGGAGGAGAAGCCTGCCCATTGCTGAAATGATGTGAAGAATGATGCCTTTTAGTGAAGGCAAGTCCATGGGAAAGTCCAAAGGAAGTCCAGTCTCAAAGCATCCCTCATGCCTTCCCTGGCATTGCACTGTGTGTTGCAAGGAAGGGCACTTTTGCTCATTGAATGCCTGGGAAAGCCAGGAGACAGAAGGAAAGGCTCTGGCAGGTATCTCAGTGCTTAATTCCTACTCTTCTAGGGGGCATTAGCACTGTGTCCTTAAATCAGGTGTATCAGGAGAGTAAGAAAGAAGCAGGGGGTGGGCAGGGAACAAGCACCCCTAAGAACGCATGATTGTGAATGAAGCATTTAAGCAGATTAGTGAATTCTCCCTTCTAAGAACCTGACTCAAAAGGGAAAGACACCTGGATTTGTTAGCTTGACATCAAGGCTTTATAAGCTCCCTTGATAATCATGAAGGAGTGCTCTTGTTAAGGCAGAAATCATCCCTTTTACCCACCAAAATCTGCATTTGCACCAGGCTCATTACCTTCATCCTCAACACAGTGAAGTTCAGCCTCTACTACTGTCATGCAGCCCACCAGCGTGTACTTGGTGTCCTGGCCTCCTGCAGAGTGTGATACACCAGCTTTTCCCTAAAGCTGTAAGAGAAATCCCAGTGCTTCTTAAATTGTCTTACAAGTCCTGCTAACACAGCTGTGCCCAGGTTGCTGAATGCTCACATCCTAAACCAGTGGTTGGTTATCCAAATACAATTATCCCACATCTTAGGAAAACTTGCCATGATGAGTTGAAGTAACAGAACTAATAGGTCCTCAGCTCTTTCTGCCAGGGCCAAAATACAGGTTTTGGCATCTATTCTAGGTCTAAAAATTCTCTCTGAGATCTAAAAAAGCCTTTCTTAGTGTGGCACGTTCTAGATGTATAAGCTAAGTTAAAAATACATCTGGTTTGTATTCCTTACTTTTAAATTAACATGTGTCATTCCAATGATTTGTCAATTAAATTAATGCAGAGACAAGCATTGTCTTCAAAATTGTCTGAAACAATGGAAACGAACCGTGACTTGATGGACAGGATTTAATAAGAAATGTTTCTCAGGTATATGTAATGGACATACAGTTTTAACTTCAGGATAGAAAAAGAAGGGGCCTTTCCAACTTGAGATATTCTATGATATTTCTATGAAAAGGAAAGGGAGACTAAGAAAAAAAAGTGACTAAGGCCTTGGTTTTGCCACTGTTCTTTATTTGAAAGCAGATTTTGACTTGTGTACAATAAAGTCTGAGGAGCAACGACATTCTCCCTCATCTGAGATTGCTGGAAATACTACATATTAACTTACTCTTAGTGTAAAGTGTTACTCTTGCTCAAAGAGGCAGATCTGGAACCTACGTAGACAAAGGTAGAAAATAAGTAAGTAAGTGGGTTCCTAGGAAATGAACCCTGAATATTTTACTTCACTAGGGCTGCATGCCATATTCAAGACCCTAATTTTTTTGTATGGAACAAGGAAAGTTTGACAAAAACACATACGCAGACATTCCTCTCTCCTTCCTTATTTACACATTCTGTGTGTGAACCAATAAGCCACACATTTTTTATCCACACTACTCATATTGAGCAGAGTCATGACAGATTACTGCAGATTGGTAAAAGCTTTCAGTGGAAAATTTTAACCCATCTGGAGTGTTGAAGATCACCTGATTGTTTCGAGATATTTTTAGTAAGAATGATACTTGGTCTTTAAATTAAAAATTAAAAATCTCCATCCTTTGCCAGATGCTTTTACTAAGTTGTCAAGAACTTCACATTTTTCCCTGTTGGTGATAATCGGATGGTTTGAGGCTTAAGTGTTTACTGGAAGACAAAATATGGTTTATTCTGTGCCTGATAGCCAATTTACATATTGTTGTGTACTTCTCTGTCCTGATGATAGCTCTATAAGCCTTATAATTTGGTGGAATACAAAATAATAATCTGGGTTAGACTGTAGCAAAGCATAATATTATTGTTTCACTCTGGAGAAAATTCTGGATTCAGTATATGTAAATTTTAACTTTCATATTCTCATCAATTATTGTTCATCTTACCCACAAGAAGAGTATCCTATAGGCAAAGACCGGAGCCTAATTAGCATGAATCAGTAGATAAGTTTAAAGCTATCCAAATATATACTGTGAAATCCAAGTTACTATTCTACTTTTAAAAATTCGTAATTCAAACCCTTAGTGATCCACAGAAATAGGCCATGACAATGCAAACTTTTTCATATTGGTTGCCTGTTGTTGTCCTAAGTGGGATTTCAGCCCATTAGTGTGTGACCTGAAGTGTCTCACCTGTATCTCACCTGCTGAAGCTAATGGCAAAGCATCACCAAGATGATGAGGCACTTGTGGTTTTCTTTGGAGAGGTGCCTACCACGAGGGTCTACCTTGTTTTCAAAAGTGATTCCCCAATGATGATTTAATGTATGGATAGCACTATACTGCAAGGATTACACTTTACAGGAATGAGGTGTGTTTCTCATTTCCTGTTCCCATCTCCCCAGGCATTTTTTTCTTCAATTCCTTTCCCCCGCCTCTTGTAGGTTTTCCTTCTTTGTGTCTATACCAGTTTCAGTCTAAATTTCCCCTTAATTCATCATATCTATTTAGTATATTCCAGATGTCCTATTCCAGCCTTGCTTGCTAGCTCTGTTCTACCAGGAGTTCATTGAGCACTGTTTAGTGCTCAAAAGAAGACCTGACATTTAATAAATTACACTTAAAATAAAACTTAGTGCTTCTGTCCTGTGACCTTGAAGTACCTCTAATATGTAGTCAAATATCAGAAATGCTCATTAAACAGTTAAGAAAAATGCCTGAGGATGCAAAATTACTAATTTTGGGTCAGAAAGTGAATCAGAAACAGAGCTGGGAGCAGAACCCCAGACTTGTGTGTCTTGCCTTCTGTTCAATGACTTTTGCTCCTTATGTCTGAAGTGACTTTCATCCAGAGATCTCAATATACATTCAAATAAAGTCCATGCCTCTAAGAAAGCATTGTATTTATCTCTATCTCTATCTCTATCTCTGCTGCACATGTACAGAAAGATTTATACCTTGTATATATGATAATGGCATATTCAGCCTCAATGGTAAGCAGTTCCCTTGGTCAGAGATGTCATGATGTTTCAGAGTACCTTGTTTTGTTTCTTCACTATAACCTTGACATTCAGAATAGATACATAAAAAGACTCACTCAGATTCATCTCAGTTAATACATATTTACACTGAAATGATGCATAACGTGTGATAATTTGCTTTTCAGAGCAAAACTCAGACCATAACCCAATCATACCCAATATAAACTTTGTTTTGCTTTGATTTTTAGAGAAACATCCAAAGCTTCCAAAACACCCACAACAGGTATTCAAAGTAAAAGCCAACAGCAACTGTTTGCACACATCTTTGCTAAGTAAAACCACAGTCATTATGCAGTTCCTTTTCTGTTTCTTGCATTACCCTTCACAGTATATTGCCTTCTTGATTCCCTCTTACCAGCTGCACACATTCTTTGAGATCCAAGTCTTCATACTTAATCCAGAGGGTATGAGTACTAAATCTGTATCCTCATACTGTCTGAAGTATTGATAATTAGAAATTAATCATCTGATTTTAGCCTAATTTTATTCTTGGTATGAATATTAAAACACAAGACAATTTCTTTATAAAAATAAGCTTCAGAAAACAAATCTTCTGCAGAAAATTACTGTAAAAATCTAAAGAAAGCAATGAAAAAGTAAATCTTTTCCCTAGTGTTTCAATTGATGTTAGGAAAAACCATTATCTGATGTAAAGTTTCATTTAGGTTCGTTATTACATTTCCCAGTTAGTTTTAAAGCACTGTAGAAAGTTTTGTATTTTCTATTATATCCTGCATAATGATACATTATCTCCTACGAAGACAATTAGCAATCTTTGCATATCTGAATGGATTTTTATCTGATATGCAGCTGTCATACAGATTCTGAAAACAGTTAGAAGCAGGTAAATTTTGAGTTCCATACTAGTAGATATTTTGCTGTCCCATATCTATAAAGCTAAAAGGATATTCTTTATCTTTTCAAGCATTAAAGAAATGATGAATAATTCATTTCCAGAAATATTAACTCAAAAAACCCAGAAAAAAAATCTCTTATTAGTTTCCCAGTTTGAAGACATTCCAAAATCTTTCTCAGATACTAATTTTACAAACGTAATGTCCTTGGGAAATGAAACTCAATGCCTGGTTCACTAATCAGATATGACTCTCTGTTTACTTTATGTGTTATTCAGCTTCTGCCTATTCTGTCATTGAGATAAATAGATTAAATTCCTGAATAGTAGCAGAATGGGTACTCTTAATCATTAGTGGTTCTTACGAGATTTTAAATCACTATTGAATTCTTGGATTATTTTATAGTATGTTTTAAAAGTTTGGATAGGAAGGAGAGATGGGATACAGAGATAATGGGCATTAGCCTATTTTTCTTCAACTCTAACTATGAAAAGTTATTAAAAATATGAAAAGGTGGAGTGGGGAATCTAGTTTTTGCTGCTTTACCAGCTAGTCTGCATCTTGGCAGGTAGATTCATCACTAAGAAGAGAATGAAAAGTTTACTTTTGCAGTGCTCTTATGATGTACCACTTCAAAAGACTGAATCACTTAGGAAATGAAAATTCATCATTGTTATCAACTGGACAACAATTATGATTCATTTCTCCAGCATCTTCTTTGACTTACATGCTGGTCTTTGGCGTGAGATTAGGATCCTTGCCACTAACCAGGCTTGAGACCCCAACCTAGTATGAAGTGAATATACATTCTTTATTCCAAAGCCCTGGGGGGAAAAAAGACATCTCAAAATGTGTTAACCTTGGAAGAAGAACCACATAAGGAATTTCAACAGATAAAAGGCACTATTACTCAAAATAAACTGCTTTAATGATCTGATTGAGCTCTTCATTCCTGTGGTGATTTTCATGCAAATAGAAGCATTTTTCTGCATGTTTTAAGCTTTCCACTTTAGACAGCAATGTCCCCAAGGCAGGGACTGGCTCCTAAGGGGGCTTGGTGGAGTGCCTTCCTACCCCGGCGAGGCCCTGTTCCCAGCTGGTGAGCAGACACCAAAGCACCATCTCTGTCCATAGTCCTCCTGATGAAACCTAAAAGCTCCAAGTTCAATACGGGAAAAGATGGCAGCATGAAGTGCACAAGACAAAACTCAGATCAATTTAATGGCAGAAGCAAAGATGTTAATTAGCACTCTCTTCTTTAGAAAAAAAGAGGTTTTAAATTATTTTTTATTATTCTATTTATTTTAATTATTTTATTATTAATTGACATCTTTAACAAAGATGTTAATTAGTACTCTCTTCTAAATCCATCGCTTTAATTAAATAGTGTGTCAATAGGCCAGAACAAATAAGAAAAAAATTGTGAAAAACTGGGAAGAAAATAGAGAAAAGGGAAGGGAAGGGACATTGCAATGCCCAGGAAGCAGTTTACACTAGGAAGGGAGTAATTTATGCATCTTCATCAGAGAATGCTAGAGTAGAAGATCCGTCAGTAAAAGATACTTAAGGGCAGTAGCTGAAAACAACTCCTGTCTGGCCAGAAAACAGGCCTAGCAAAGTCAGCAGTGTGGTGGAAGCTCTGCTCCATTTCCTCATCTTGCTCTGGGTGGGAGATGCAGATTTAGTTTGGGTGGGATTTTTTTTCTCTGTACCCAAAGCTTAGCGTCTCTGCCTGAATAACCCTGAGGTGCCACTTCAACTGGTTCTAGTACTATAAGAAACTGTACTGCGACCAACAGCCCTTTTTACGAGGGCCACGAAATATACATTGGGTGGTAATACCACAATTTTCAGTAGCTAACAACCTGAACTTGATTCAAGTCAGTAACCTGGAAGGAAAAGGTACCACATCCTATTACCAGACCTCTGAGCCATACTCCCATCTGCTTTTATCTTAATGGCTGCTCTGCGGATTAGTAACTATTGTCCCTCCATCCCTTCTTGTTTCTTTTCTTCTTTAGAAACAGGAGGAAATTCCCTGTCTATACTCATGTCCCATGGGAAACTGTAAATAAGTAGCTCATTTTATTGTTTACAATAAATCCCACATGCAATTATTTTTCTATTTATTTCCCTCCTGTATCTGCATCAGTTTTATAAATTGAATATGTTTTGGCAGGGAATAATTCTAGTCTTGATATCTAACTTTTGCAGCGTGTCAATAAAGGAAGTTTGAATTGTTTTTCTTTTGAAATAGGTATTCAAAATGCAACCCACAGGGCTCAGGACTACTTGCTGAATTGGAGAAGCACAGAAAAGGCATATGATTATTATATTTTACTATGATGCCAAATATGTATATATGTATGGAATAACAGCAGACAACAATATGCAATTAGTTAACTAGAAAAAACTATTATGAGTATTTTTTCTTATTTATCATGATATCAAACAGCAGCAGTAATATAATTTTGCATAAATAGTGATTGCAATAGGTTCTTAATGGAGGGAGTACCTGTCCTGGTGCATTTTAAAGGCATGCATCATTAAAAAGCTAAAAAATATATATTGTTGCAGATTGTTCCTGCTATATTCTGTGAAGCTCTTCTGAAAATGGTACAGCCTTTACTACTCTTAAAGTTTCTCAATCTGCAGCTCAGAACACTGGGGAACAGTTTTTAAACCACACTTTGGGTTAGAAGATTTGTCTTTAAGCAGACTAATGAACTCTGTGTGATGTCTGATCCTGCTTGGCAGCAGCAACACGATGGGGGCTGCGCTGTGCTATTCTTAGAGCACTACCCACAAGAGCTGGGCTAAGGCTTGAATTCCTGCTCTACACTTTTACCCCAAGGAATGCAAAATACTTACAACTGGTAGACTCCAGGTAAGCGGGTGAGGCAATTATCTGCAGATTTAAATAAAAGACATCTACCCCGTGTGCTGTGATGCTGTGTGTTTGCGTAATGGTTGGCTGTCAGACTCAGAGGGCTCCTCCTGTGCTGCCCATTTGGCAATACTGAAATGTAGTTACCTCTAGGGCAGCCAGATGAAAAAAAGCCAAAATCATAGAATTGTTCGAGTTGGAAAGGACTTTCAAGATGTACACAAGCTGTTGCAGATGAGGAAAATTTTTTCATAGACACCAAAGCAATACTTACTACTAAAATGCTGCTATGGAGTCTTTCCAAATCTGTGGAAATAAGCTCTTTGAGATTTCATCCATGTTTCCACAGCATTTTGCACAGAGAAACAATCTGATTTACTTGTACCAATTTCTGCCTAATTTTGTGTCTGAAAACTGATCACCCTGAGCCCATCACTACAATCTATAAGTGTTCCACAGATTAATGAATTCCTTGTTGTGAGAGGGAGAAGTTATAATCCTTCCTCACAGAGGGGATGAACTGCTGCTAAAAGCTCAAGATTGAAACCCTCTGAGATATTTGAACCTGTGTTTAGGAAATGAATGGGGGTTAGGGGTACCAAAAGAGGAGCAAAATCTCTCAAATCCTTTTTGACCAAGTGGCTTTCTCTGGACCATAGCAAAGCAGAGAACTAAATCTAGGTGCTCCCATTCTATGCCTTAACCAGTAGGCCATCACTGCCTCTAACAGGAGAAGGTGATGGACTGGATCAAGCAAGTTATAAAACAGTATTACAACCTCAGGCTGAGTTGTAGGCCAACTTTGCAATCAACTCAAGGCCAGGATTTTACTTGGTGCCTTCTCCATGAGGCTGAAAAACAGAATGGAAGATAAAAATATAAAATTGCACAGGATTTTTTCATCTTGTTAAAATTATTTAATTTGGTTTACCACTTCTGATGATTATGAATGCACTGCTGAATTAAAAAAAAAAACAAACAACCCAAACCTGTGGATTTATTGGAAGTGAAACTCCCTAATAAGAGACTGGCTTAGTCAACTATGTTCTGGGTTCAATTTTTATCCTCATTCTAATGAAACTCACAGTGACTGGAGGCATACAGCATTTTATCAAACCAAAGATGGCAGAAATAATGTAAACCTATTTTTTCTCCTGAAAGTACAAGACTTTGGGTCACTTTGTCCATAGAATTTGCTAGAAGCAAAATAATTATGTCATTTTCCTATTATAGAATACATGCAACACACACATCTTCCTAAATGCAGCCTGGAGGATGATGCTTTCTCTTAAAGGGCGGATATTGAAAGACATCGACAATACCACTTGCAAAAGAGGCATCTACAAAACTCTTATTCATCTGCATCATGGATGAAAAATCGCTCCCACTTTCTCCTGTTAACTGTGCTGATTGCCGGTCTAGCCTCTAATCCTCCAGACGAACTTTGTGAATTACAAAAAAGAAAGTGAAAAAAGAGCTTCTGTTATATCTGTTCCTTTCAGCTCAAATCATAGAATTGTTTAGGTTGGAAAAGACCTCTAAGATAATCAAGTCCTCATGTTAACCCAGCACTGCCAAGTCCACCACTAAACCATGTCCCCAAGAGCCACATCTACACATCTTTTAAATACCTTCAGTGAGTCCACCACTTCCCTGGGCACCCTGTTCCAGTGCTTGACAACCCTTTCAGTGAAGAAATTTTTCCTCATATCCAATCTACATGTCCCCTGATGCAACTTGAGGCCACTTCCACCTTTCAGGTAGTTGTAGAAAGTTGTAAGGTTCCTCCTGAACCTCCTTTTCTGCCGGCCAAACAATGCCAGCTCCCTCAGTCACTTCTCATAAGGCTTGTGCTCCAGACCCTTCACCAATAATGCAGCTTTGTAACTAAATGTTTATGCTTATGTGGAAATGTGGTAATAAGCTTTCTCATTGTTCTTAATTCATCTGAGGTGCTGTGTTAACAGAGACAGTATGACAGCAACATCAGCTCCTGAGTGGAAGGAAGCTACAGATCTGCAGAAGAAGAGTTCAGCTTCAGGAGACCTCAGAGCTCTACTACAGACTGACGGGCTAGGTTAATGATATGGATTCTTCTGCCAGTGCCCAGAGTCTCCAAAACCAAGGTTTTTTTGAAGACATCTTTCACACATTGACAACATTTGACCTATATGCATCCAGCTCATTCAGAACTACACATGAATGATTGCTAACTGTGAAAGGTTTACCCTGGGTTATACAGGAATGATTCAGACTAAACATTTCATGAACTTCAACTTGTTACCTCTTAGGTAGATTTGGAGTCTCGTTCTGAGGACTCAAGTTCAGTGAGGCCAAAGAGGATCTTGCTTGTCAGACTAAGCCTTAAATCCTAATCTATATATTTTCCACATTCTGAGGATAAGACTGAGTGGGATAGTGGTAGGAATCATTTTGTGAACCACATATCTTAGTACACTTATGCTCTCAACCCAGACCCATTCTCTGGCTCTCAGAGAGAAATGGGCAACTGGGTGTTCTGATCTGGTCATACAGGTCTTTCCATTTTCTCCCTGTCCTGGCAATGAGGACCCCAGCCATAGGCTGTGCCTTGCTAGCTGCAGGAAAGTCACTGGCCTCATCCTCCCATCCATTCTGCCAAGATGAGGTCAGTGGATAGGCCCTCCTAGGCATGGATGGGATTTTTTAGCATTATGGTCGAGCATTATGGTATGCTTTTGGCTGTTTACAATAGTCATGAGACAGTTACAAAACATTTCTACATAACTGTGTTTGTCCTAGATTGGTGAGAAAGTGTGTATTAAAACATATTGCCCAGGTTTCCTTTTGTAGATGTTGGAGTGTGGCATGGGGTATTGTAAGGTGTCCTAAGGCTGTTGAATCTCAGGCCAGAAGGCATTTTGCCCCTGAAGAGTTTTAAGCCATTTCCTCCTTACTCTTGACCCAAAGGATTTAAATCATGCAGGGATAAAAAAAGCCCCTGAGCAGCATGAGGACACAAAGGAAAAGAGAAGATAGCTTAAACTACCTCTGCTCTAGACATTCTCAGCTGCATTAAGGGTATTTTGGTGAGAGGTAAGTTTGTGATTTGGTGATTATCTTGGCCACTTTTAGTGGTATTGGCTGATAATAACAGAGGTGCCACGAAAACAAATTATCTTGTGACAGACACTGATTTTAAGGATCTGTATTCTCTGCAGTATTAGATAGGAACACTAGGTTCCAAAGTTAACATTACCTGACATACTATTGGATTATATTTTCTTACTGTACCATATGATAAATCAACCGGGAGATTTTGCTTACAGTCAAAAGCAAGCTAGCTAAATAATGTTTTATAAAATACTTAGAATTGTATAGCTTCCTAAAAGTGTCTGTAATGGAAGATGACTGAGTCTGGCTTCTTTCTTTCATAGATTGCCAGGTGGCTCCTCACACACATTCACACTGGCCATATTATTTGAAAATATTTTTGAACAAGAGAAAGATATTTTTCTTTCTTTTAATATCTTTATCAAATAATATCAAGTAGTCCTAGTCTTGCTAGTGCAATAGATTGAGGGTTATTTTTTAAAGTGGATTATACAAAAGGATTAATTTCAAAATTTCAAGGACAGCCAGTTAAACAAGATAACTTACATTGTCCAGAAAAGACTCCGTTAGTATAAGATTACATTTTTTCCTTGTATTGAACGAGCTGCTTGGTGTTAATTAGATAAAGCGAACAAAACCAAGCCAATATGCAGGTATCTGCCTTCATCTGGAAGGACCTAACATGTGTGGCAACCTGCAACAAGGAAGGAGACAAGGCTAACAGAGTCTGTACAGAGTCACTCTGTTTGCCTGTGGCTTGAGTACTATCCACCAAAGCAACCCCAAGCCTTTTTCTTCATCCAGAGCTAGTTCAGGAATGGAAACAGCATCACTCATTATGACCGCTGGACATGCACTACATGCAGCATGCATCAGATGTGACAGGATCCAGTCCAAGATTGGTGATTCTCTGTGTTCCTTTGGTGTCACTGAGATCAGGACCTTGTGGCAGGAGGGCTGACTGAGAGGTAAATGCATGAGGGGCCCAGAAAAGTTGCAGCTTGTCAAATTGGACATTGCTGACTGCTGAGGTGATGCCAATGTGATGGCTACCTAGGACATTTCTGATGTGACAATTATTGTGTACAATCATCAGTACACTGGTAACAGTAAGCCTTATTTTTATTTCTTCAGGATAAATGCTTCTCAAGACCCCCCTTTCCAAAGGGTAGAGGAGAGCAGGGAATGTTGACGGAACTCTGCATTTACCTGGTCACTACAAAAATGGTAAATTCATAAATCTAATGTTATCCATTTGGATGGGAAGATCCATGGGTATAGTTATTGACTATGCAGATAGTGAAACTACATCAAGTACTGGGCAATAGGATGAAACAAAAGCACTTGCCAGGGATGACTAGACAGGGAGTCTAACTCCACTTATGGGCCAACTGTTTCGTATATCCATCATGACTTGTCAGGGCCAAATCCCTGCCCATGAGCCAAATACAAAGCAAATATGTCATGGCCTGGGAAAACTAGGTTTCAATCCTAAATACTGAGTGAGGAGAAAAATCAAATCAAAATAATTTGTACTTTTCAGTACCAGAGTCAACAGGAAAACCATACGCAAATCCAGCTGAGGTCAGAGTATCTGCCACTTCCTAAGGCTGTGCTGCTGGGATGGCCAGAGACAGCATGCTTGCCACTTCCCTCTCTGTCATCCATGTCTCCCCTGTTCTCTGCTGTGTTGTAGTTCCTTGCTGCAGTAGTTTTTTAACAGTTTCTCACTTTGGATAAATTCCTGGAAAAAAATTGAGGGTATAATACTGCATAATTCAGCTCAGTGTGCACCACAGTGTACGTTAATCCTGATCAGTCAGTGAGAGAGGAGGAAGAAGGAACAGTGAAGGACCTGCACACCCTCCCCAATTAGTAATGCTGGGATTATGTGCAAGGTCTTGATAACACCATTCTTAAAGGGCCACTTTTTGTCAGTCTGGTCATGGTATCTAGTCATGAAAGCAAAGGATTTGGTTCTGGGAACCTCCTTAACAAGGTCTTTGTCTATACCTTATAAGCAATTTCCAAAACCTTCTCCCTAGAGTGATTTTTCCACGACCTTTTCCTCTTGTGCCTGCCCTCAGCCATAAGATTTGGACCCTGTGTTATGACCATCTTTTCTGTGACTCTTTGGCATTTTAGGTAACCTCTGATTTGAGATCTCTTGCCAGCAACACTACCTGTTTGTTTTCTCAGGCTTGTGCCTGACGTTCTCCTTTCACTTACTGTGCTTTAGCCACAGCCATAAACATAAAAAAAAGAAGCAGGGATTTTCTTTCTCTAAGCTGCATTAAGACAGCTGCTTACTGGAACTCAGTATCTTTGACTACTATTTCTTGCCAATACAAATATGGTGCATGTGGAAGGGTTTTACCCACTTAAAAGCAAGCACCTGAGATGCAGAATAAGGAAGAATGCAGGTAAAGAATTTAATCTCTACTCACTTGCTGCTTAGGAGGGGAAAGTGGGGTGACTTTATTACAGGTGACAATTACAAGTCAGAGACCAGGTATGCTTTCTCAGTGAACACACTGGTGTTGTTTTACATATCCAGCCTTAGGACAATTCCTTAGTCTGCTGATGCTCTATAGGCAAACTTAACATGCATAAAATTTCAAGTCTTCAGTACTTGACCATTGTTTAAATAAAGTACTTATAATAAAAGGAAGTTAAGGTTGATGTGTACAGAATAAATTCATCATGATTTCTCATTCTTCCCTTCATTCATCCTCTTTCCTACCATTGTTTATTGTAAACCTTTTCTACGCTAAGCCTGGGTTATGCCGTAAGATCCTTTAGTTATTTAAAATATTCTGCACGCTTATTGTGGTATATAAATACATGGAGCAGACTTATACTGGTGAATAGTGGGTGCTGTCCCAGTGTGATGGAAAACAGTAATTCGATGTGGAAGCACACAAGTTAAGAAAACTGGAACCAGTAAACCTAACTTCCCAGGGATTACTGTACTTTTAATAGAGATATCCAAAGCTCTGTGACATTCATCAAATATGCTATCCCTGCAGCAAGTAAGAACAGAGTCTATCTAGGAGAGTTGAGAGAGCTCCCTGCATTCAGCACTGGTGAGGCTGCACCTCAAATCTTATGTTCAGTTTTGAGTCCCTCGGGACAAGAAGAACATTGAGGTGCTGGAGTGTGTCCAGAGAAGGGCAACACAGCTGGTGAAGGATCTGGAGCACAAGTCTTATGAAGAGCAGCGAAGGGATATGGGGATGTCCAGCCTGGAGTAAAAGAGGCTCAGGGGACCTTATTGTTCTCTACAACTACCTGAAAGAAAGCTGTAGTGAGGTGGAGGTCAGTCCTCTCCCAGGCAACAAGATACAGGACAAGAGGAAATGGCATCAAGTTGCACCAGGGGAGGTTTAGAATTGATATTAGGAAATATTTTTTTTGTGGAAAGAGTGGTCAGGCGTTGGAACAGGCTGACTATGGAAGTGGTGGGGTCACCATTCATGGAGGTATTTAAAAAACATGGGGCACTTAGGGACAAGGTTTAGTGGTAAACTTTGCAGTGCTGGCTTAATGGTTGAACTTGATTACCTTAGAGGCCTTTTCCAACTTTAATGATTCTATTAATTTCTTTCTGGCACAATGCTTTTCTTCTCCATTGCCCTGGACCAAATTTGACTGTGTTCAGTGAAGTTACTCTTATTTTCACAGTGCCAAGGCAGCACCTCTCTGTCTCTCCCCTTCTCATCAGTTCAGTACCCTCTGAATTATTCTGGACTTATGCTTCCCATCAAAGTCTAGCAAGAGACCAGAGTTGTTTTTCTTAAAGTGTGTCCCATCAATTTAGCAGAAATTCCTAATCCTTTCATACAGCTAATTTGGAAGATCCAGACTCAAAAGGCTTCTGTGCTGTTACAAACCAGTATTTTTAGAGACAGTTGTAATTTAACATACCCTTTTGGCTTCCTGTCCCTGTTTCCCATGTTGAGACCATCTTGAGAACCACAAACCTCACGCAGTGCTAGAAATGCTGGTGGGTAGGAATAAAAGGAGTTTTGTTTTCTTTCTCTTTTCTCAGGTGTGTTAGCTAACAGGTTTTAGACTCCTGTTATTGACAGGACAAATTGCACTTTAATATGGTTTAGTTGGCTCATGTACACTTCATAAGACTTATTAAAACATTACTTGCTAAGCGTGTACCAGAATACATAATATAGTAGTTAAAATGAGTTAGCTAACACATTTCTGAGAAAAATGCCACTTCTACTCAAGCCAAGACATTCTGTTAATGAGTTGAATATTCCTTCTAGCTCTTTCTCCAGCAAAGGAAAAATATTTTTTACATTGTCCAGACCTCTGGCATGGGCTCACACAATAGGAGAGACGAGAAGGCTGGCCCATGGGATTGTGAGAGGAGGTGGAGCGCACCCCTGCCCTGCAGGGCTGTGTGCTGGGCCATGGCTGAGTGCTCGACAGAAGCTGAGCCTTGCAGGAGGATGGAAACAGGGCCAGGTACCATTGGCTGGAGCCCTGCCACACATGGGACCATTCTAGCTGCAGGACAAGAGCCTCTCAAGCTGATCAGGCCAACCCTTTTAGTGGAACACAAGGAGAAGCTGAGGTGCAGCACTGTAAAAGCATCTCAGAAGAGAACAATGGCCAGGGAGTATTAGGATGGGGGCCAAAGGAGTGGGTCCTCCATAAAATGAGTGGAACCCAAGAAATCTGGTTGTCAAACCTGATGACTGTGCCTGATCTAATGGGTGCTGAAATTACTAGAAAGATGATATGACCTGCCTTGGCAAAGTGGCAGGTCATGGTAAGGGACTCCATCTGGATGCCTTCTGTCAGGCCTGTTCCTCCATCACCTCCACCCAAGAAAACTGGATATCTGGAAAACCCTCCACTATGAAACCAGACCTTGTTATCTTCTGCCATTTCTGTTGTTGACCACCATCTTAAGACCCCTCCAAACCCATCAGTCCAAGTGACCCCTGGATTGCTCAAGAAAATGTCTTTGGTAACAGCTTTTTGTATGTGGGGAAAGGGCGTTTGGTATTTTCATCACTTTGTACTATTTCACTTCAGGGTTGTTCTGTTGTTTTTTCAACTATATTTACAAATTCCAGCAAGCTATCCTTAAGAGAAAGGTGCTTTTTACAAATCTCCCATTCAGCATTCATGGCACAAATCATGGAAATTCCTTTAGGCTATGCTGGTGCCAGACTCTTTGCCTCCCACTTTTATGTACGCTTAATAAAATGCATCTATTTTCCTATGACCAAACTATCTTGGTTTCAGTCATATCAGGGATGAAATACAATTGCATTAGTAATCCCATATGTGCCATGCCTGATCTCCTGTTTCTCTTTGTTTCTTTAGAATCTTTTCCTGCCTTGTCAGGGAACTTTTTTCTCTTCAGCTGTTCTTTTCTCCCTTTTTAGCCTTTTTCCTGCTGCTTCTCCCTCCTTCTTTCCCCCTCCCCCATTTACACTTAACCTTCTGTTCCTCCTAGTGTCCTGGCAGGAAGGATATAGTGCAATCGCTGCTATACAGTGACAAAAGTAAATATGTAGCTCCAAGTAAGTGCAACAGGGTCGACCAGCCCTTTTGCAATATGATACTGCATAATCTGCTTCCCTTCTACAGATAGCTGCATGAATGCTAAAGAGTTGTAGCTCCACTGCTTTTACAACTCAATAGTTTTTACTCTGCTTTTCTTTTGCTTTGAATAAAGCAGTTCTTTTACTGGGGCTGGTTCAGGAGCTATCTTTCAGACTAAATCTAAAGTGGGGATAAAAGGCATGGGTTCACATTTCAGATGATTTGCTCGTCTTTTGAATATTAGTATGTTTTTCCACACGTAAGGGGAAAAAGGAAAGCTCTATAATTTATGTGTGGTAAAGCTACATGCACACACAGAGACACAGGAAAACTTCTAATGCTAAATCCTTATGACTAAGCACCAAACATAGTATTCTCTTTAAACAACTTCTGGTGGCATGTGGGATTTTTAACTTGCCCAAAGAAAATAACAAAGTTTGAAAATTTTAGAAAGAGACTACATGACTTGGGGGCCTACATCCTATTGAAAATCAATGGGACTTCTGCATCCCAAATTCCACGTCACTTGTGAAAAATTAGCAATACTGAGTGGTGTCACTGAAGTGTATTTTATGTGTCTCTTACAAAGGAGTGCTTTTAAAGTGCAAGTAAAATTTTAAATTACGGGTTAGCTATTTTATATAGCCAGTTAAATATGACTACTTTAATTAACTGCTTTACAGAAACAGATTTTTTTAATAGAAGTGAATGTCATACTTTAAACGTACAGGATGACTGCTCCAAATTCACCTGGGTCAGGAGACAGGATGTGGTTCTGGGTACATTTTCTTTGGCTGTGAACTGCCTTCTGAGATCGTCTCCCATACATTCTCTCATCCCCCATGCCACAGTTCTCTGTCACCCTGAATTGTGCTGATACAACTGTCTGGAAGGCTGCACTGTAAACTCACCATTAAAAATTAGCCTCCCAAAACCTCATGTTCTCTCATTTCCTTAACCATTTTACAGCACAGTCTCACAGTTTTATTGGCACACATCAGAAAGAGATAAATTGTAATTCAAGAGCAGAAGCTTATGGGAAAACTGGGACTGGCAACATCTCTAGTTTCCTTTCCAGTCAAATAAAATGGAAGCCATGGAACCACGTCCTGAAGTCATAACTGCATCATCACTCTTCAGCAGCAATACCATGCTAAAGAATCCCTCCTCCAAAGTTTTAATTGCTGTCTCTTTGCTACTCTTTCGGCTTGTCAGGCTGCGTGGTCACATAGATTAGCCAGCTGAACCAGGTTTCAAATGTACAAATAAATAAATTATATACTATATGTATAAATAAACCAAATAAGCAAAGTAATAAATATAGATTAATAAAATGCAAGTAAATGATAGTAAGTTAAATATAAATAAGTATATAGATTTCATCTGCTTCTAATTTTTTTTTTCCCGGGATGTAGCAAATTATGTGGAAGGGGAAACAGGAGTGGCCAAGCCGGTATTACAAGTAAAACATAAATCTTCATAAAAGTCACTGATGACAATTCATATTGATTTTAATGGTACAGATTGAATTCCTGCATTTTGCAACTTTTGCAATATATTCCTGGGAACAGCGGAAGAAGAGAGAGATGTGTGGTAGGGCAGCTAGAATAACTGAAAAGGGAGGCAAGCAGAATCCTGAGACTTCCTAAGAGGTTGTTTTGGGTTTTATCTTTAAAGGGATTTCTCAAATGCAATCTAAACTACTTCTACTATTCAGGGAGCATCTCAATTTACACAACAAGGGGATGATGTGATTTCTTAAAGCAAAACAAATATGAAACAGCTTAGAGTTTCAGCAATTTCTTTCTCTGAAGATGACACTACACACTAAGGTGTCTCAAGACCTGAGGAAGACAAACTTTTAGTTCATGCTGAGTTGCACAGATTTAACAGATTTAGTGCAGCTGAAATTGTGCACCACAGCTATAGAGGGTGACACATACCAGAAAATAAAGCACAAAATTATAATCCCACCAGGAAACCGAATAGATCCAAATTCTGCCCTAATGAAAGTGACACCAAATAACTCTCACCTAGTAAGCTAAAGATGAAACCTAATAGCCAAGAACCTAATTTATAGGCTGAGAGTATCTCCTCAAAGCTCATATTTCTGTGACACTGCTTTTGTGAAACACAAGACCTGTGTTGGATAAGTAGGATTAGACCTATAGCCTTATTTCAGCACACTCGTAGTTCTAAGTAATATGGAGCTATTTCAAATATCAGGGCCATAACAAGTCCTACAAAGATGTAATCAGATGCAGATGCTAAAATTTTCAAAGTTAAATCCCTTGTTACCAACTCTGGGAGGAGCCTTAAGTATTACAAATTAGCATGATAAAATAATGAAAGCCACAGTTCTTGAAGGACATCACGTAGCTGTCATTTGACAATAGAGGTATTTGTTATCCCACCTGGTTGTGAAGGAAAAAGTCTTGAAAATGGAACTTTAAAGACTGCAGCAGCAGCAAACAAAACAAATCATGGAAAACAGAATCAGACTTTGTTCAGGTGGGTTTTAATCTCAAAATTCTTAAAACAATCTTTATATTTTGATGACTCATTGATTTTGGACAGATGGAGTTGGAAATGCCTAGTCTGGTACCAAAACTTTGTTTAAAAAAAAAAAAAAAAAGGCACTTTTACTAAGATTTGATCTGAGGATGTTCTAGATAGCCACAAAACTGTAGACATTGAGCTTTCTCCACGGTACACTGCTTACTTAAATACTTAAATATACATTTCAAGAACCAGTGTCAGGCAACTAAACTGGAAATGTTGAGTATAGTTATCATAACGCAGTAGGATGGGAAAAAATAGAATTTTTTCACAGTTTTTTATTATATGCTTAATTAATCTGAGGGCTACTATTTTTGACATAACCTCTTTTAAATAAAGCCACCGAAACCACAAGGTTATGTTATGCAGTGAAACAGTTTGGAAAGAGAGAGGTGAATACAATTATCTAGAGAGATAAAATAACAATTGGAAATAGGAATAATGTGACATGTCAGGTTCTAGATGCTTCAGGATTGTGGAGACTGTCACAGGACTCTACAAACCAAAGTAGCAGTGGGAAGTGCAGTACTGGAGGAGTGAATCAGAGCCAGGGCTGGGGACAGCCCCAGCGAGCAGAAGCAGTGCTAGCAGCAATGACCACTGGAGATCTGGGAATGGGGATGCGTCCCAGCAGATGAAGAACACAGTAAGTGCACAGAAAACTTAGACAAAGTGAAAAATAGACGAGTAAAGATGGTGTTGGCACTTAAAACCACGGAGAGTTGCAAAGTTATAAAAGTGGTACAAAGTGGTGCACAGAGAAGAAGTACATAAGAGGTCTCTTATCTCTGTTTCTGGAATGCCAGAGCTGTCTGTCTGCTGTGTTTTTAAAGTCTTCAAGTTTAAAAAAAAATATGTTGAAAAACAGAAAAAAAAAAACTTTATTATGGATGAGAAGTGATTTTATTTATTATTTTTATTTATTTATTAAGTGTTTGCTTCCACCACAGAGATTGGAGCTGTGGTATACAGGCTGAACTGTTTTGGCAAAGAAACGACTGGCTTCACATTGTAGTCATATCCTGTTCTAATGCATTGGAATCCTGAGCAGCAATTCCATACTGTGTTAGAAAAAAACAATTTTATAGGTGAGGTACCTTTTCAAAGGTGGGACAGTGTGTATGCATGTGTGTGTAAAAGTGCCCGGTGTCTAATCTGTAGGCAGTGTTTTGCAAATCACACCTCAGTTACTGGACATGCAAACTTAAAAAGAGCCACCTTTTTTTTCACCATATGCTCAAGCAATGAGTAAGAAATACACACACAAACAAAGTGGGAAAAGTATCCCTTAGCACTACCTGCCAGCACAATACAGAAAGAGATGGGCAAAGAAAGACAAGGAATAGGAGACAGCATAAGCAAATAAAAGGACTAACTTGTAAAATCAAGAGATGAAGAAAGCTACTATATAAATCTATGTATTACAAGGCAAGTTAATGCTACTCCTGAGGAGCTTTATTTATGTGTTTGGCCTTTACATGCCAGCTAATCCTTCTAGCCACTGACCTTGTCAGCAGTGTTTGTGTAATCTTTGAATAAGAATACGAACTGTTCTTTTAAGTAATATCTCCAAAATGGCTAGATGAGAGTTTTACAGGAGCATTACACACGTTTAGGACTCAGGGCATGTTCCTCTTGCCACAGTGGCGATACCAGCCCCCTGTTCTTGGGCTACAAGACAAACAAACACCCACTGACTCTGGAGGGCTACAGCATTGCAACACAGCTTTTGGCTCTCAGGTCATTGTGCCAGAGAGAATAGATACCGAGACATTCTGTACAGCAACAAACTTATATCTCAGGCAGCTGGAATAAAATTAGACATGGAAGTGCACTGCAGACATGTTTTCTCAAAGCAGACTATAACGAAAACATTTCTGCATGTTGGAGACAGCCAGGACAACTGCAGCACAAGCTCGAATCTGAACTCCCGTGTGATGCAAGCCAAAGAAGGCCATATAATACCTTTTTCCTCCAACACGATCAGGAGAAAAGCTTTGAGTTTGACAAATCAATGTGAAAGCCCAAGTACTGTGAAAACAAAACCAAATAAACACCCCTCCCCAAAACCTCCCAACAAACCAGAAGAGCTATTATTACCAATTTAATGCTTTTTAAAGTAACTCTGGAGCATAGATCCAGGCAGAAGATAGAAAGACCTTAAAGTTTGGAAATTTAAAGATGCTCTAGTGGCTAAGGAAGCACTTCATAAAATACCTGATACAGAGATTAATATATGTTAGTCAAAATTGCCAATAAATTGACTTTCAGGGCTCTTAAAAGCTCACTCTGACACTACAAAGCCAATGAACAATGTATAGTTTTATCAAAAGGTAATAAGCCACAGCAAATGGAAAGTTTTAGGTACAAAGCTTCTTTAACTGTTCATGGAATAATATGTGGAAATCCAATCATGTGAGAGTCCAGCCTATCCACACACAGTCAGTGCTGCTACCTCACTATAGTTTAAGTTTAAACCAGCTACGACCAGTACAGGTTTAGTATATCACAGGCAATAGCATAAAAAAGTTATGGTCTGCAACTTGTTTTCTCCAAATATCAATGCGTGAAAGGAGTAGTTTCAGATCAATTATTCCTTTTCCAGCAAATTACTTTCTCTGTGATAACATCCAGAAGTGGAAAGACTAATTTTAGCTGAAAAGTTCACAGAATCTTAGAGAGTTACAGCCACAGTCATAGCTAATTTGAGGCAGAGAAAGTTAAAACACTGTCAAAATATAAATGCTTCCTTCAGCTGATTCATTAGTTTGCACATCACAACAAGGACTTTGTGTTCTTGGGTAAGGTTAGTGCCTCGAGGACATCCTGCAGATGTGTGCATTCCCAGTCCGAATTTCTTTAATTTGTTATGCAAACATCAATTCCTTTTAAATGCTGCAAAAAGAAGGACTTTTTATTGCAGCTAAAAACCATCAGCATTAACAATAGCTGTTCCTGTGATGCTGCTTTTAAGGAGAAAGGAGGACACCATATTCCAAACAGATGTTTACCCATTAATGAATGTTCTATTTCTCATTAGAAGAGGTTTAATTGGCAGACAAACCCTGAAACAGCTAGCAAGTGAACTCGGTAAGTCCTGCTCCAAGCTAGGAGGCCTGGCATTTTTTGACACATTCACTATTTTTCCCCTCAAGGAAACTGTGAACTTTGAAAACCCCAAACAGTCTATGAGCAGGAAAATCTGAGGCTGGCTTATTTTTTTTTTACTTTTCCCTTTTTCCTTGTACGTGTGGTTTTTTTTAAAGGTATGGAGGGAGGGCAGAGCTAGCAGTGGAGGACTGTGTTTTGGCAGACTTCAGAAGGGATGAAATTAGGGGTGTTTTGCCTTAGAACGGCAGCTGTGGCAGCTCCCCTGCAAGCAAGGCAGTGCCCAGCTGTGCTTTGGATTAAACAAAACAATTTTGGTGGTCAACTTGTCCGTGTTATTTTACCCAGGGTGTCCCACCATGGGTTTTTCATTTCTCTGAGCTGGGGCAGGAGGGCAGGGGTGAGTTGACAGGCACCCAAGTGGGGGAAGGGGTGCCGCAGGAGACTCCCGCCCCAGCCACCCAATTCCCTGGCCTCTCTCCCTTAAAACCCAGCCACTGGCTTGCTAGGGGGCACTCACAGCTCCCCACCACCCCTCCAAGACTCCCAATAGGTGGGACAGGAGAGAGAAAGAGGGATGAGGATTTCTTTGGTGGCCACTGGGGTGTTGCTTCAAGCCAAATGCTCTTATTTCTGCTTTGGGTCATGACCACAGAGGCCTTTTTGGCTTTTTGTTGAGGCACATGAGATGTAGCTCCCACCTGGTATTTAGATTCTGGACAGCAGCATGGACCAGGAGACAGATTCATCTCTGCCCAGTAGGTTTCCTGGGGCTTCCGGATGGTTTTGGGAGCGCTAAGAGCCGTTGGCCTGTGGAGTCCTGATCCATTTGCCTGGCCCATGTGAAGAGGAGAACTAAGATAGTTTGGTTCAATCAGGGATTAATATTGTGTCATTTGATGCTGTGCATCTCAGACTGACTAAAGGACCCTGATTAAGTGCCCTGAGTGTAGGACCATCTCCCCTAAGCTCTGACTTCAGAGCACCTTTGCCAGCTGCTCGTGCACCAGTGAAAACCAGAAAGACTCTTCCTGTGAGATAGTGCCATAACTGGATGCTGCAAGCCATATTGGCCTCGTAGGCTTCATCCAGAGGGTTTCCAGGTTTCCAGGTAATTTACCAGGAAAATAAAAAGAACCCACAGGTACTGCCATGGTTTCTGCTTTCAAGATAGCCAAGCATGAGATACCAGATGTTCACTGTCCTGCTTTATCAGTCCTGCTAGATACAAGCACAATCAGCTGATGAAGGAGCAGAGGAGAAGGCAAACAGCCCATACACCCAAACCTGACCCTTCTCTTTCCCTTTCTCCTTTTATTCTGGGGCCTTACTGACAATGGTTTAACATTTCCTTCCAGAAGCAAGTGAAACAGTGGTGCTGCAATAAGCAGATGCTGGAAGGATTCTGACAGGAGTTTGACAGGAGGAGCCTGTGGCGTTAATGACAAATCTGAAGAGGGAGAGTGGATGCAACAAGAACACTATGGAGATGCTTTAAGAAGTCATGGTGTGTTGCTGGACTCTCATTATTCCTGCCTCAAGACCCACAAGTGGTACAATCCCCTTATGGTACAACCCAACTTCTCACATGAAAATGAAAGATTTCTTTTCATACGTGGTATTTTAAGGATAAATCTGTTAAGTATTGTGTAATGCTCCTACTTTATAACAGGCATCTTCTATGCAGCAGAAGTGTCATGCACAGACAGCATCCTGCCATATTTATGGCATCAGATAATGAGTTCCTGATCAGTGAACACTGTCCCAGTGAGGAGGTCTATTTAGTTTTGAAGGCAGTGAACAGTGACTGGCAGAAGCGTGCACTGAGACAACCGTACACCAACAAGCCCAGCTAAATCCAATATAAGTAACCTGCAGAGGACACTTTCATTTAAGGAATGATGTGTTATTCATTGTTATTTTTTTGTCTTCCCTCCTGTTTCCTGGAAGTCCAACTGCAGAAATACAGTGTTTGGCCCAAATTCTGTACTTCTGTGAGCTTCTGTAGGCTGTTTGCTATCTGTGCTGTGGTCTAGGCTCTGGTCTGACGTGGCAAGAGGCTGGTTATCAATACGTATAGCTCACACTGGCTGCAGTTTTCCTTCCAAAGCAACTTCTGTGATTGTAAATAGCTGGAACATAAAAGCCATCTGGAAATCACCTTATCATCTCATCTTAGGCCATTAAGTGGATGTAGTGATAGGTATACTTATATATATGTATCTATAGTGATGCTACTGTCACTGAACCTTGTTGTGTTCAGGAATTGATTTTCACTTCCATTTTCATTAAAACTTTGCATAATTGCACTTCTTATTATTAATTTTTCAGACAGTTTTGGTTAAGACAGGGGACGAATTTTTCATTAAGTCAAATTTAATTCTCATTCACAGAAAGTATTTGAAAGTAGGAACAAAGAAAAGGGGTAGAAGGCCAGCTTAAAATCACTAAATCTAGTGATAAAGAAACTTCTATGTGAGGCTTGTTAACCAGCTATTTCAAAAAAGTCTGAACGAGTAAGGACAGACAGACAAAACTATATCCTTATCATATGTAAATAATAAGGATATACGTTATATACCAAATGCTGGTCTTCTAAAATTTTGCACCTAAATGCAAAAGAAGTAGAAAATCCTAATAAGCATGAATAAAGGGAAGACTTCCTATATTTCTTTTTCTAACTCAAGCATGTGCTCAAACAGCTACCCTTTTGCATTGTGAATAATTAATAACAGTCTTCCAATGCTGTAAGAATAAAAAAAAATTAAAGAGTCCTTGGACATAGCACAGCAGGTACAGTGCCACCTTGTACCTTTTAAGACCAATCCTAATCAGAGCAGGCATAAATAGGAATTTGATTGACCCTTACCGATGTCACCCAGCAGTACCCTGCCTCTGCCACAAAGCTGGCATGGCACTGGTGTAAATCCAGCACTGAGATGCACTCTCCTTTCCTCATTGGTGGATCACTGTTGTTCCAAAACACTAACCATCTGCTTTCTCTGTCTAAAAACTTTTTGTTTTGTGGTGCAGGCTCCTGAGACACCAGACAAATCAGAATGGCTCTAACTGTGGCTCACAAGACACCTTATCCTTCATATTCCTCTTCTGACAATTGATAATTGGTCTTTTAAAATGCAAAGTCATTCTGCAGTCTGTGCCCTAGAGTACCAAACAGTCTCCTGCGATGGGAGCTCCCGTTGCTCCACTGCTGCTCCTTTGATGTGTCTCTGGGAATCGGCAGGCTGGGCTCTTTCAAACTTGAGTTCCCAAACACATTTTCAGGACAGAAGGGAAACAGGGTGGTTGTCTTCCCATGAAGACTAAATACTTTGAGGAGGAGCATACTGTAAAAGCTACAGACATATTAAGTGTTTAATGGCAGACAGAGCCAGTCGTTTTTTTCGTGGGAAGCGTAGTACACAGGGGTATTGGGCTATCCTGGGACTTTGGGGTGTCTTTGTTGGCAAACCACATCTCAAAAAGAAGTAAGAGTTGTTTCCCTCTTGTTGTTCTTTTACTCTTCACCAGATGCTCCTGAAAATTACTTTAAAATAACCGGACAAGCCAGCTGTTAGTTAACGTATTCATTAGACGTGCTACAATGCTACACAGCTGATTTAGAAATAAAACCCAATGCACAAGTCAGCTAGCCATATAATGAGATAGCAGCAGGGATTTAAGTTAAACACAGCTCAACACTTTTAGGTACAGGATGGGAAAAAACCCTTCTCTCTGTCTGTAAAAGCTATGTTCCCAATCTTTTTCTTCCCATGGGAAGCGAGTTACAGTACTACATTGTAACAGGTCAGCATTACAGTCAGGTAATGACAATGCGAAGGCAATTTTCCTCTAAGAAAATACCTGCATCTCTGAGAAACTACAGTATCCAAGGGACACAAACTCTCATATCAATATGCTGTCATTTGATTCAAGAAGGGTCTGATGGGCCTGATGCAGCCCCCACCATAGTCTTTCCTATTAATGCAAGATCTTGCCTTTAGAAAAACACTTACTGTAGCATTTTGAACCCTGTCTGTATTATTATAAGGCAAGACAGAGTATGATTGTCTTTCAGTTAATGATGTGGCAGGTGGTGGCTTTTTGCCAGGTTTAGGTGAGATTCCTTTTAACTTGCAGCCTTTAAGATCCACCTGGACAAGCAATAATTAAAGGGAATGGCAAATTAAGTGTATTAGGAAGGGGAAATGATTTACTAACCAGGGGAAGAAATAATTTATTAGAAAAGAAAACTTTCCCTTTAAGTTGGAAGAGTCAAATTACCTCTTTCACAAATCATTTGCTCTCCTGTTGGTGACTCAGTTTTTAGCTTTTCCCACTCCACATACAGCCTCCTGACCCACAAGTCTGCAGCTGTTTCTTTCCCTGGGGCACTGTTCCCTGGCACACAGGGCCCATCCTGAAATGCACATTCTGTTTCAGCTCAAGAAGACTTTCACTTTCCCTGCAAAACTATTTTTGGGACAGGGTGGAGGGATGGAGAAGAGATCTGGAGAAGGCATTTTTGGACATACCCTACATGTTCTCCAATGACAGAAGTAGTGAGAGACAGCTAGATAAAGTAGTCTGATGGAGAGGACTCCCCTGAGGCTCCTGTTCATTCACCAAGCCGAAAATACAGAGTTTAAGTCAATTGACTGAAAATGAGACTGAAGAAGTCACAAATCAAACGGGAGGCAGGTTGTTGTACATTTTTATCAGATGGGCAAGAAAAAGTAATATTCCAGTAATCCCAATTACTGTCTATTTCTTTAAAAACGTTTTTTTTCCGGGATATATTATTGGATCGCTGCACCATAGTAATAAGTGAGACCCCAGTGTCCATGACAATTAATAACCCCCATGTTTATCAAAATTCAGTCAGAGTGGCACAACATAGCATGCAATTATAAACACAAAACAGATGCAATACCATCTTCGCTATAGTCAGCGAAGTTTGCAATCTGCAAAACCATGGAAATTTGTGTCCTTGATTTAATGGTTTAAAATGCAGGAAAGCTGTTTACATTTACTGTCAAAATGTTTGCATTACATATGCTCACTGCCCCTGTAGTGGAAATATTTTTCCACTAACATTGCAGAATAAGCACAAAATGAAGATGCACCACTCTTACTAACAAAGTGCTGGCATAATGCAGTTTCACCTCTGCTAAAACATTTGTTAGTGACTCATCACACTGCACTATTTGTTCCCTTTACCTTGATCCACTTCCTGAGAAATTTAGCGTTATGCACATATTTTCAACACTTCACTGCTCAGATGGCCTGTTGTACAATACTACAGCCATTGTTTCTATGTTTTATAAGCATTAGCAACACAGATATACTTTTAAGCCCTTTATTGCAAACCTTAGATTGCTCAACTAAATACAGAAAAGGTGCAAACACTTCCCCTGACACACATTTGGGAGCAAGTAGGTAAGTTGAACATTTCAAACTCTATCTTCAATTAAAAGATGATGATTTTCAAGTGTCTGTACTCTGAAATCAGAACGGATTTAGGAATGCAAGTCTCAAGGAGAGTCAGTGGCATTTTTTTAAATCTTCAGCTAAGACATCAGTCAACACACATTGCAGATATACAATATTCTGCTGCCAGAAAGTCTTTTCAATGCGTATCTGAACACATAGACATAGTGCTGGTAATGTTTAAGTTAATTGCTATGAATACCATAGTTTCTCACAAGTCTGCAAAAATTAATTTAATTTACACTGGCACTGTACAGACTTGTCTATCTTTTCTCATGTTTTCCTCAGCTTCTGTGGGACTATTCCCAAGATAAAGCCCATGTGCCGACCCAACATCAAGGTCACAGTGTTTCATACTATCTGTAGAGCGTGATTCACACCCTGTTACCATGTGGCCAGTTGCAAATAATTTCTCTCTCCAGATAAGCAACTGCTGTACCAGTACAACACAAAGGGCAGGTATATTCCATTCAAATCATACCAGCTTCATTTATTTTTTGTTAACTCTCCTATGGCAGGATTTTCTGAAACGTTTGATTCAACTTATGCAACTAAAAAAAATGTAAATAAAACACACAGCAATTATGAAATATTATGCAAGAGTTTTCCTCTGTTAAACCTTACGAAGAAAAGTACACTATTTAGTCAAACGAGCACACTGCGAAGGATTTTTTTCAGGGTTTTTTTTGCTTCACTTTTTTTTGCTGTGTGGTTTCTTTGTTTTGAAAGAAAGAGAAGATGACATATCTGAGCATGTCAAGTGAATTCTGCAGATATTTTGGCTGCGCTAAAGGCTTCTCTTGACTCTGTTAAAAAAGTTTGTTGTCAAGAATATTTACTAACACATTCTCAAGCCGCCATCCTGCAGCCGGCCAGCATCTGTTAACAACAATTTCCCTTTGGTAAGTGCAAAAAAATAAAGCAAACAGTAATTTTTCCTAGTTAGGGAAATACTGAATGACTGGAAAAATCTTTCCCTACCTGGTTCAACCTTGCAAAAACGGGGTCTTCTGCCAGCAGCTTCAAAAATTTACATTTAATTGTAGAGGCTTGCTTGTACTACAACAATCTGGCATTACAACATGCTTAAAATGTATTATCCCCATCAGTCAAAGTACAAGATGGCTAGGATAAGGGAATTGTTGTTATCCACACATGGACAGCAACATGGATTTCTTCCACAACTCTGTTTAACAGGAATGAATCAGGCTTTCTGTCTTTACAACTGGGCATCCATACTGTGTGTTTTCACTGTGAACAGATTCCTTTAACAACTTTAATCTGCTCCTCGTGGGATGGAACAGAATATTTTGGAGACTCTTATACTCCATTTCTGAGGGTGTCTAAACAATGCTCAAACACATACATATGCAAAAATGCCATTTTTTTCCTGTTTGCTGATGCTCACATTACATGAAGAGAGCATATTTGTATTGAATTGCACATACACTCAGAGTAAGGTGTTTTAACATGCTAAAAATCCAACCCCTGGAGACAAACCTACTGAAATCAATCTTCAGCTGCTCAAACTGACTCAAAAAGTCAGTTCTACATCCAAGTGAGCTATTCTCTGCCCTGACTGCCTTGTGACATTGCTGGTAGAACAGACTTGGGTGTTTCCAGAATGTTTTTATTTCTCTGGTATTCAATTGTTCAAGATACTCTCTGAAAGACAAAATATCATTTTTTAAAAAATTATTTACTCATGTCTCATACTGAGATGTCCTAAATTATAGTACAAGCCTGGGATTACTATGTGAGAGTAATTTTAAATTAACCACCTTCTGACAGATCACAAACAACCCTTTTCCTACAGTGCATGCCTACTTTCTATTTGTGACATTTGTTTACTCAATGCTTTTTCTCTTAAATATTGCAAGATGCAGGGAAACAGTGAAAGAGCATGGGTAATGTCTAAGGAGACCTGCACAAAAAGTCTAAAATGAAAGCTAATTGGTTTGCAGTTTTGCCATGAATTCAAAACTTAGAGTAGGGTCACTAATTATGTGGCCTTTCAACTACTCTCAGGGTGATTTATGGATTTGTACTGAAATGCTATAGCAGACTTAATGGTTTTGCATGGTTGAAGCATGAAATAGGGTGTAACCTGAGTTGTTTCCACTGGATGTAGGTTTGTGTTTGAGAAAGTTTTGGAGTACAAAATTTCAGCCAAATTCGTTAATTGTGACACCTATATTTGCATAAGAACTTGAAAAAAAAAGAAAAAAAAAAAGGAAAAAAGTTTAATTAGTCCTTTTCTGCAAAAGCCACAAACTCATCAACATCAAAATACTTAGATTTATACCACTTTTATTTAACTGGCCATTGTAGAAGGAATCCAAAAACATCAAAGTCTTTGCATTGTAGTGACATGGAAACTCGCTTAGTCTTGTTGTCTACAGTTTGATGGTTACAGGACATTCCTTATGAGGAGTGTTGTGAGTTCAAGCACTTTCTGGAGTCGAGGTACATAAACTTTGGAAGGTTTCAAGTTTTGACTGCTACTCATTCAGCAGTGTGAAGCTACAGGCTGCAGACTGCATCCTAAATCTGAGAAGGAGACAGCATTTGACATTTCAGGGAGCATTGGAGTATTGAAAACCTTTCAACTCAGTAGATGGACTTCATTCACAGCTATGAACCCTAGGAATATCCTACTCACTGTGAGGTGCTGCAACACTTACTGTAGTAAGAACAAGACCTTTTGTTAGTTTGGACCTTGTCTCTCAGGTTGTTCTCAGCTTTTACCTAAACAAAAAAAAACTTTTAAAGCCCGCATTTGGAGAGTAGTAAGTCCTGTGTAACCCACTTCACATCCTTCCCTCCTTTCCATGATTCTCAAGTAGTACAAGACTTGGCAAGAAAAAGAAATAAAAAATAGCAAACTCAAATTCAATTGAGTTCCAAGGCTACGGAACTCAACTGAATTTCCTTGGTAACTTCATATAAATCCATTTCTGTAGTTAAAAAGTTCTGTGGTATTCACCTACGTACATATCCCTGAAGGCTCTATGTACAGACACACAAAGGTCGCGCAGGCAGGGTTTGAGAGCAATATTGCAAGTAGAGATGAAAACTATTGCCTTCCCATCCCCATCCCAACAGTCTCCTCAAAACTCCAATTGAAAAACTCTAGAACAGAAATATCATCATTTTTCCTTCTCAGTCAGTCTAGTTTATACGTGGCCAATGTTGCATTTCTTAGGAAACCAAAATGTACAATCCCTCTGTAAAATAACAAGGAAGACAAATTTTTGAATTTTGTATGCTTAGGTACATTAATAAATAAAAGTCCATTTGTAATGCCTAGACAGATTTGTTGCTGAGTGGTTTTTACACTGTAATGCAATTTAGAGTTACCCTTGAAAGTTAGAGCTTGTTAAAATCCTGAAAGTTTGCTGAATCCAGACTATAATCAAATTCTAGCCATAATCGTGCTTTATTGATATATGAAGAAGTAAGTCCTCACAATAAAAATTCCCTTCGTTTTCTCACATCAAAAAAAGTGACATAATTAACATAAGCAACACAGTACTTTGTAGAATAGAACCTGCAGATCGTAAAAAAATAGTAAGTGGAGAGCCAGAAAAGATAGAGGCTATGTGTGTTTTAAAAAGAGACAAAAAAGAAACAAATGTACATTTAAAGGTGCAACTGTATCTATTTAATTGATGGTTTTACTATATACGCTTTCCTTTGCACGCTACATAGCAACAACCTGAGCATTCTCTCTTCCTTCGAGATGGTATCCAAGTGACGAGCAAAACTAAAGAATTAATAAGAATTAAACAGGGACCTGATCTGAGTGTCTCACTTTTGTCAGCTAAAATAATTTCCTCCCAGAGCACAGAGTGGTTGTGAAGGAATAAGTTTTCTCTAATGAAGGTGGAAACAATATCAAAAAGAAAGTAAAGAAAAATTTGCTACTGTGACATTTGTGCACTAAATTAAGAATTATTGATCATACCTGTTAATAGCAAATGTAAATTTTTTTGCAAAAGAGTATTTCTGAAAAAAAACCCAAAGCTTCCCTTTATCTTTTGAAATGTTCATTGCAGGGATAAATTGATCCCAACCTAAAGCAACTTCAGGGGTGCAGGGAGGATTTGGGAAACACAAAGTAGCTGGCACGATAGGGACCTTTGTCTGACCTGCCGAACAACTTTGTTTGGTCAGGTCTGCCTATTAGTTTGATTTTCAGGCTTGATGTCAATAAACTGTCCCTTAATGCTGCTTTATTTCTCTCACCACTTATTAAAAGGATCCTTCAAGCACTTCGTGGGACTCACGCACTCACACACACACACACACACATTAATATATTGGTGTGTATCTTTGAGAAGTGTAGGTAGAGAGATGACAGTTTCTATGGTAACAACAAGACTTTTTTATTAGTAACAAAAAAATAGGTGTTGAGATAACTTCTTAGAAATTGTCAGTGCCTAAGTTATTTCTAGTCTTAGACACTATTTTCAGTTAATATACATTTAATTTGTAAATAATGGTACAAACTTCTCTGGGAGTTATACACTTCTCAGGTGTGTGACAGGTATGTGTTAAGAAAAAATGCTACAATGGATCGGAGGAAAAATATTCTGCAAGAAAAGCTTTCTGCTTGCTGTGGGATTCTCACAGTATTATTTTTGCAACATGGTGATTAATTTACTGTTCATCAAAAGAACTCACAACTGAATTGCATCATTGAGGAAAATTCAAGAAAACATAATGAAATTGCAGCTTGATTTCTGATGCTTTTCCTTAAATGTAACATTAAGAAATTCTACTTTTGGCAAGTCAATAGCTATCATGGCATCCAGACATGCTACTGTCATTATTTATAGTTAGGTCTGCCATTTCATAGGCAAAATAGTATGACAAGGCTTCTGTGCGCTGCCTGAAATGGGTAGTTGCCTGTAGAGGAAGATCCCAACCGGGACAATTCTCCCGGTTAGAGGAAAAATGAAAAAATGGTTCATGTGCACATCTTTTTCACAAAAGATCACATTTTCAACCAGCTTTACACCTAAAGTAGAGGCTCTTGTTTCCCCACAGCTCACAGCATCAGTAGGAAAAGGGGTATGCTGAGACAGAAGAGGGAGTGGTTGCAGTACTCTCTATTGTGGGTTGCATATCCCTCATAAATTGAGTCAGTCTCTATTATCAACTCTAATTCATGTAAGCAGGGCACTCATGGGTTCAAAGCAGCACAGGAACTACAGGTAGGATGATGACTTAGTGGTTTCCTGAGCTTTGAGGTTGTAATGTACCATTCAATCAAATTTAATCAAATGGTATGTTGCAGCTCTGTTAATCAACAGAACCTAAAATGTAACCAGATTTCAAGTGATTTTACTCCCTTTTTCAAGCCCATTGATTCAAGCAAGGGTTTGTGCAGGCAGTCTTATAATAGGTGGGAGTAAGGTCTGTACAATCACAAGGTTGGTAACCTACCTTTTCTCACAATCTTCCAAAAAATAATTTTTTTCTTTATAGAAGTGTGTGATGGCTCCTTCACCTCATAAGAGAAAGGTAGTCCTGCTCACTATAATTGAAGCAATGCCAGCTGTTTGGAGCTGCTGGAAACTGTAGCCTGAGTAGCCATTACTTCTCAGCAGAAAAATGTTTTTAAAAGTAAGTCTCTGTTTATGAATGGTACTTATCTGGCTTCATTACAGTGCTCTCTGAACAAATCATAGCTTTCAATGCAATAACCTTCAGGACAGGTAAACACGATTATTTTGTAGACACACGATCTTGCAGATACAGAACTGAGCGCTTTTTTTGTTTATATTACAAAATTTTATAGTTCATGCCTGCATCCACATTTAATTTTGAAGCTAGATAAAATCCTGAACTTCTGTCAATCAGGTTAGACCAGTTCTTCTGACAACACGAGGCCTGCATAGTACAGGTCCACTGCTCTCACACTTGCATAGACACTCCTGCGTAGACATTACCTGCCTCTCTACAAGCAGTTTTTCATTAAAAATCCCACAATCACTCTATTGCTTTTGCAACATTTCACTGGTTGTGCTTTTCACCTTGAAGTTTGGTGATCAGTTTGGCTTTTAAGCCCTGTTGTGGTTTCCAACTTTGTGAATTCAGAGTAATCATCCATGCAAAGCAACTTGAACTTGAGTATTCGCCCTAATCAGTAAAATAAAATATCACATAAACCATTATCTAGATCCCTAAAAAAATACACTAAAAATATCAAAGCAAACATGGAAGGAAAAATAGGAACAGGCAGTAGAACCACCATTGCGAATGTCTTTGATGACTCTTTTCAAGCCACATGGTATTCAGGATTTTAAAGATAATTCATGAGATTTTAAGGGAAGAAAAACAAATAAAGTGAATTGGAACATCAGTAAATAAACTATGTTCTTATTCAGCTTCTCCGATAGCAAGCTGAACTCCTTCAAAATATTATTAATAAAAGTTTGCAAAGGATGATGTACAATCAGTCATTATATTTTGTAGACAATTCCTTGTTCCTAATACCTTCCAGTTTCAGCATCTTATACTTTCTACTAAGAATGATGGGATAAACTGAAAAATTGTCCTTTTCATGCATCATGAGTGAATGATAAGGAGTACTAGAAGTAATTGCAATGATCTAAAGCAAATCACAACAACCAGAATTTTGCCTTTTTTTTTTTTTTAATTTTGTTTGTTTGTTGAAAAATGGAGTTTTTTTCAGTATATAGGCAAGGATTTCTTTTTCCCTTAAAACTGAGAAATAAGTAGTAAGTAAGAGATAAAATGAACAAGAAGAAGCAAATAAAGAGTATGAAAATGCAGCTCCTCAGTAAGCTCAATAAACAATAAACAGTTGTTATTGGCTGCATAATACACATTAAGAAAGCATCTCCTGCTGTCCAGCTCTTCTCATTGTCTCCAGCCACACAGAGCTTGGAGAGTTTGGACAAGTGCCTTTGTGCTTAGATTTCTCAATTCCTTCTTCTTCCACCTGATGGAATTTCTCTGCTTTGTAAGCACTCATAAGCGTTTTGTTAAACAACAATCAGCAGTCATAAGCTTGAGGCTTTCAACCTGCTAACATCTGACCTAATCATGTCCATCATTTCCATGATCTTCTTTGTCTGACCACCATACTCTCTTCTACTACCTCTAACTGGCACAGAGAATACTCTTAGTACAGTCCAGGTCCTTATGATTCAGAAGAGAGAGTCTTTTGCGCAGAGGCTGAGACCTTAAGAGCAACACTTAGCATTGCAACAGCATCTAAACATCTGTATGCACTGACTAAAATAAAAGATCTCTTTGTGACTTTTCAATAAGTCATGCAGCTTCCTACATTAATGAACAAAATACCCTAATGATTCATCAGTGCTATTTCTGTTTAGGTGCTCAAAAGGTGCAATGAAAAAGAAAAAAAATCAAAGTATCTCCTAATTTCTCACTTCAGGGCAGTTCACTGAATCAGTCAGTGACTTTCAGTTCTTTCAGTTCCCTGAAGCAAAGCTGTCTTGAAGGTCTTGAGTATCTCAGTGATATTGGTTTTTTATGTAGTTTTTCCTCAGGCCAAACAGATTGACAGAGAGCAACTGAGAAGAGGTGCTGACTTCCTCCCTTTCTCACCCCACTGTCTCAGAACTGCCACCTGAGTCTTGTTGGGCTGCCTTTAGACAAGGAGGTTGGGCTGGGTCCAGGACCCAGCCTTGGTAATGCTTCTTTCCACAGCTCAGCATCCCACCCTCATATGATAGTCCCACATTTGCATCACAGACTGCTTGGGGCCCTTCTCAGCATCTCAGAAGGGCCCCTCACTCCCATGCAGCTGGTCAGTGGATACCTGTAGCTGCTGAATGCCAGCTCCTGCCTGTATCACCCTCTTTTTGTGAGTGCCACATGCGCAAGGGGACTTGTGCCTCTGTCTTCCAAACTGAATAGGTTCCACCAATCCTTTCCTATCCAAGCACTGAGTAATGGTATAGTTTATTCTATGTAGTGTTTGAGATCTGTTTGAATTAGCAATCTGAATGAAAGGAATTAGGGAACTTGACACAAAGGCTCTGCAGTTCTTGAGGGGAACAAACTTTCCTCATGGTGTAAAGCAACACTTGCCAGAGGTAGCCCCATGGCAGCTCCATGCAGGAATGGTGGGAGGACCTCCATAGGGCATGTACCTGATGTGTCAAAAGGGTCATGTATATCCCAAAAAGGCAAAAACGAAGCAAACCAACTAGATAGTTAACAACTGAGTAAACGTCTGAGAAGAAACACAGTCAACAAGGCTATATACAAAGTCCAGTAAAGATCCAAGCTGACATTTTCAAGCTCTAGGCACATCCTTGAACTACTGTAGCAATAGTGCTGAATCTCACAGGACTGTTGAATATAAAGACCTGTAGAGAATGAAAAACTAATCAAAAAAACAGGCATGAGGTGCACATTGCTGTGTTCATCATGAAAAACAACTGATAGTGAATAAATACAATACATTTTTATACTGCAAAAGAATCTCCAAAACCCTGGAGTTAGTTGGGTTACAATTCATATTATTTCCAGCTTAGGAACTGGGGCAAACATTAGGTCCTGGTCCTAAAAATCCTTCTACGTATGGCTAACTTTTTAAGCATGAGTGGAAGTTCTATTGGCTTGCAGAAGTTTTGACTAAAGGTTCCATAAGCATATAGGTAATTTTATCCTTCTGTGAACCAAAAAGCTCTTTTGAGGTCAGACTACCCATAATAAAACTGGGTCATAATCATCTCTTGATCAGCTGTGCTGTTTAACGTGGTGCATAGGGATCTCATGACAGGATATGCAAAATCCCTATTTCTTAAACAGTCATTTGAACACCATATTCGTTAAAAGGGGGTTAGTGTGTCATTTTGTTCTCTAGTTTTTCATGGGTCCTTTAGCAGACTGAAAACTATATCTTATTTTCCTCCATTGTCTGAATGCCAAGCTGAGCATGGTTAGTGCTGGTATCGCTTTGAATTACACGCCCACTAATTGTTACCATCAAAACTGGTAGCGCTGTGGAAGCACTCAAGGTGGTACAATGCAGGTAAAGGTATCATCAAGCTGTCAATCACTGCTTAAATGCATTTGGTGTGGGGGCATTTCTGTAAGATGGACACAATTCCTCTTTGCGAACACAAGTAATTTCACGTGGAGTAGGAAATCCTGTGTTTTCTTCCCCCTTGCAAATGCATTTCACCTGCTCAAAACCTACTCATGACAACATGCAGAAACAGCAGTTGGGAAGGGGGTTTTGGGGATTTTTTGGTGCTCCAGGCAGGATTTCTGTTTTTATTGATTCAGAAAGAAAGCTTAGATGTTTCTAAGGATTTCTCAAAATTTCCAAACCTGTGATCTTCTTCCTCAATCGTCGTTTTTCAAAAATGTGCTTTCACAACTACTAAGTGTCAGGAAACTTCAACATTCTGAACTTTGCTAAAATCTGCTTTTAAAATTTAAGTGCTAACACTGAGTGCATTACAATGGTTGCACTCCCAAGGAACACAGTTTCGACATGCTTCATTTTCAAATCCCACTTGGTGCTTCTCTTGCCTCCTCAGCCCAGTCTGCCTGCCCGCAAGAACCATCTCCTCAAAAAGCTTTGGGTTTGACTTAATTTTTCCTCCTTCTCTGAAAAGCTGCCCTGGGCCATCACTGCCTTCAGGAGATCTCCCCAGGGTGGATGCCCCTTGCTGGTTAGCAGATGCAGGGGCAGGGGGCCTGGACTTGTTGGACTTGCAGGCATTAAACAGTAACCAACAGCAGAGATTTATTTGTATTATGCTGACCCAATAAATAAAACTGGTCTTGACTCTGTAATTTGGAGTCAAGCAAAAGCAAGTAGAAAAATGTACCATTAAGGAAAGAAACCAAACACCAAACAGAAAGAGGTACGAGAACAGTTTTCTTCCATGATTTGTTAAAACAAGGGATACACCAATAAGTGGCAAATGTAACGATGAAAACTTCCTCAAAGGGGCATTTCTACAGCTCGTACTCCAACAGTTAAAACCTGTCTCAATATGAAATCTAAGGAGACCTCAGTTTTTATTTCTGAAACAGTTTTTCAAATTATTCTGGCAGTTTCAAAAAAAATTTTTTTCTGTCAGAATAGCCGAACGGTTTAAACCAGATTAAGAATAAACTTCCAGAAATGCACTGGTTTCCCTCTAAAATAAAACCAAACAAAGAAAAAGAAAGGAAGGCTTTCTGGGTGCATGGAATTCGACACAAAAGGCATTTGAAAGTATGTCCCAGACCTCAGCATTAGCTCTTGGCTTCTCCGCACTGAAGAAGAAAATTAACTGGTTTAAGAAACGCATATGAAATTTCCCATCTGGCTAACAACATGGATGTTTCTGCTCACTGTGACAATCTGAAAACGCTGCTGAGATGTTTTAAAGTCAGTGTTTATACCTAAAAAGCCAAATCTTCCACAGCTAAGGTGCCCTTCCTTGCTTCCCTAGGATATAAATTAAGACAGTAAAGTCCATCTGAAACTAATTTTTAAGGCTGCATAGCCACATTATATGTGCTTTGATTAGTGCTCTTTAAAATCCATCTTCTTACACTGAAGCAAGTATTTACTTTCAAAGTTTTTTTTTTCCTCCATCAAGGAACATTTTGTAATTGGTTTTAAAGCACTTACATCTCTAGTTTATATTTACTTGCTAATCAGTTTAGCATTGCCAAATACATGAGTCATGTGAAGGTATACTACTACAATTCTTAACTTTCAAAGGCTTCAGGTACTTTGGAAAAACTGATGATGTTATGACAGACAGGTAAAGAGCACCATAAAGCTGTCTGCTAGGTACAGTGTATGCAGAAGCAATTTGCCTTCTAAAACTCTGAACATGATATTCTCTAATATTTCCTGGCAGATCTTCAGTAGCTAGAAAATAAGCATTTCCATATGTAAGAAAATATTCCTTTGAAATGTAGATTTTTCTTTACAAGAAAAGAACACAGAGAGAATTGCATTTTTAAGCTAAGGGTTCATTATTATTTATTTTTCTGCTTTGAAAAATGTTTTGCTTTTCCCATACAGCACTTAGGTGGCAATTTCAATTCTAGAATGAGCTAAATGACTCTTAACAAAATTCCTAGCTGTTTTTGTCCACTAAGAATAATCTCTCAATAAACAAATTTTGGCTAATACATTAGCTTCTCACCAAATACTTGGATTCTGTTAAATTTAATTACTCCTGCGTACATTACTGCATTTATCTAAAATTTAAAATGTGCGCACACTGCCTCTCTGTCCCGCTGCTTTAATAGGGTGTTTTCCCCTTTAAGGGAAGCATTTAAAAATGGTTGCTAGTCATCTCAATTGCTGCAACCACATGATGCAATCTATTGTCAAATTAGTGGGTGGCAGCAAGTGGAAACAGATTTCACCAGCAATAAAGCCTGTCACATGATTTCATCTGTTCACAGTCATACAATCTCTTAACCTGTTCCTTCGGTTTGATCCGAAGGCTCTGTCCACGTGGAAGCTGATCTTTGCTATTTTAAATGCCCCTTCTAAATAAAAGACTTTGTGAACGGTTTTCACTAAGCGGCATTTTGGAAGTGTACGGGGAATTAAACCATTTAGCTCAGAACCTTTTGCATGTTTTTTTAAAAAGTGGGCCCAATGCACAAATGTCTTGCCACATCAGAACTAAAGAAAATAGTAATAAAATATTTGCAAAAGGAAACCAAATTAAACTTGTAGAAAAAGTTATGCATATTAATAGTTATACGTATTTTTTTTAGTTATTACGTATTTTTAACATACAGATGAAAACTGTATCTGAAGTACAAACAAAGTAATCTATCTAGTATTAAGTTAACAGTAAACATATGAATCAGCAAAAAGATGGGGGGCGGGGCAAAGGAGAACAGCTTGGTATGAAAATAGCTACAAACTTGTCATGTAAATGCAGAATTAGGATATTTCTAACCAGAAACATTTAGTTTTTCTTATGGAACAATGTCATTAGATTTACTTCTAATTTAAGTGCTAATAAAATCACCATCACAAACTATGAAACCAATCACATGTTCTTGGTTCTTTATAAGTAGGTGAAATGTCTTCAGCCCCACCTGGTCCAGTACAGCCAACAAAATGCAGGTCCCAGGGCCAAAACCATTCACCTTGTAGCGATAATATGAAGGGGTGTGGGGAATAGGAAGCTCAGACACAAGAGAAAAAATCATGGAAGAAAACCACAGTGTGGGTGAGGAGAGACAGATGTTTGCCCTACCCCTCTGTATACCTAACCTGAAAGCCAGTTGAAGCAGTCACAGAGACTTATGGACATTTCCTCCCTCATACTACAAAGTTTCCCTATTTCTCAAAGACTTCTAGAAAAGACCAATTGTCTTGTGCACTAATGAGCTGTGGGAAAGATCATTTGTCGAGTGCAAGTTCCCTTCTGACACCTGAACACCAGGGAAACATGGTTTCTTAGCCCTCGGCTCAAGGCTACACTTTGACCAAAAAAAACCATTCCATAGCTAGTTGTCTGCAATATTGCTCTACAATAACTATATATCCCAGTTTGAAAGGAGGACGAATGTAATTTTCTTCAGACCCTGGACCACCAGCTGAACATTGATTATTTGTGAATAATGTGATTCACACTTAATGGGTTGGTCAGTTAAATTAAAGATAAATATTTCTTCTGTCAAATAACATTCAAAGGCCAATACTCAATTTTTTTCTGGAGAAGTGCCATGGACTTCATTTTGGAGAACTGTAAGCTAATATGCACTTCAATAGGATCACCATTTCCTTAACTACTGTGGAAATGCTAGGTACAGTGCACAGCATGTATTGGAGTTTCTCAGCCCTTACTCAGATTAACTTCGACTTCCTAAAGGGAATATGACTATAAAACATGTCTGACAACACCTAATGCTGCATCCCCTGTAAACTCTTTCCGTTGAAATTTGGTTCTCTTGCAGTGTAGGAAATTGGGAAGCATGGAAAAAACACAGAGCTCTGGATCTAAGTGTGGGTCCAATTCAGAAAAGCACTGACGCATGTGCTTAACTTTGCTTGGATCTTAAGCTTCACTAAAGTTAAACACGTGCGTAGATGTTTTGTCAGTATATTTGCTCAGTTGACTGTTAAAGCTATTTTATTAGTGAGGTAGTTTCAAAGACATAAAGAAATACAATGGTATGAGACAGAAGTCCCCAACCTTAAAGTTAAAGGCCCTCTTTTTTTGTGTATGTAGCCATTCATGTAAACAGATCTGTATTTAATTGTATTTCATTTCATTTCAAACATATCTGTATTTTATGTAGTCATTCTTGTAAACAGATCTGCTTACAAAAATATTTATGCAAGAAGATCAAGTATTTGCACATCTGAGGACCCATTTTGCATGGGCAAATAGTTGTTTACATGTACAGATGAAAAATAGAGCTACACAAATATGCAAGTGACTCTGAAATCTTGACACACATTGCCTTACAGGATGAAGCTGGAAGAAAGTCAACAGGCAAGAATTATCCAATTAAAAGTCCGCAGTCATGTATGCATTTGGAATTAGTTCTAAAGACTTTGCAGAAAGAATCTACTGCAGTAAACATTTCATCATCACTAATTCTGTCCAGATTCATTCAAAGCATATCCTCTTCTGAAGAATCATTTATGCATTTTTGATTGAGAGAAAAAATCAGCAAAGCATTTGTTTCAGAGAGCTGCCAAAATAAGATTGAGACACGTGTAGTGGAAAAGTATCAGGACTTTATTCACTCCCAAGAAAAAAAAAACAAACATAGAAAACCAAAATTATTGAGGATCTGAGAGCAAAATCTGGCTCTTGGTATTTTAAAAATTCAGTTAAAAAAACTAAACATACGCTGGTTGTTATAGAGAGAACATTTTACTTTCAACCACAATTGCAGATGTGGTGGGGTTGAAGTGAATATGTATGTCTGATAATATTTAACAGCTATGTAAAAGATGCATAAAAGTGATCTGAGATTTTTTTTTTCTAAAAAAAAAATTAGGTAATTGTGAGTTATGCACTGACTGCCCAAAGGAATATAGGAGCATTCCACAAATAACTCAGATTTGAAAAACCTTAAACAAAAGGTAACAGTTGGCCAAACAGTAGTGCTTGTTTACAGATAACACATTAAAAACAGTAAAATAAAACATGCATTAAACAATAGTCAAATGTAAAGAATTTACACAGTTGCTTGATCTGTCTGTGTAGAAAACCATGAAAGAAAGTCTGCAGTCATTATAGAGAGGTAAAGAGGAGTACATCTTACCACTTGGTGTAGTAGAGAAAGTTCATTGCCAGAGTACCCTCATCTCATTCCCCACCCAGATCAGTGCCTTTTCTGTCATGTTAAGTCCTTTCCAACATAAAAATGCTACCTGCACAGGTCTTCCTTAGTACAACAGATAGTATAAAGTGGTTTAAAACTCTCTGCTGTTTGAAGCTATTAATACTTAATTCTGAGATCACAGTAGCACTGAAAGGGCCACTGATCAAGGCCACATCATTCTACATTTAAGGCAAAAATACAGGAAGTAACAGTCTCTGCCTCTGAGAGCTTAAACTCATTTATATGGCCATATCAGGAAATTTCTGTACCATTTTCTAGATTTATCTTCTAGAAAAGCAGGCTCAAGTTCATTGTCAACGAGCTATTTTTGCAAGCTACTACTGTGAGGGTTTGGGTTTAGAATCATAGAATTACACTTGTTCAACCTGTGCCAATGCTTGACAAGTTTTTTGGTGAAGAATTTTTACTTAATATCCAAACCAAACCTGCCCTGGCACAGCTTGAGGCCATTTCCTCTCATCCTATTACTTGTTACCTGGGAGGAGAAACCGATCCTCATCTCATGACAACATCCTTTCAGGTAGTTGTAGAAAGTGATAAGATCCTCCCTGAGCCTCCTTTTCTCCAGGCTAAATGCCCCCAGCTCCCTCAGCTGATCTGCATAGGACTTGTGTCCCAGATCCTTCAGTAGTTTTGTTGCCTTCTCTGGACACACTCCAGCACCTCAATGTCCTCTTTGCAGTGTGGGTCCCAAAACTGAACACAGGATTCAAGGCTCATCAGTGGCCTCATCAGTGCCAAGTACAGGGGGATGATCCCTTCCCTGGTCCTGCTGGCCGCACTATTTCTGATACACGCTAGAATGCCATGGGCCTTCTTGGCCGCATTGGCACACTGCTGGCTCATGTCCTGTCGACCCTCCCTCCCAGGTCCTTTTCTGCTCAGCAGCTTCCCAGCCACTCTGCCCCCAGCCTGCGGCACTGTTGTGACCCAAGTGCAGGACCCAGCACTTTGCCCTATTGAACCTCACCCCTCTTGATCCTTCTGCAGAGCCTTCCTGCCCTCCAGCAGATCCACACTCGGACGCGACTCGGTGTTGTCTGCAAACTGACTGAGAGTGCACTCTATGGCTTTGTGCAGATCACTGATAAAGATTAAACAGAACTGGCCTCAATACTGAGCTCTGGGGAACACCAGCTGGATGTAACTTGTGACTGGATCACTCTTGTGACTGGTCACCAGCTGGATGTAACTCCATTCACCACCACTCTCTAGGCCTGGCCATTCAGCCAGGTTTTTACCCGGTGAAGAGTACGCCCATCCAAGCCACGAGCAGTCAATTTCTCCAGCAGAATGCTGTGGGAAACACTGTTAAAGGCTTTACTAAAGTCCAAGGGAACAACATCAACAACCTTTCTCTCCTCCACTAGGTGGGTCACTTTGTCACAGAAGGAGCTCGCATCAGTCAAGTAGGACCTACCTTTCATAAACTGTCCTGTATGTGTCGCATGATGGCACTCAAGATGACCTGCTCCATGACCTTCTCTGGCATTGAGGTCAGGTTGACAGACCTGTAGTTACCCAGATCCTCTGGTCTTTCTTGTAGAGGGGTATCACATTCGACAACCTCCCGTCAACTGGGACCTCCCCTATTAGCCAGGGCTGATATTAAACGAAGGAAAGTGGCTTAGTGAACACTTCCATCAGGTCCTTCAGTACCCTTGGCTGGATCCCAACTGGCACCATAGACTTGTGTGTGTCTCAGTGGTGCCTGAGGTCACTGACCCTTTCCCCTTGGATTGTGGGGGTTTCATTCTGCTCCCTGCGTCTGTTTTCCAGCTCAGGGTCTCGGTACCTTGATGACAACTGGTCTTACTATCAGAGATTAATGAAAAAAAGGTGTTAAGTACCTCAACCTTTTCCTCATCCTTTGTCATTCTGCTTTCCCTTGCATTCAAGAAAGGATGGAGATTCTCCTTGGCCCTTCTTTTGTTGCTAATATATTTACAGAAACATCTTTTATTGATTTTTAGAGCAGTAGGCAGTTTAAGTTCTAGTTGGGCTTTGGTCTTTCTAAATTCCTCCGTGTTCCCTGCCTCTTCTTCTAAAGGTCATAAACTCTCCTCTTTTTTTCTGAATTTCAGCCAAAGTTCTCTGTTCAGCCAGGCTGGTCTTCCCTAGCTTACTTCTTTGGTACATCTTCAAGCCCCTGATGCTGCCTGCTGGTGGGTAGGAACTGTGAGCAAGCAGGGCCAGAGCTGGGGTGAGCTCCAGAGAGAAGATGCACCGGCCATGCCACGCGGGCCGTGCAGGGCCAGCTCGCATGAACAAAGTCAGCACGCATCCCTCTGTACAAAGATATGCCCCCCAAGTCTGCATTGCTAGCAAGGTGAAGACCTACGAGAACATAAATGTATCTTCATAAATATATCAAAAGGATCAACATCAGAGAGGCTACAAAAGCTAAAAACAATTTTTGCACAAGAAGAAATGGCTGTGAAATAGCCAGGGGATTTTGAATCTGTTACCCAGCCATCAGCATAGTGAGATTTTACAACAGCCAGCCGTTAGAAAGAAAGAAAGGAGCAAAACTCATAGGTTTTGCGAGGCACAAGCTGTCCATGAAAAGCACAGTGTGCTGTGATCACCTGGATCAGCAGAGGACTGGCACTGATGAGTTTCTAAAGGGTTTCAGATTTCTAAGGGTATTTTCTATAGCATTCTTGTGTTTATCATTCTTGCACAATCCAGGATTCACATGATGTTGACAAGTGTAATATATTCTTTGTAAATTGCAATTGAATCTTTGAATCTCCAGACAGCTGAGAAACTAGTTTCACTCACCTGTTTAATTAACCATGTCATGTTTTCCAAAGAGAATTAATTGTCTCAGTGAAGCAGTAAGGAGACTCAAAGGTTCGAAAAAAAAATAAATACGAGCACGCAGCAGGGTAAACATTTATCCAATAAACATTTTCACAGCTGAGTTTCAAACTTCTCATGTTCCAGCTTCTTATATTTTATAATCTCATCCCACTTGGTCCTGGCACCACATCTCTCTGAGATATGCCTCATGGGAAAACACTGCCTTGGTAATCAAAACATTTAGACTGCAGAAGAAATATAAAACAATTCTCAAGGAAGTTTTATGGCACAGTGACTGCTCTGAGACTGTAACTTTTTCTTGCCTGGTCCTTAACAATTGATGAATAGAATTGGTTTTGTATCAGGCTAACTCTACCCTGATTGGCTCAAGTTTTGGTAGATGTTTCCTTTGAGTAGAAGCCAGTAACGCTCCTGATGACAAGCACAGTGTATCTTCTCCCTTGCTCTTCTGCCCCTGAGACTGGTTGTTGCTGCTTTCCGCAGCTGGAGTTAACCCTGAAAGTCTCAATTTTAACCAAATTGAAATGGCTTTTCTTTCTTTTCTTTTTTTTTTAATTTCTTTCTTTTTCTTTTTTTTTTTCATAACTGCTTTCATTTCTGCTTTTACAAGATTTTTTTAAGCATTAGTCTGAGAATGGAGTAAAACAGTTGTACATGAAAAGGAGAAATGAAAATGATCTTCAGATAGTTTTTCCTGCAGTGGAAAGTGTTTTTGGTGTTCATCTGTGGCTATATGATGGAAGAAAACCTTTAGGGCATCTGTGAGATGTTAAAGTGGCAATCATTGAAATAATGATGTTAATCATTGTCAATTCAACCCTGAGAGGGCTGAGGCCCTTTCCAAAGATGCTGAAAGTTTTTAATTCTCTGTAACATGATACCACACAGAATGTTAAAGGGAAAGGCCAGCATTTAGCATCTAAGCTGTGCAACTTCTTCCTTGTAAAAAAGAATCTGGATAAGTCATGAAAAATATGCATGCATTTCAGTGAGAAGAGTTTCAGGTTTGGGGGAGTGGAGGGAAATGTGTTTTCTGTCTTTGGAAACACCCTCAACATTTTGAAAGTTTAGAACCATTAATACATCTTAGTCTTTAGAAAAACTGTTGCAGTAGCTGAATTTAGAAGAAGGTTTTAGTGCCAGTATCCTCAAAGGTTTTCCAGCCCTTTAGGTCAGATATTAAAATATCAGACCAATATACCATAGCTTCAGTGAAGTCAATGGAGATAAGCCATTTATCATAACAAGCTAAAGGTCCCTCTTTGCGTATTTCAGCCCTAAAGAGCAGTAAATCTCATAGAAGTAGATAGTGTGTTGTCAGATAAGTTTGTGAAACCCGATGATATATTAAGTATGGTTTAGATTTTGCATTAGTCAAACAAAACTGAGAAACACCTTCCTTTGGTTTGTTCCATTTCCGGGTGTTACAGAGTAAATTTTAATGAGTAATTGATGCTTTAATAATTCCATGTCTCTATGATCTTGATCTCATTTTAACTTTTTTTCCACTCATGCTTTTGCATGTACATGTCTGTATTTAGACCTGCTCTTGTCCTCACTGGCAATATTTCTAGAGAGGCACTTTCTTGTTTTTCTGAGTATTAAAGATCTGGAAGCACCTGTATGGTCCAAGGTGTTCCTTCTGAAATCAAGCTCCAGGTGTCAGAGGGCCTCAGCAGTGGGGCAGGATTTATAAATACTCTTGAAAGACCCACCCCTTTCAGATTAACAGAAATGCAGAACTTGTCTTCCTATGAATAAAGAGTGTGAGTCAGAAAGTGCAAGGAGCCATCTGATTTTCTTTTCTGAACACCACCCCAGTGTTTGGAGCAGCTCATCGACACATCTCAAGATACAGCTCAACCATCTCCAAACCAGCCCAGTGGGCAGTGTAGGAGGGAAATGCTTTTACCACATTTGAACTGTAGGTACAACTGGTGTGGCTTGCCTGCTCTTTTTGAACTGTTGACTGCAAGCGGCAAAACTGTGATTGCTGCTTGTTGAATACCCACCTGAGGAGATGAAGGTTTTGAGCTTCCCCACCTCCCCTCTCTCACACACCTGCTCCCAGGCAGCCGAAGTCTGGCCACCAGTAAAAGCAATAATCTCTGCAGCATGAGAAACAAGCAGGTTGCTGAGCCTCATGTGTACCAGAAAGCCATCACAAGGAACTGAATAAGAGATTGTTGTGTTTTTTTTCAGAGACTTGCTTATAAATCATTAAAGTGACATGGTACAGGCTTGAGGTTTGTTTTGCAAGCCAGAATGGGATTTGTAACATCCGTATTTCAAAACATATACTCAACCTTACGCTTCCATTTCCTGTGGAAGGCATCCAAATTTAACCTTTCGTTTCTTGAAGAGCTGTGTCTTATATTTATTTGTTAGAATAAGTAAAGAGCTAACTACAGCAAATCTAGGGAGCTCTTTTAAAACTATCCACTAGCATCAAGATAAGTGCATTTCAAACATCCCCCAGGAACTTTAAAAAATATACCACTTACCTGCTGTTTCACTTACTTTTACTTTAGTGCAGCTGGAATAGGCTTATCCCAGTCCTTTGTGACCCCCACAGTCTGAAACCGCCCCCACCTCTGTTGTGTTGAACACAGTGGAAAAAGGCAGGCTGAGAGGAGCCTGCTGTCAAGATTTCCCAGTGTGTCTTTGAGGGGCCACGTTACCTCTGACAACTGATGTCCAGGCACCTGAGCACACCAACCGCTATCAGAGTGCCCACCTGGTGGGGGATCATGACGCTTAGTAAGGGCCATTCTCCAGGCCAATGAGGTGTACAAAACAGGTGTCCCAACAACACACTGTCACAGCCATGGGGACTCCAGTTATGGGATTCATTGCATCAGGGAATTAAGATAGGCTGTGTCTTGCAGTCTTAGTGCAGTTAGGTTCAGGCTCCAGAGACACTGCTCTCTGCCACAGTAAGACCTGCAGGAGGTGGGTGATCCAGGCAGTGACACTTGTTCTTGGTCTGGATGGCAAAGCCTTAGCTAAAAGTTGGTCACCATAAAGGGCAGCAGTAACAAACATCCTCTTCAGGGGCATTTGTGTAGTGACTGTGAGAATGGCTCCAGATCTTGTGCTTATGGGACAGATGAGGAGGTGCAATAAGGAAGAGCACATGATATCCCTGGCAGAGAGTGATGAGGGTTTTTAATTTGTCACCCCCTCCCTACATGCTTGCAGGTCAGTGCCTAGGTGTCTGCAATGTAACAGTCTGGACCTGATGAATGAGGAGTCAGGTGCTCAACAATTTGCTCTGAAACATGTAGGTGTGAAACCTCACACATCCCCCTGGGATGAATTCAGACCTGGCCCTGCTTTTAGTCAAGCTAATCCCTCAGCTGTGATGTATGGTGAAGACGTTGGCTGCTGCAGTAGCTGCGCAACCAATTCTTAACTATTTCTACTTTTCCTTCTGGCTGCAGCTTCCTTCAGTGACTGACTCCATACACTGCTTTCTCCTCTGAAGATACCTTATTCTGGGCTGTCAGCAGGTAGGCAGGTCACTGCTGATAGATTAGATTTTGGTTCTTGTAGCCACTGATGCTGGTCATATTGCTTCCCTTTCAGCAAAGGGTATTTTTATTTTTATTTATGTAAATTTGAGCATGAAGGCAGTGTGTCACAAATCACAACGTACCAGTTTCCATTTATCACAAAGACCTACACACTGGTGTGTCAGCAACAAGAGCAACATCTGGTGGCCCTTCACTGCCTCAAATTGCACTTCCAGGTTTTGCAATTGCCATGAGAAACTGATGGCAATTCTTCTCTATCACCAGGAGTTGCAGGACCTTTAAATATCTCATTGAAGTGCTGGAAAACATACTTGTAGGAGCTTCAGGACAGGCTTCCCTGCTTGCAATGGCTGGCCCAAATAACTAGGGGTTAATAAACACTCTCTTGATAAATCTGGCTCTGGTATTTACACCAAGGGGTTCAGAGGGTGGCAAGGCTTGGGAAGGGAAGGCCTTTTCACATTGGTAGGCCCATCTGAGAACTTTTTAATCCTTATTACTGTTATACTTTTCTATGCTTGCCAGCCCGCAAGAAGGTTTGAAAGTCAGCCTGACCTCTTGTGTGTCTGATCTAGATCCAACAGGGAATGAGATCAGGGAGCTGTGAGAAGCAAGCTTAATGGGGAGACTGCTGCAAATGTAGCAAAACAAATAATAGAGGCTCGAGTTTTTTTGTTGTAGAAAATACAGTGGCTTTTGGGTGCCAAGAGGCAGCTCTTTTAATAGCTACATTCTTTGTAATGCTGATGAGTGGCAATATAGAAAGATGAAAGTAGGAGGGCATTGTATTATGGTCTTACATATATTATGCCACAAAGAAAATGCGGTTGCTGGGTGGGGATTCTTCGCCCTCCTCCTGCTGAGCTATTCATACAAACTCTCCTCTGTGGATAGCAATTCCCGTTCCATCTCTCCTAAATCCCAAGGGGTTTGCCAACTGACTTTCAATTTTTCAAGTGGAAATCGCGGGACTGAATGATGCATTGAAGTATTTCCTCCTACACCTCACTGCTCCTTTAGGAAGAGAGCAGACATTTTTTTCCAAAAGATGTATGCCATCTCCTGGGAACAGTAGAAACTGCAAGCCCCTTGTCTGGAAACCCCTTAAGAATTGCATTTGCCTCTTCTCAGAGATCATTATACAACCACTAGATAAGGTCTGTGAAGCTAGGAATACCCTCCACACCTAAATTGTTGAACTGTCCACACTTTACACCAGAAAAGCTCAAATTGCATTGAAAATTCCATCCTTTACTTTGTGCACTGGAAGATTTGGATGTTTGCCAAGTAGTATGACAAGACTGGATTCGTCAATACGTGATACTAATCAGTTACCCAGCTGTGGTGGAACTTAGCATATACTGATGCAATGTTTTAACACAAAGGTTTGAGGCTGAAATGCAGCCCACGACATCGCTCTGATGTCTATTTCATCCCACAGGACAAGTGCAAGGGAAAGAAGAAAACCATCAGAGTTTCCCTTCATAAAACACCATACAATTCTTTAGCATACAAGAGAAGAAACGTTTCTCTTAAGTCATAAACTGCAACTTGCATGTCTCAAACAACAGACTCATGTCCTCATTCCCTTTATGCTTTTTATTTGCTACTGACATGTCATTAAGCTTTCCCCTGTCAAGAAGACATAACAGGGAAAAAAACCCATGGATACAAATAAATACATTTTTGCATTTTGAATTAATAAATGTATAGATGGATGAATCCTTTGTCTTTGAATTGGTCTTTTCGACAAGTTGGTTATTTAATGTGGACGGGTCCTTTAAAATAATGTAAGAATGGTTTCATACATAAAATGTTTTTCTGTTTTTCTGTTGTGTCTATTAAATATACGTGCAAAAAATCATAAAAATAACTTTGGTTACATAAAGGTAGAACAATACCTACTTTAAATAATTAGGGATGACACGCTCTATGCACATGCAATTTGCTTTTATGTGGCAAACACTAGATTTATTCATCTTAATTTATCACTTTTTTGTCACTTAATAATCCCTTTTTTCCCCCACTTTCTATTCTTCCAGAGATCTGAGGGACTTTGAATGGGAATGAGAATTTTTTTTTTCCAAAAAATATCACCCGACAATACCAGAAACTATATAGAATGGCATCAAAAGTAAGTAAACAGTCTTCAAACAAAATTTACCACAATATAATTTATAAACTAGTGTTATTGTTCATCCTGGCAGCTTCCCGAGACACACCAAGTTTTGGTGGGGGATTGGTTCAATAAAACCTATGTGTAAATTGCTGCTATGATGAGAGGTCCACTGTGACCCACTGTCACAGGCGTGTAATGTCCTTTGACTGACTTAGTAACACAGATGCACCCTTGTGCACATATTGTGTGCTAAGGAAAGCAAACACTCGTGAAATGTGGTCCTCAGTTTGAACTGAAGAGACTGGAAAAGAGAAACCAACAATGACGGAGGAACAAGACTCCAGTGTCAGGCATCCATACTGACTAGTGGCTGAGCTTCAGCAGAGGACATCTTTTAACTCCCTGAAGTCAAATCAGGGTTATTCAGTCCTCACCACCGAATTCCCAGGTTAATAGAAATTTTACCTCCTGGTTTGTCTTCATCTCCCCCTTCCTGAGATCTGCTGAGTGCCTCTAGTTACCATTTGTGCTGTCCTCACCTGTGCAGCAGGGGTGAGGGAAAGTGTGGGAAAAGGCAGGAGGAGGTTCATCACAGTATGTTGGAGAACCCTTACTAGAAGGAAACAGGCTTTTCTTTAGGGTGGATCACAATCCACCTACACAGGGGTTTTACTAGATCATGTTCTTTCATTTACATCCAGCTGATGGATTAATAAAATAAATTCTAAATCTCCAAACCACAAATAAAATAATTTTTTTTCACCGGATCTGAGGAAGTCTGCGCCCAGGGAAGTAGAGCTAGAACTTCACTAAATCACCATCTAGTGATAGCAACCTCTCAGTGACCTGGGTCCCTACAGTCAAGTCATCTTCTCAACCCCCTGTGCCACCCCCTCAAACACCAACACAACTTCTGCTACTTTATCCCCGGCTCAGTGAAATCCCTTTGGTACACATGCAGGTACTTACCACGGCATGGCTTAGATTTTTAGGGAGCAAGCGGCTAAGGAGTCTTTGAATGGACAACTATAAATCTGGGAATGCATCATCTTGATAATTTTAATAAAAAAATCCCTAATCAAGTAAAAAAAAACTTCAAGCAGTATAAAATCCTTTAGCTCTAGACTTACACAAGATTTTTAAGTTGGAGCAGACAGAGCTACACCATAGTTAGATGCCCAAAGGGGAGGTATCTGGCTTGCCTAGAAGCTGCAAGTCTCCTCCATGCCCATGGTAACTGTGCATTTCCCACAGTTCTGAAAATCGGGCCTTTTCCTTTTAAGCAGCTTAAGTATGGAATGAGGAATCTGCCTGTAGGAATCAACACTTTCAGGATCTGGGCTTACACAAGGGAGTACCCAGCTGACTGTCTGCTTCTTCAGGCAAAGTGCAGAGAAAATTAGTGGAAAGTTAGTACCATCTAAGCGGATTTCTGCAATGCGTTTGCTATGTGCAGTGAGCATTTACTTGTCTTTTGAGACCATTAATTTTATATACATGGAATGGTTAGCTGAGACAAAGCACTCTTTTATAAACCATCAGCACGATCCAGGACACTGTTCCACGGGTTCTCGTTATAACGTCTCCATTGTTTGGGATGTCTCAGAAGTAGACTTCTGGAGTGTGGCCAAAACCAGAGGGAGAGTATATTTCTAAAAAGATATTATTGTTATGCATACTCTGTCTCTGACCTGGACTTTTTTTTCGCTGCCTCTGAAATTACTTCTCTCAACAATGCTTTATGTTTAGAATTCTAAATCTTTAAGATTCTGTGTTTGTGTGGGTGGTTGCTGTATCAAATTTAGCATAGTGATTAAAGAAAGGCTATTTTATCCTCTTTTAATTTAGTTTACTTTAACATGCCATTTGCAAACTCCCTCTGACAAAGAAATAAAAACTCTTTCTGAAGCTAACCAACTCCTACAGTTAAAATTTCCCTAATCTCTGCTCTGACGCACACTGTAGAATACTCCATGTTGCCTATGCAATCTCTGGGAAAACAATGCACTTTTTAGGGTGGTTTTACTTCAGAAAACTTATTATGCAACTATCACCACTGATTCCATCAATCTATTAGTGGGACTATTAGTGGACCACTCCTGATGTAGTATGTATCAATTTTTGTTATTGAAATAAACAAAGTAAAAAAATTTAAAATAAACAGAAACAACACTAAATATATAAAGACTTAATGATATGAAGTAAAAGGGCACTGTTTTCACAGTCTGTATTCTCTGAGATTTCAGCCTACGTAGGGACACTATGAAGCCAACACACTACAGTTGAGCTCTGCTTGTTGCTGAAGAGTCATTTATGTCCCCACAGTGATTCTCATACATTGTATCCCTGATGAATTGAAAGATGGAAATATCAAATACCCTTAAAAAATGTTTTAAATTTGAAAAATAAAATCACAGTGGCAGCAGCACTGGTCTGAGCTGTTGTCAATAATAAAACTTGGAAAGAGAAGAGAAAGACCCCTGACTTTATATTCCAGTGATTTGAGATAATAAAAATCATCTGAGTGTATTAAGGCTGAAACAGTTGTTGGTGGATTTTTTTTCTTACTATTTTTCCTCTTCCTGTTTAATCCCACAGGCTGTTGATTGCTGAGCTCAGGCTCCTCAGTCTGCTGTTGTAAAAAGTGGCTGACATCATTACAGAAATCCTCCTTCAGTGGACAGCAGCAGTTAAACTTGCCCAACGTTACCCAATAAGGAAGCTTGTGTGTCGGTATCATTAGTGGGAAACAGCAGAACCCAAGAGGAGGAGGGGGGAAGGAAAGTTTGAAAGATTGCAGGCCATTGAAATAGATACAGAGCACGGAAACAAAACATGTTTTATTTATTTGGAAGGTTGGTGCCCTCAGCTGGAACAGAAGTTTGGAAGTGTAGTAGAGGAAAAGTTTAATCCATCACAAGCACTAGCTAAAGCATGTTTAAAATCTGTTTATGAAGCAGTTTAAGTGAATCTGGCCAATGAGAGTTAGGAAATTGTAACCAGATTTGTTTAGCAGATTACAGAAGTAATAGCAGCCAAAGTTTAGACAATCTTTTCTGAAAAAAATATGTCCAACAAATCTCCTTAAAAAGTGACTCAGACAACACTCTATTCCCAGGCCAGGTAAAATGCATATATTGAATGATATGAACAGGGATGTAGGCAAACTTTACTTAAAATGACTATTTTCATATGCCTGTAACCTAAACCTAAAATGCCTGTGAAAGATAGAGCAGTCAGGCTTGTCACAGAGCAATAAAATGAAAAGCACTTGCTCTCTGGCATGTCTTTGATTTCTTTCTGAACAGCTTGGTGCAGTCAGATAATTCTGTTCATAGTTATATCTATTTAGTCTTGGAGTAATGCCATCAAATTCAGTGGTGCTGTATGGATTTACACGGCTTAAAGGAGAAGCAAGTATGTGCATTACATCACTAGAGTTTCTCCAGCAGTGCATTTAGCCTAGAATGTGCAGCTGATGTGTTCGATTTTTTAACTGTTACTGAGATGAGACAAGAACGGGGCATAGTTTCAAAGGCCATAATATAGCAAATACAACATTGTTTTACTTTTCAACATTTCCATATGATATGTCTCTCTTCACACGAATGTGGGTGATTATCCTTGAGGCCACAGAGCTTTGCATGCACAAAACATACATAGTAAATGCTTAAGAAGATTAGGGAGAGTGTATTATTGTGCCTTCAATAATAAAAGGAGAAATGGCACTCCAACCTGATGCTTTTGTAGTATTCCTTGCAAACTCCATTATCCTCTTCCTTACGCAAGTATACTCGTTGTGCTTATATGTATACACTCACTTTGGGCGTCAGCTGGTTAAGACTATCTGTGGGTTCTTGACACCTACAGCTTATCTAAGTACAAATAAATCAATGAGAATGATGCAAATACAACTAGCAAAGAATGAATCCACAAGCTAATATGACACAAGATAGGCCAGCAGCAATAACTTGTTTAAAGAGTACCATGTTGGGAAAGTAAGAGAAGAAAGCCCCCTCAACTGTGTGAAGGTGTTCACACAATGGCAGCTAGCTTGTCGTTAGGAAGATATTGTTCTTGTGTAGTAGCACTGACCAGTATTTTCGAAAGATGCAGGATGAAGTAATCTGAAATTAATCTGATGAGTCAGACATGACTGTTGAAGCACAATCTAATCATACAGCTATTAGATTGCTGGTTTACAGTCACTGCACCTATGTGCAAGTGTAGGTGTAGTGAAACTAGACAATAAAGAGTTTTCATTGTCTCTGTGGTGAAGGAAATTAGCAAAAACTGAAAAAGCCATTTAGAGAAAAACTGTAAGTTTCAATAAGATAGTATCTTATGGACATCCTCTAAGGTAAATTGTTGGTACAAATGATGGTGTGCATGAAAATGGAAACCCTGGTGTTTACTTACATGTATGAAAAGAAATAGGTCAGTGACTTTGTTTCCATGGTGACCATTATTGAAATAAAACAAACTGACACCAATGCTGATTTATTTCCCTATTCTGCACCCTTTTTAACAATCATTTTAATCTGAGGTTGCTACTGAATAAACAGGATGTCAGAATGCACTTCCACAATATGATCTTCTCAGGTGAATAATGAAAGAAAGACCTAAAGAAAGGTCTGCTTCAGAACGATTCCACTTTCTGAGCAGGTACCGATTCCCGCTGTCCCGCAGTAACGTTGCTGCCATATTGTAGTGTAGGAGATCATTGGGAATTATCAGACAGAACTAGTTCGAACAATGAAAAAAACCTGAGATTCACCAGGTTCACATTTCCCAAAGGGTTGGGAACAATTTCTTCTTTGGAAAATATTTATCTGAACAGACTTTTCAGGACTATATTTTTCAGTCAAAAAACAGACTGAGAAGGATGGATTTGACATTCAATAGTTCCACAACTATGAATCATTCCTGGTTTTGCTGGCTACCCACCCTCTTCTTTGAGTCAGAGGGATGCTGTAATTATTGGGGTCTGTGCTTGAGGAAAGCTTGGGCATCTAAACCATGGACATTTTATGTTTTGCTGAGTACAGGTACATTTTAATAGCTTTAACAAAGTTGCTCTTATTTTTTTGTGATGCTTACTTCTCAAATAAGTAAAGTGATAATTATAAGAGTTTTCTATTTCACAGAGGTTCTGTGAGGTTAAATTCATTGAAGATTTTGAGATGATTCGGTAGCAGGTTTATAGAGACATGCTGGAAAGATAAATCTTGCAGGTTTTCGACACAATCTACCAAACCAAGAACATCAACCTTGTTATCTTACCATAGCACATATAAAACATTAGACATACCATGTTTGTTTGGCAATGGTTGCTGTGTATGAATTGTCATGGATATAGAAATGGAGGAAAAGAGCACATTGCAATAGTACCTGTGACAACAACGTCAATGACAACAGCGTCAGTGGTTTAGTGTACACAGTTTGTTTCCCAATGTCATTGTTTTGATCAGTTATAAACATAACCAATAACTTTATTTAGGCAAGGTAACTAATGAGGAACATCCCAAGTCAAAGTTTTATTGTTTTTATCCTGCATATGATATTGCAGCAGCCCTGCTGTTTCTATCAGCACATGCAGGAAAACAAAAGTTGCAGGAATATATGAACACGAGGTGTGTTTATCAGAAAATGCATATCTATTACAGGCATGCAAGTCTTTAAGGAAACAGAAGCATAAGGAATTGAAACCACAGCTATTAAACAAAGTGAATTTCCCTCTCTCTGTTCTGTATGATGAAGTCTGTGGCTTCAGTGGAAGCAAGATTAGACTCTAGCTGGTTTCTTTTACAGCAAAGGAAGTGGTGTCCCTCTCAGCTTAAGCTTCAAGCCCCCATAAAGCTTTTATTGGTATTTTTGTTAGGATGAGATTTTTTATTTTATACCTCTTTTCTTAAAAACCTTTCAGTGAGTTTCAAATGGAGATTTGGATGTCATAAAAGTAAAAAGCAGTGACGGCTGTTGCTGCTGCTCAGAAATGTACCAATGAAATCTATTCTTTGCTGTTGGTTGTGATTTCCTATACCATGGTTTTGCCATCTGAAAGCCAACGGTAGAGAATTGCGTCTGCTCATTATCATGTACAACAAGGCATAAGGTAGAAAAACACCAATTATCACACATCAATTTTTAAACAGGAGTAAAGTTATCTTTTAAGTTTATTATATACCAAACTGCATCATGCAAGGGCAGGCCATTCAAGTTACTGAGTTATTCTTCAAATTATTCTATGAGTAAGATGATAGCAAAATAAAGGCAACAGGAACAGTCCTTTTTCTATCTCAATTCAGTAAAAAGGCCAGTAACTCTAAATCCAGAAAGTTTCCTTTAATGCTGTGATGGTTATCTTTTTTTCCTAAAAGGCTTCTTCTCTCAGTCAATTTTTTTAAGATTTATCTCATCAATTTTAATTATTTGAGGTAAATGCAGATTCCTGTATATTCCAGTAATTTTTTTTTGACAACTTATTTTGCTACTGATTCTAAGTTAGCTCTTAGTCTTAAGTCTTTTTTATCTTCCAGACACATGCTTTCTCAGGAGATGTCACTTCTCTGATCAGGGAAGAGATACTTTCCTTGATGATTAAGATACTTTTCTGATGATTGTTGCTCTTCCACCATACTTAGGCTCACTTTTCCCCTCTACATCTGCATCTTTGTTCAAAGGTTTATAAAGTCCTCTGTAGTTTGTTTATACACGGTTTAAAAAGTTTCTGGCTTTGATATAGACATAAATAGAAAGGAGTTAAGAAAAATCAGTCTTCGCTTCAAACTCAGCCCACTGAATTCAAAGGGCTAAAAATGAATGGCTAATTCTGATCCACCACAGCTCTTTACAAAATCCCACCTTTTGGGCAATCGAGGACATTCCTTTGAATTCCCAGTGACTATTACAGTGATATGAAACTGTAAATGTCTACCATGAATGGATATATTCAAGAGAAAATGTCAGAGTGGTGAAGAGAAGCAGATGTCTTCTTATCAGGGATAGCTTTAGAAAGATTAAATCAAACTTACAACAATACCAACACATGGATGACTCATCAGTGGTCATATGCAACTCTGAGCATGCAATGCAGTACTAAATTATTTTTGGATAACATCCTTGAGTTCTCACAGTTTGGTTTTTTGTTGGTTTTTTTTTTTGTTGTTTGTTTGTTTGTTTGTTTATTTGGGTTTTTTTGTGGGTTTTTTTTGTGCGCTTTTTTTTTTTATTTAATTGGCTTTTCCAGACTAAGAAAGATAACAAACAAACCAAACATCAGAAAATTATCTTTTTTTCTTAATTAATAAATTCTTTTCTCAAGAAGGAAAAGGTCTTGTGAGCTGAGGAATGTTTCACTTGACTTAAAAATGGATCATAAACAGAATTTAGAGGAATAAGTTGAGGAGAAACACTTACAAGCAACCCAACCAGAGTCTTTGAACCATGAAATTCCAGTAGTAAAACTGTTACCAGGATTTGCCTAATAGTTTTCTGATAGGTATGTCTGATTTTCACACCTTCATACCTTTCAGTGAATAAAAAAAGACCTAGGGACCTTGTGGTCAGAACTCTGCATCTATTGCATAATGTGGCTCAATATCTCTTTAATTATACTACACACTTTGTTCTCTAATCCCAGACCACACTTCTGTAAATATACAGGTATATTCTTTTCCATTGTCAGAGTTATGTAGAGGGCAATTTAGCTTGAAGACCTGGAAATATAGAAAGGCTTTTTTCTAATAAGGCATTTTTCCTTTGAAAAATATATTTGAGCTGCACAAAATGTAGGAAACACATACAGTAGCCAAGCTATGCAATTTCCCCAAAATGCAGTGTACTTTGTGTTCTAGGCTTTAAAAGTACAGATGCTTTAGGCTCTAGGTAAATAAGATAAGATGCTTAATCTCTGGAAATTTTTGGCTACCGTAGCACTCCTCCTTACCCAGAGGAAAAAGAGGCATGCTTTCCTAAACCTTGCCCTCAAATAAACTTTGGGTTGTACCCTGCTAGTACAACTATTCTATTTATATGAAAACGGAACACATACTTAGTAGGTGAGAAGGTATATAGAAATATTTAAAATATATGAAAAGAGATGATTTGCACACTTTTGTTCATCCAAAGAAAGTGACCAAAGGAAAAGATTAACTCGTAGTCCTGCTGCACAACTTGCGGAAGAAGACATAATGTTGTGGCTTGTGCTCCCCTGAGCACTAGCTGAGTGAAACCAGTACAATATAGGCCAATACCTCTTCTCCAAAAAAAATGTGTTTGAGTAGCCATGAGTACATCTAAACTGCTGCAATGTTTCTGAGCTTCTGGGCCCAGGTACGCTTCTTGACAAGATATGGACACCGTGATGTTGTGAGACATACGCATATCTGTCTTGGTTTTTGGTGCAAAATTCTTGTTTCTGGGCCAGAGAGAGCCCCAGGAGTTTGGTAAGTGGCACCTTTAGGGGCTTTCCTGGCAACAGCTCCCCATTGTTTCAGCCAAGGGCAGCCCTGCACACCTCAGCTCTGCCCACTTTCACTTAGGTTGGCACAGAGAAAGCAACCTGCAATTCTTCATGCTTTTGTTGCAAATGGCATTAAGAAGGTTGTGAGGTGAATTTCATGCCATTTAAGAGCTCCTGTGCTCTAAAGGATTTTTGATTGAGGGTAGTTTTAATTCGGGGGAAAAAAAGCCCTGGTAAAGGGCAAACAAAAGGGCATGCATTCCAGTGCATGTAAATAGGCATTAAACAAATGCTCACTAGAAGCTCAGCACAAATTATGACTGCTGAGGTTAATTAATTGATAAAATTACTTGTATAAGGAGGAATAAAGTCTGAACTGGGTCCTCCTCAAAGACCTGTGCCAACTCAGACAGACATTAGGTGCTCGGTGTGTAAATTACTGGATGAAGTGCTTTGGCCTCTGTTACACAGAATATGTCACCATAACCTATTAATCACTGAGCTGATCCTGGAAGAAATTATGGACTGCTCCTTTCCTCTTTGCAGTGGAACAGCAGTATATAATCTATATAATTTTAGGTATACAGCTACACTGAATAATGTGAGTAGTGATTTTAGACTGCATATAAATATGTAAGAGATATTCAGCAGCATCAGGTAGCTTGGATTGTTTGCAAATACACTGGAGTTGCTCATATTGCAACTCTATATTCTGCTAATCCCACAGTGGCAAATGGAAATCAGCTAGATTTATGTTAAATAAAAAGAGAAAATGGAAAATGGTTTGAGAGCACCCCTGAAAAGAAAGACTTGAGAGTGTTGTTGACAAGAAGCTCAACATGACCTGGCAATGTGTACTCACAGCCCAGAAAGCCAACTGTATCCCGGGCTGCATCAAAAGCAGTGTGGCTAGCAAGCTGAGGGAGGAGATTCTGCCCCTCTACTCTGCTCTGGTGAGACCCCACCTGGAATACTGTGTTCAGCTCTGAGCAACCCCCCACACCCCCAAATAAGAAGGACATTGACACATTGTAGTGTGTACAGAGGATGCCATGAAGATGATCAGAGGCTGGAGCACCTCTCCTATGAAGACAGGCTGAGAAACCTGGGGTTGTTCAGCCTGTAGAACAGAAGGCTCTGGGGACATCTTACCTCCCGGTACCTGAAGGGAACCTGCAAGAAGGCTTGAGATGGATTTTTTACATGGACATGTAGCAATAGGACAAGAGGTAATGACTTTTAACTGAAAGACGGTAAGTTTAGTTTGGATATCAGGAAGAATTCTTTACTGTGAGGGTGGTGAGGCACTGGAACAGATTGCCCAGAGAAGTTGTGGATGCCACATTTCAGGAAATGTTCAAGGCCAGATTGGATGAGGCCCTAAAGGAACCTAGTCCAGCGGAAGATGTCCCTGCCCATGGCAGGAGGGTTGGAACTAGAGGATCTTTAAGGTCCCTTCCAACCCCAGACATTTTGTGATTCTAAAAATCTGTGGTAACATCGGTTGTTCTGATGTGACAGGAGAGAGCTTGGCATGGTTTTCGATTATGCCTGTTTTTTTCCCCCTTTCTTTAATAGGTCATTTGTGTGAGACTCTAATGGTGTGAGGACTCAGGATGACTAGTTAAGAACATAGACTGAGATGAACGTACAAGCAAAGGATAAAACAGGCTCTTCAGGCAGCAGTCACAGTCATCAGCTAGGCAAGGACAGCTTCACATGTTGATGAGTTTATCCAGCTGTCAGTCCCACAAGTGGTGTCAACCATGGTTACAAAAGCTGGGTTAGATCACTTGGAAATTTCTTACCAATCACATTATAGCTTGTTCAGATGTAAATCAGTAACCATGATGTAGTTTTTACCCAAAATACTCACATGGATGCCTAAAATGGAATAGAACAAACCATATCTAGAGCTAATATAAAACTGTATGTGATGATGCATTTTTTTTTTTCTGCTTTAAGATAATAGGTAGAGTACTTGTTTCTGTGAGTCAAAGACAAATCTACAAAAATTTACTAGTATTTTAATGACACGTGATGCTTTTGCTTCCATGTATAACAAACAGTTATGCACCTGAGTAATCCCAGTCTGGTCCCAACAAGGCTGTGGTAGGACAAGTTTTTATTTTTTTCTCTTCTGTGAATCTATCTAGAGCAGCAGCCCATAGGGACATAATTCAACTATTTGATCTTAAGTGCTTCTTTCCAGTATGGGACTTCTTTGCACACATTTTTCTTTCTTCTGTATGCCTGGTGCCACCACTTACTTGGCCCTGAGGGTAATGAGCTGAATGCAACATGGATGACTCACATGGAGCACCATTTAAGTTGAAGTCTGAGTAAAAAGAAAGCCTTGAAATGGGAAACTTGAAAATAAATCTGTATGAGTATATACAACAGATGTGTATGACTGCTCCTCATGAGATAGCTGGAAAGGGGATGGGGATACTTTAAATACACTCATAGTGATAGTGAGGACATGAGGCCTAAGGCAAAGTACTAAATGATTTAGTTCAGATACCATTTAGTTAGGGAAAGCCAAACAACCTACATTGTAGGCCACCCGAACTGACTTAGATCTCTTCAAGACAGTTGGTGTCCCATACAGACAGCAGCACTCCCTGCCCGAGGCATCTGAGTCCTTGCAAAACAGCTCTATGACTTTTCCTTTCTGCTCTCCCTTCTGTCCTTGTTAGCAAAGAGCACTGGAGGACCTAATGCAAACATAGTCTGCACACCCTCTTGTTAACTGTGAGTCTTCAAATAGGGTTGGAAGAGGGTCCTGTTGCATGGGAACAGCTGAACAGCAAGCGCCAAGTGTGATCCTGGTGCAATACTAGGAGTTCTGAATAATTTCTGCTCCAAAACTCCAAGGTACCTGCCAGCAATGCCAACTACAGTAAGGGTGGGAGGGGAAAGGAAACAGCATGTGTCATTCCTTCCTACTGCAACAGTTTGCTTCGATTTTTATTACCAGACTTCACTGATAAAAATAAGCCAGAAATAAGCAGAAAAATCTTACAAATATTTAAAAGCTCCCCTTAAAATCTTCTCCTCCTTTAATTTGATTTTTCAAATTATTTTTCTAAACAGACAATGTGTCCTATATTTACAGTATTTTTACTGGGGATCTAAATATACTTTATCAAAACCTAGCTTACTTAGTCTCAGTATATCCTTCTGAAACAAATATGAATTGTTTTACAAATAAAAAAACCTAAGCAAATAAAGGTTTAGTGACCTGTTCAAACAGAGAAGTGCCTGTCAGAGCCATGAAGAGTATGTTTCCTGATTTCAGGTACTCTATCCTAATCAGAATAGCACTCCTTCTCTCTGCATCAAACAAAAAGCAGAAGACAGGTTTGTTTTAGCTGAAAATGTGCTTCTATCCAGAGAGAGTAGATATCATTTTTCACTGCCTTTGACTGATCAAACTATATATTACACTCATGCTGTCTCTTCTTTTTCTTCTGACAGATTCATAGGAGAGCCCAAAACAAATATATTAAACACAGAAGGCTTTAAAGCTGGATTGCCCCATTTCTTGTGGGAATATTCTGTAACAATCATATGTACTGGCAGAATCCTTTGTATAACTTAAAAGCCAGCAACAAAAAATCCTTAGTTGTTTAAATTTTTTTCAGCTTTTTTTATTTTTTGGGGGGGGAAAAGAAAAAGAAGAAGAAGAAAAAAAGAAAAGTGCTATTTTTGAGGTAAAACCAGCCACAAATGCGTGACTCACCCACTCATTTTCACATCTTTATTTACACTCCATACCTTCCCTAAAAGGCTCCCTGAGCAAGGAGTAGGTCATGTAGTTGAGTACGGCAGCTGTTAATCAAACTGATACTACTCAGAGAGGACAGTTTACTAATTTTACTGGAACAACAATATTACTAAAAGATGTGACTTTTTTGGCTGAAAAGAGGAAGGATTAAAACACAGAAACAGTTAAAGTACAATTAAAGTGGTTTTAGTAGGATAACATTTTACTAGAACTGCCTATTTCAGTGGTTCCACTGCTGCAGTGAAAACTGGGACAATTCTCTCTATATAGAACTGAGAATTTTTTACTGCCTTGGTATTGTTAAATTAATACGAGACACTATTTATTCCTGGAACGGCTACAGATATTTCTGAATGATAATTTTCTTCCATTTGGGAAAAAGCAGAGTGGGCCAAATTTAGTGTTTTTCCAAAACCCTTGCTGGGGAAGGATACTTCAGGAACAGAAAACAAGAGCAAAATCCTTTTTTTTTTTTTAGTCACTCTTTTACTGCAATAAAGACCAAGTGCAGAACACCTCTAATTTCACCAGTTATTAAATTTTCACATGACTAGCACAGTTCATGAGAATTGCACACTCTACTACAATTTTCCGGGGTTTGTCACTGGATATCCTGTGGCTGTTCAGGTGTGTTGGAAGCACAGAATGAAGAAAGCGACCAAAGCCCACCCGTCCTCACTGTTCTGTGAGCTGTGCAATCCTCAGACCCATTTGATTTCCTCAAAGAAGGGAAAGAGCTAGAATTACAGCTGCTCACTGCTCAAACTGAGTGAAATCCTTCTGGACATGTGTGTAGGGCAAGGCATAATGTGGCATTAAGAGCTGGCATTTTCCTTCTTCCAGTACATCTTGGAGCTAGGGACTAAGGTGGATCAGCTTGGAATTTCTCATTAGCTACCAGCAGCTACCTGCTGCTGCTCTTGTGTTTGGGCTTGCAGTGTTGCAGGAAAACATGTTTGATTTAATATTTTTTTAATAAGGTTTTTACCTGCAATATTAAACAGATTCTCTTCACATCAGTCATTCAAAGGGAGCATGGCAGCTAGTGTAAAGGTGGGTCTAAGCTGAGGAGATCAGAAGTGGGTCAATTTGCTGAACTGAGCTAGAGTATTTTCGTGGCGGATTTTGTCTTGCATGAATTTGTGATTTCCAAATGAACTTTGCATCAAGCAAAAAGACTAGACAGTCAGATTGTCAGATATACCTATTTCTCTGAAAAGAATTCCACAGTCATTCAACTATATGCTGGCCATCTATATGTGGCTGTTTAGAGATCTTTTTCTCAGGAATACTGTCAATGTGTCAAAAATAAATTTGAATGAAGAATATAAAATAAGCATTTTTTCATCAAGCTGCCATAACTTTTCTTGTGCTGTGGTAGGCTTCAAGAAAAATCACAAAAAAGTGGGTGGAAAAGCAGAACCCTACAGTTTTATTAAGCATGAATGACATTAAGTGTTGGCGTGGACCACAGGGTGAGTCAGTGCTGTTAGCTGCGAAGCATTATGTCCATCTCGTAGTCATATGATAGAGAAGGAATGCTCCTCACAGCACACACAGAAATTACTTGTCTTGGCAGCACCAGCAAACACACAGCCCCAAGACATTACTGTGTAATGATTTCCCTAGCAAACGAACAAAAACTATGACTGAAGCTTTTCCTGACCTTAGAAGTTGAATCAGTTGGTTAAAGCTGACCTACTTTGGACTTCCATTTTCAACTTCTTTAACAAATAATTTGTTTTCTTGTTCTGTGACAGTGTTTTTTAGTTTGTTTTTGTGAGGTATTTTTGATCCAGGGAGGAGCAGTAGATCAAGGATAAGGTTTTCAAGCATGGTGGGAGATAACTGGAGAAGAATTTTTCTTTGCACATTTCACGTTTCTTATAGCATGTTTATTTGCTACTGAATTTACCCTAAATATGGCAGACAACACATTTCCTTTGTTATCCATCATATATTTTGGTGAATCATAATATCTATGAGTGAATCCTTAAGAAAACAGGATTATCTTGATGGTTTGTGTCATCATAGAGTACCTTAGTCACCAACTAGGCATCATATAAACCCCAGAGCAGTAAATGTTTTTTCTATAGATTTTAAACTTGCTGTGAAGAAATGGGAATTTTGTTATTTTCTCTTTACAAAAGCTAAGAGTTAGTGTAGCCTATTCTGTACAGTAAAAAGTAGAGTTAACCTACATTTTTTTTCCTAACCACCCAAAGCAGCTGCAGGCAGTCTGCTTAGCTACAACAACAGGGATTTTCACAGAGCTGCTAAACTCGCTTCTTGGCTAGAGACAGAAGGCAGAGTTGCATGCCTCATCCTTATGGGTGGAACCTCTACAATTATTCAAGGGAGTTTTTAACACAACACTACCGTTTTGCCTTTGGAAATAGGAATACTTGTGCCTTGGTTATGAGACTCATTCTCTACCCTCTTGTCTCCTGCTCATCCACTCTGGGATTTCATCCATCACAGGCAGATGGTCAATGACTCTCTAACTAGCTGCAGCTGGAGCTGAGGGACGCTACAGTGACCCTGCATAGTAGCATAGTGACCAAGGTGTAAATTTCCTAGGAATTCTGGATCTCTTTTAAAGAGCACATCCTTCAGCCATAGTCTCACACCAATTAACCTCTCCTATCCAAAAAAATGGACATTTTCTCCAACCAAATTAGTCAACTGTGACTGAGTACTTTTCTTTTCCATTGTTCCTCCATAGGTTGTGGCAATCAGAAGGCAGTCCAAAAATGTAGGCATATTTAAGAACTTAATACATCGTACTGCATAGTGGAGACTTGATTTTCCCAAACAGACCACAGAGTCAGACATAAAACCCAACACCTACTTACCACCATAAATGCTGGACAAATATTGCTTGTTTTAGTGGAAACAGAATATTATATATTATGTATATGAGGCTGGCATCCGAGCACGAAAATCACACCGACTCCCAAAATACAGGGAGGGTTGTCATCTAATACAGGCATAGAAACACTGTGAAAATGAGAACAATGGTCTCCTTCTTATGGCAATCTGAGTTACCTTGAGCAACACTGGAAGACACTATACAAATATTTCTGTTTGCAGTATACTTCATATGAGCTAGAAGTCTGAGAAGGATTTGGAAACTGGCTATCAGTGCAGAAAATCTGTGCCAAAAGTGAAGCAAAAGCAACATTAAAGGTGCTTAACTGGCCAAATGACACTATCTCTGCATCCTTACCATCCACCTAGCAATTGCTGGCAGGGAGACAAATATCTTATTGGGTGCTATTAACAGCTCAAGGTCGAGCAATCAACAGTGTCAAGCGTACCAGCTTTCCCCAAAGCGGGGTTTCTAAAAAAGAAAGTAAATCAACTTCTATTCATAGGGAGCTGTGGTAAGCACAGACAAGCAAGGGTCATGCTTCAGGCCCAGAAGAGAGTTTAATTTTGTCATAACTATATATTATAATACTACTTTGGATACTTAGACCAGTTACCTTCAGAGTGTACCGTGGCACTAAATTAGATAGTAATCCTGCTATTTCCAGTGGGACTATTTGGTAGTGCTAAACCCATGTACAGTTTTACCAAGTATGAATTCAGAAATTAAGGGATGCAACCCAGTTTATACCAGTTGAAAAAAACTGGTATAAACACCTTTTTTCCAAAATCTTTGCTTTGTCAAATGTATGTATAAAGTTATAAAACAATGATTGTTTCTATTTTATCCATCTGGAGACAGAGACATTTCAGCAAGGCTTTACAGAATCACAAATCTAGGATCTTTAGAATAGCATGGAAATAGATCTTAGGGTCTTGATTTAGAAACACTTTATTTCTAGTGTTTCCTTTGCGAGGATAGAGGAAATGGTGCAGAAAAGGGTGCAATGCTTCTCTTCCCAAAATATGATTTCTGTCTGGTTCTGGCTTTACCATGTTAAACATCCCCCAGATGATACCAATGCAGCATTCACTGTGCTAGCAGAGACTGCTTTGTCCTTCTGTTTCTTTTCTAGAAAGAATTAAGATCTTTCCAAAAGAAAAGTAGTCTTAAAATTAAATTAATTTCTAAAGTTAAAGATGTGCATTCTCACTTTCTGCATTATCACCAATCTCACTGATTTAAAAAACCTAAACTCTCATGCAATTTTGTGGGGATTTTAGATTTATAAACAAGTAACACTTAAAATGTTCCAACTGTGATCTTTTTGTCCTGTGCAGGCTTAACACATTTTGTGTCCCAAGTTTCCTCAATCTTCACTCCTGTGGTCCGTGACATCAGTGACGTTCACCAAATGAATAAGCCTTTGTATTCCACAGAGTCCTCTTTATTACTGTGTGTTCTATATCTCATGAAGGAAATCATAAAAACTATAAAGCCACAGAATACAGTTGTGGTGTCTATAAAATAACGCATGAAAAAGAATAACATGGGAAAAAAACCCTGCTATAGTTTATTTTCTGTCTAGATATAGTTTTATTTCTTAAGAAAAAATTTTCTTATAAATCTGTACAGAAATAGCAAAGTATGATAACTTTCATAATAACTCCTTTGAATCACTGGGATAAGTTCTCTTCTTCTTTAGTTTGATATTAATTCAACAGTTTACATGAATGTTGCAGAGGTCAGAATTTGCCTGAGAATTTTATTTTTTGCCACCAGAAGAATTATTATAGGCTAACATATTAATAGGGATGATAGATTAATTAATCTAGTAATTAAAATTCTATATAGAAAACAAATTTCATTCAAAGCCTCATATTAAGTAACAAATTTTTAAAAACTTTATGTGTAAGTTACATTCTGTAGCTCAGCAATTTTTGAACCTGTTATTCAGACAACACATGCAGTCTAGCATTGCAAGGAAGTAAGAATTATGTGGTTATGGTGTATATTGTCTTCTTATAACCTTTGAGTTCCTTTTGCCAACTTCAACCCAATTCAATGGTGTGTAGGTACAGCATAGTAGTGCCACAAGAATAGATGGGAACATGTAAACGAGACTACATTGTTTACACATAAACATGTAGTAATTTAGTTTGGAAAAGACCCATAAAGAACACTTGATCAAACTCCTTTCTCAAGAAAGGCTAGTTAGGCTTGCTCAGGAACTTGTCTAGTTCAGAGCAAACTTTTTGGTGAACTGATACTCCACAGCTTCTCTGGGCAACCTGTTCCAGTGTTTTACTATCGTCTCTGTGGAAATATTTTTCCAGTAAGGCAAAGGATGGCTATGAACTTTTTAAACATTAACAAGTCTGCAGTAGAAATGGGAGAGTTCCATTATGAATAATCCTAGTATGGAAAAGGTTAGAGTTTATTAGGTCCCTAAAGATGCAGTTGCACAACCCTTCACAAATGAAGCATCATTAATTTGACTGCTCTCAGAAAAATTTCAGGTTTTTTAAGGATTTTAAAGTTTAGCAGCAGTATTTTCCACCAGCTTATAAAAGTCCTTGAACAAGAACAGCAGTACTTATCACTGTGATGTAAGAAAGATATTAAGCTCTTGGAGAGTGTCCAAAGGAGGGCAACAAAGACAGTGAAAAGCCTTGGGGGGAAGCCGTATGAGGAATGGCTGAGGTCACTTGGTCTGTTCAGCCTGAAGAAGAGAAGACTGAGAGGAGACCTCATTGCAGTCTACAAGTTCCTCCTGAGGGGAGAGGAGAGGCAGTGATCTCTTCTCTGAGGTGATCAGTGAGAGGACCAGAGGGAATGGCCTGACACTGCATCAGGAGAGGTTTAGGTTGGATATTAGAGAAAGGTTCTTCACTCAGAGGGTGGTTGGGCACTGGAACAGGCTCCCCAGGGAAGTGGTTGCAGCACCAAGCCTGAGAGAGGTCAAGAAGCATTTGGACAATACTCCCAGGCACACGGTGTGACTTCTAGGGGTGCTGCTCTGCAGGGCCAGGAGCTGGACTTGATGATCCTTGTAGGTCCCTTCCAATGTGGCATATGCTGTGATTCTCTGATTCCGTGTGATTCTGTGACATGTTCTGATAATTTAAAATAAGATATATGACAGCATGTTGGGCAGTTAAGTATTCCCATAGTACCCTGAAATACATATTAACTTAATAATACATAGTAACTTAAGGAGGACACAGGGTTACCAGGTATTCATATGTTCCTCAGCATTCTTCACCACACAATAAAAGTAGATCTTGCTGACACATTATGTATTCTGCTCATGCAAGAAGGCAGGAGCAGGCAGATAGAAATTTAGGCTGGAGGAAGCTTTGCCAGGATGCCAGCCAGCGCATCCTTGGGTTTTTGCATAGAGTTGTTTACCCTTTTTCTGCACTGCAAGGGAGTTGGAAGGGGTTTTCCAAGTGGAACATAACAGTATGTTTTTTCTTGCCCTGAATAGTTTCTGAAACCCTAAGTGCTGCATACATATTGTATGGTCTCCCCAGCTGCAGTCACATCCTAAGTCTGTGTAGGTTGAGATCACATTTCCTATTTACAGAATCACAGAATTACAAAATGGGTAAGATTGGAAGGCACCACAGTGGATCACCTGCTCCAACTTCCCTGCTCAAGCATGGTCACCCTAAAGAGCACATGGCATCTGGATCGAGTCCAGATGGTTCTTGAGTATCTCTAGTGAGGGAGGATCCACAACCTCTCTGGTAAATCTGTTGCATTTTTCTCATTTCAGCACTGTGTTCGTGGAAATGAAAACATGGTATGTGGCCTGGAAGTTGGAGGGAAAGGCACTTACCAGCTTGGTGAAGTCTTCCAGTTTGGTGAACTGGGACAAGTAGCCCTTCCACACAACTTAGATGTCACTTGTGAAACCCTAAGCATATACTTGGTCTGACAATAATCAAGGCCTATCCACTTCAACAATCATTTACACCTTATTTAAACTGTCTTTTCCTATCCGGATTGAAATACATATAGATGTATAAAGGAAATAAAAATGTAGAAAGAGTCTTTATACAGCATTACAGAGATGCAAGGTACAAAATAAAACACTGTAAACCTCATTTCTACATTGTAAAGCTTTAAATATTTCTTTTAACTGAAAAAAAATCAGTCACTTTAGCTCTATTCAGTACCATCTATACCTCTGTCACATGACAAATATAAATTTCAACATATTATTGTATAACGAGCTTAAAATAGATATTTGGTGTGTACAATTTAATGTGGTTGGAAAAAAAAATTCCTTTCAGAATCTTCTAACCAGTATTTTTTGTCGTATTTTACATCACCAGTAATTTTTTGCATGCAAGACTCACATTTGCAGATACAATATATAGAGAGTGGCAAGCAATTGTTTTAGGTTTTCAGCAACGAGTACTTTCTTTATGACCAAAGGACATTTCACAGAGTCACTTCAGAGAATGCAAATGAAATCACAGAGTAAAAGTCTTTCATCTTACTTCGTGTTGGAGGAAAAGTGCAGTCTTTTTAGAAAATATTCTATTTTGGCATCATTTGAAAAGAAAGCTTTAATTAATAGTACGTTCAGTTTTCTGATGTTGAGTACTATTCAGAAAAGTGGGCATCTGCAGCCAGCTAGAGGCCATTAAACATGCTTTTGCACTCTGTTGACAGGGCTTTGCCTCAGTACAAAAAAAAGCTTCAACAAAAGTCTCTCCAGCAGCTACAGAAAAGTGAAAGAGTAGGAGAAGACTAGGAAAGCATGTTAATACATCAGGTAATGCGTAGAAGGCAGAAAATGAAATTGTGAGCCTGTATATACATGAATTGAAGCGTTTATATGAAATGGGAGCTGAGTGACTCATTTCTTGGTTTCCTGACTGAACAACAAGTTTGCTCCAAAATAAATGTTACCGGGTTTTTATATGGGGAATGCAAAGGCAGAAAGCAAAATTAAAAACTATAAAAATCCACTTTGTCTGTTAAGTTAAATGAAATTGTTGACATGTAATTGCATTTTTCTGAAAACATAATATTTGGTGTGGGGTGGGGGGAAGTGTATACTTCTACGTTACAGCTAGTTAAAAAACTACTAACATTTTGGACTGACCACTATCAAAACAGGAATGGTAAATATATTGTAAATCTGATCTGTAAGGTCCTATTGTCCTTGAATTTGAAGTGACCCATTTAATCCATCAAAAGAGTGAGAGTATTCTGAGCATCTGCTGCAGGCACTTCTACAGTGCCTGTACTTTTACTTGCATAATCCTCAGGAACAGGATCTTGAAGTGAAGGGAAAAATCTCTTTGCTACTTGTTCACAACTCTGATTTAAAAAAAAAAAAAAAAAAAAAACAAAAAAATCCCAAACACAAAATGCAGTCCTGGAAATACACTTAACCTTGGTGTCCCAGATCACCAGGTGTTTCCCTCTGTTCCAGAGAAATGCTTTATTCACCAGCCACTGGAAAACTCCCCTGCAGGTTTGATTGATCCTGGTAATACTTGAGCATTTGCACAGCGCAGTGCTGGCACGCAGTTGCTAGGACTCCTTAGCAGAGATTCAGCAGCACCCAGGGATGCATTCACAGGATAGCTCACTGCGTTGCTATGCCTGCCAACTAGTGGACAGATTCACACTGAACCCCTTAATTAGCAGAATCCATGTTAAGAGTACATTTTCTACATCTTCTTTACACATATGCCTCAGGTTGATACAATACTGGTTAAAATTGTTATTACTTTAGATTTTCTTTCTTGAAGTTTGCTGCCTGTTCCTTGCTATAACTCTTCTATTGACTTCGATGGGAGCTTCAAGTACTTAATTATATGAAACCCCAGCCATTTATTTAAGGGCCTGAAGGTAGATTTAAGAGTCTTACTTGGAATAGTCACATACATTTTAATATTTTGATTTTAAATTTATATAGCACAAAATGGACGTGCCGTGCAAGATCCAAGCTTAGAAATAAACCTGAGGCATTCTGATCTCCATAGCAATTGTAAAAAATTACTCTGAAGTGGATCACGTGTCATAACATCAGTCAGGATGACAGTGTGCCTACAGATGTCCTACAGTAATTCTGTTCATACCATCCACTCTTCCCAAAACACTCTTTTGAAAGCATTAAGGCAGGCACAGCTCCTCAGTAACACAGGGATCAGAAATGAGACTTGTATCAGCTCCAGCTGGTCCCAGAAAGGCTGGTTTATCAGTGGGCCAGTGACGCTGTGGTTGTTGACTTTTGTGCTGTGGACAGTTGCCACAGTGAGCTGAATCACCCTCAGGACCCACAGAGTTTGCTAAACCTGCCATGGCATGCAAACACGGCTGCAATGACTGCCAGTGAGAGCAGAGGAGGCCTCCAAACATAGAAAACAGGGGACTCTCTATTTGAGCTTCAAAGCTTCCTTCTTTTTGAGGCTGATCACAGATTCTAACATGCATGAAGTGAAAGAAAAAAAGCGCAAAGCTGAGTATTTGTCACTGCAAACATTAACGTAAGAGCAGCGGATACTGAAGAGGGAAACCGATGTCTACCACATGGAAGTGGCCAACAAGACCAGTCACTTGCAAAGTGCAAATAATGTCGCGGAGAACCATTCAGAGAGAGCAATTCTACTGATCCAAACAGTCCACACAGCCACGAATGTGTCCTGAAGGGCAGCTTAAAAACACCAAGCTCGCTAACTTCTTCCTGTGGAGCAGAGACTGGCACCCACTCGACTCCACGCAGTTCTGACAGTTCGCAGCACTTGAGAGCAGAAGGTTCTCCCAGCGTTTCTTCCCCACACATGGAGTCACTGCTGCCTGCTGGCATGGAGCACACACCTGCAGCAATCCAGGGAAAGGTTTAAAAAAAAAAAAGTAGGAAGTAGAGCTAATCCACCATGGGTAACAGTGATGAAATTCTGATATATCACCACACCTGTTTGGAATAGTTGAAGGATGTGGAAGAGGTGTTTAGGACAGTTTTATGAGCATGTCTGACTGTGTGAAAACTGAGAAAGTGGCCAGATAAGTACAGATGAGGTGACTTATTTGGAATGTAGGATGAGAAGTGGTTAGATCAGACAGCAATTGGCTACAGTGGAAGCTAACCCACCTAACAAACAACGGATGATAACTTCTTGAGGATATTACTGCATCTCTTGGTAAATATCTACTGTCTAATTGCCCAAGACATACTAAAAGATCATTATTTTTTTCTTTTTCTTTTTTTTTTTTTTCCTATTTGGGAGGATACGTGGGATGATCACAGAGTATAATGCCTTGCTGGGGATATTTCATTACCTATGGTGTGAGTACCAAGTTTCTAGTAATGTTCATTTCAGGTTGACCAGTAAAGTTGTTTGAAAACTGATCCAGCCCACATCAAGTAAAAAGAAAAATTCTTGGAGGAAATGCCTTGTGATTAATTTTGTGATTAATCTGCAAAAAAAAAAAATTACTTCAGTTAACCTAAGACTATCCTTTTCCTTTGTATCACATCTACTAACTTTTTGTTTTCTCTTCTATGGACAAAAGATTGCCACCTAAACATATTGGATAACATTATTGCACTTCCGTTGCACAGTAACTGGAGTTCGTAAACTAATACTTATTTTTCTGGACCCATTCTAGGCAGCATTCCATTCAAATATGTGATGAATGCCCCTAGCCAAGGAAAGTGTCAGAAATCTCTTACTGTGATCATGCATTCATTTTTCTTGGACAGCTAACTCTTGAAGCTCTTGTTTGAAGTCAACAAGAATTTTCCTTGAAAAAAAAAAAAAGAAAACAAAATTTGCCCGAAGCAATTTTCTTTTTTAATACAGAGAGTTTCCAAAAATCCAACAAGCAGCCCAGTCTTTATTCAAGAAAAATATTTAGTAACATCACAAGAGAACATAAAAGCCATGCAAAGAATAGCCATAAAAATAAGAAAACTGACTTATCACAGAGGCAGTTATCTGCCACATGAATTAAAGCAAGCTAAGCATGCTGTTCCCGATAACACAGACAACACAGTACTTTCTCATTAAATATTCTTTTAGTGAATCTGCTAGTGGGTGCAGGTGAAGACTGATTTCTCCAGGAGTTTCAAATATTTGCAAAAGCTCGAGAGATAAACAAGAAGAATTTGTGGAAGAGTGTGACTATGAGAATAGATATAGCTGGGGGTAGTTCACTGCTGATCTGCATTTATGGGAACATAAAATTGTTCCTATAGCAGGAAAGGACAGTGCCTTCAAATAACTTGCTTGAAGAAGTATAAAGCACTCTCGAATGGTCTCATCTTGCTGCACAGAGGACCCTATACCCACACAGAGATGGAGACAGACCACTGAAACACACACCCTATGTTTCTTTTTCTTTCAGCACTTTGGATAGAATTTCAATTTGATAAACTGAGATTTTTGCTGATGTAAATAACACATCCAAATCTTCCATATGTCAAGTTAGGAAAATACACCACTTATATTCTGTACTTTATATTTCTTTCTCCTGACTAAAGTCATTTTATCAACATATTACAGGCAGTGGGGCAACACTTCATAAGCCAGATGTTTATTGACCTATGTGACCCTCCAAGTGTTTTGCTCCTGATTATTTGTGGTATGAACATAACAGATAACATCTGAAGTAATGTGGGAAAATAGGCCAATAAAACCAGCCACTTTTGATTTTTCAGATCATTTTGATTTCACCGGATTTTGTTTCCTATAAGTAAGAATTTAAGGTGAAAAAAACCAAGAAGACAATTGAGCTGGCTTTCAGAAAGTTCTTAATTTCTACTGCTGAACTCTGTAAGGCATGTCTGAAAATAGGATGAAATAAGAAAAAGGTCAGTAATTTGATTTTACAAGAGAATTTATATAAAGAAATAGATGCTGTGTATTTTATAAATAACTTTTTAGAACTATTTATGAAGGGCACTATATTGGCATAGTCATTAAAAATATTATATGAAAATAATTATTCTTGGAATACTAATTGTTACAGTGCACCTGAAGTTAAAAGTACTATAGAATTTAAGGCCCACTGAAGGTTAAAGATGTGTAAACAAGCAGGATAACCCTTTGGAGAGTATTTTGCCAAAAAGTAATTAACTATGATCATAAAATTATATTTTTCTATCTGGATGGTATCTGAAGCCTTAAAGTTTCTTTATACCACACAACCCCAGAAGAACACATATTGAAGAAAAAGGAAACAGAAAAGAAGATGGATGCTCACTCTCATTTACTTTTTCCAAACAAGCAGTATGCACCCTTTGGTTAGGAGTTCTCCAGTTGTGAAAAAAGCAATTGTTGCAGAAATAACTGCAGCAGCCACTCCTCTTCCTCTGACTCCAGATATTTTAATGACCCTTCAATAGAAAACTATTGGCCATACAGCTGACAATGAAACAACTTTTGTGTGCCCCTCATTCTGTTCAATGCCAAGTCACCTGGATGCCATGAACTATCATCACCAAGGACTTACAGCTGCCCAGCTGTTTTTACCCTGAAATGTTCAAGGCAGTGATTTGATTCATCTGTCTCAGCCGAGGAGGAATTAATCATGAGCATGAAGATGGTGAGATACAAACATTGCTGATTATGGTAGTAGATATTTCTGATTTTTTTCCTGGCATCACTCATCTTTCTCTCAAAAACAGAGAAGGAGGCTGAGGAAAGCTTAATATTGTTTGAGTGATGGTTGGTTGCAGCACAGAAGTGTGTAATGCAATTACCCTTCTGCTCTTTGTTCCTGATTCTATTTAAAGAAAATTCTGCTTAATCTTTCAATGCAGAAACTACATTAGATACATAAGTGGCTTGTCACTAATTTCTGTTTCATATGAAAAACTCAACTCCAAAGCTCTGAATTTTGCTACTAGTTAGAGAAAGAAAACTACTCTAGGTACTTCATCATCATCACTGAAACAAACTGCACTCAAATACTATTATTTTTCATTACAAGAAAACTAAGGATCAAACTGAACAATTTTCATTTGCCCTAGGTCTCATGGAAAACTTGTAAATTGATGATGAACAGACTGTCCTGAACATTATACTCTCTGGGCCAGAGAAAATGCAGATGATTAATTTCAAACTGCATATGAAAAATACCTACAGATTTACAAAAGTACTTTCCAAGGTAGGATTCACTAAACCTAGTACTTCACCTTTCTTTGAACGCCACAGGTTCCATGGTTGAACTACGGTCCTTCATTAAGGACAATGCCAATGATTGTTGCTCCATTTCATATTTTGACTGCTAGTAGGATTTGCTGAGAACTGATTTTCCAGTTCACCATCAAAATAAATTACCAGTTTTGTCAAACTGTCAGAACAGAAACTGTCCACTTTTAACCACTAGCTCAGAGCCCTCACCCAAAATGTGCTACTGAGTTCCATGCCATGTGCTTCAAACAGCCTGTGAGAGCCGTTCTGATGTGAGCGAGCGTTTGAGAAGGTTACACAAGACAAAGCAGGAAAAACAAGGCAGTGGAGGAAGATTCATGGTCAAGGAGCCTGAGGAGTGGTGCTTAAGAGGACGGTGCAAGAGGAGTCAGACGATCTAGACCAGGTAATGTTCAGCTATTTATATGCAGGGGCACTGAGTCAGATACAGGGACCAGCAACACTGGCAAGCCCCTCCTTGCATACTAAAAACTTCGGGTTTAAATTATTATTCTGGCTAGATCAGGCTTAAAACGATGTAAACTCAAACTCTTTTTTAACAGTTGTTTCTCATTTCATCTTCAAATGCTTCAGACATATTACCAGTGTTTCAGGCTTTGATACCAAAATTGGGTATAAAGAAGCTATGTTAAAAAAGCAAGGGTTTATTCCAGTTAATTTCCACAGATCAGTTACCAACATTTCTTAAACGAAACTTTAGAGAACTTCGCCTGGGGTATGGTATCTGTAAAATTTTTTTAGGTAATAAAGCTAGGCCCGAGAAAGCTTTAGGTGTATAAATAGAAGTAGGAGTTAGAAGTCTTATTTTAGCATTAACATGTTTGAAATTAGATTACAGATAACATGCGGAGAAGTAAAAACACAAAGCACTTCTGTTGCTGTGTGTATGTAAGAAAGCGCTACGGTCTCTCACAGCCCACAGCACAGCCCAGCTGTGCAGTGGCAAAGCATATTTGTAATAGAGGTCTGAAAATGCCAGATGGACTCCAGAAAACTGATCTTAAAAAGGGTTTAAGTAGCATATGGGGGAGGGGCAGTGTCTAGTGAACAATAACAAAGCTTACAGTGCTGCTTGGAATTGGACAAAGCATCAACAAGCTCCACAAGCCTAACTTTACCTGCCAGAATCCAAATGTAGGATGCAGTGTGCAAGTAAGATACAAACAATAATTGTATTCATATGGAAAATGTAAAACACTGCTGCGGTTCTTCATGTAGGGAAAACAACCTTTTCTTCTCTCTTTTATGTTTCAGTTTGATGTCAATTGTTTTGAACAACAAAAGGGAAAGGAATCAGAATTTGGACTGAAGGCCGTTTACTGAAATGTATGTGTAGGGAAGTACCAAAGATGCCACACGGGAAGGTTTGGACTATGCATTAACAAAGCTTCAATGACAGAAATTGAAAAGAACAAATGAGAAGAAAAAAGAGCATCTTTTGATTTGTTTCAAAATTTTATTACAACACAGTGGGATTTAGATGTCCATATGATATATGTATTACCTATATGAATGATAACCCTTCTTTATTTATATTCTGCTTGGATATTTGATTTGGAAGAAGAACATAAAATATTATTGAGTAGTGATATGCAAAATATATAAACAAGTAATTAACTATTCATTTGTACAAGCTGGTATAGTGGTTATAAATTAAGTATTTGTGGATTCCCATCTGTGTGTGTATTTACTACAAGCTTCCTGAACTGCAGATATATTTTTTCTATCCCACAAATAATCTGTTGAGATGTTTGTCTTCATGTAACCTCAGAGGATTGAATTCAGCTCTGATACAATTCCAGTCTTTTCAAAAGATTTACTTCCACTATATGATGTCTGAACATGTGATGTTTTTCTGAACTTCCCTGAATTTTCCTCTTTGCCCTGTAGTGTTTCCTTCATTACAGCACTATGTCTGTAGTGTTCAGTTTTAGATACAATTTTCTTCATCTGTTTAGGAAAAAACAATGTCACGAGTGGTAAAAAAAAAACAACAGTAATTTTTTTTAATTGTAGAATGAGACACAATTTAAACAGATGTAAATAAGGCAAAATGTTAGGGTGTCTTGTTGTTTTAGCTCTTTTCTACAGTCTGCTTTAGTGGAACATTCCTAAAACAGATGAAAGAAAGCAACATGCCTCAGGCCACATTTCTGATTTCCCTTTATTTTACTTAGTTTGGAGAGTTTCAGACATTGTGCATATACATTTATGGCATACTAGATTGGATACATCATTTATGGGCATTATTTTAGTCCATTGCTGGTATTCAATCCACATTTGCTCACTATCTTTATCATCAAGTCTGTCTCACACACTTCAGGTTCAGAGGTTTCTTGAAGAAGACCCTTACGTGTTTCATTATTCAGCTTAAGTATTTTTCATACCCTTTCTCTCATGAACAGTGGAAAGAATTCCCAGAATTTCTGTAAGGAAATGCATCTAATTTGCAAACACTGGAAGATCTCACGCTCTCCCTCCACCAGTGTCTAAAGACAGGGGTGGTTTTCAGTGCCTAAGCTCCTTTGCATGTAGAAAATTAAACTGACATCTGCATTCTCTGAGATGCAGGGCAGTCTGTAGTACCCCACTCTTCTGGCTCAATCAAATCATGGTATCAAGGAAGTCTGCTGTAGTGACTGACTGCTGGGTGGCAATAAGAGGATCACAGTGCAAAGTCACCTTGAGCTCAATGTCTTTCTCTCAGTTTGCTTGACATGTTCCTTTTGTATATGCTAGGATCATTACTCTGTAAAGCAGTAGCAATGAACAGATTCCTAACAGCAATTAGTCTTTTTGTGCATTGAACAAATGTGCTTTCTCTTTTACACAAGATTCTCTTTTCCCACAACTTCAGAGGTAATATTTATTCCCCACAATTAAAAGAAATTATATTTAGGCTCACTACTGCTACAGGTTTTTACTTTCATATGCCTATTTTCATATTAATGTATTTAGCTTCATCTGTGGTCTCTCTCTAGGCATTATATTTTATTTTTAATCAACCATAAATTTCATTGCTATTAATCATGTTTTCCCCTGTAATTGCATCAAACGTGCCAATAGCAATTACACTTGATCCACCTACTATTTGTATCTCTTCTACAAAATAAGAGTCCTCAACTGTATTTGTTGTGATCCTTAGAGTGAAGAGCATTTAAGAATTGCCTACTCAACAGGCTGAACATAAACTCAGCAAGAAGATATCTCATGTTTTAACATATTTTGACTTAACATTTACAATTACATCAGATTTTCAATAAACATCCATTTTATATATTCCCCTTTCATGTTTATTGTGGGCTTCACATGCCATAGCTATTTATTACCCTAGGATTCTAAACAGGCATACAAAACAACCATATATAAAATGAGCTGCGTTTCACAGAACAGGATACGTGTTAGTCCTTGTAATTATTGAACATGTCAGAATCTCTTAGTAGGAGAATACGATTAACCCTGTGCTTAAATCTGTCTTTTTAGTAAATTTATGTTCATTAAAACCCTTTCTAAACTGTGTAATTAGGGCTACAAGTTATTTGGTATCTTCAGTGTAACATCATGTTCCTTTTAAAGATTATAGTGTCTTCCAGACTATTTCTCTTAAGCAACTTTTATGCCTCCATCTACACTACTACTCATTAGTTCTTTGCTTTAAGTGTTTTGGTTTATTTTTTCCAGTTAGGATATCCGTTTTAATGTTAGGAAAACTGCCCATTGCACTCATTCACTGATGGAGATCTTTCTCAGAAACCTCATGATGACGCTGAGTCACAGAATCTCAAAATAGTTGTGGTGGGAAGGCACCTCATCTTCTCCAACTGTCCACTCCCCTTCTTCCAAAAGCAGGGGCAAGTTGAACAAGTTATTCAGGACTGTATTCTGCTGGTTTTTGAGTATCTTAAAACATGATAACTCTACAACCTCTCTGGGAAATCTCTTTCAAGGTTCCACTAGTCTCACAGTAAAAAAGATTTTCTTATATTCAAGGGGAGTTTCCTTTAGCTCATCTTGTCCCATTGCCTCTTGTCCTTTAACTAGGCACCACTGAGAAGACTCTGGCTCCTTATTCTTTACTCCCACTCATCAGGTATTTATATACATTGATACAATCCCCCTGAGCCTTCTCCAGGCTAGACAGTACCAGCTCTCTCAGACTCTCTTTCCGTGTTGGATGCTCCAATTCCTAAATAAGTTTTGTAGACCTTCACTGCACTCGCTCCTCTATGTTCATGTCTCTCTGTACTGGGGAACCTGGGACTGGACACAGAAATCCAGGTGTGTTCTCCCTGTTGCTCAGCAAAGCGGAACGATCAGCACCCCAGGGTGCTGCTGGTCGTCTTTGCTGCAGGAGCACTTTGTACTAATGCATGGGTTAATCTTCCCCCAGCTTAGGACTTTGCATTTCCCTTTGTTGAACTTCATTATGTTACTGTTGGCGAGTTCTCAAGCCTGGTTCCCCTGGTGATTCAGCCACGCCCCTCAGTTTGGTGTCATCTGCCAAGCTGCCGAATGTGCACACTGTTCAATCATGGAGGTCATTAATGAAGAACATTAATGAACAGTACTGGCTCCAGTAATGAACCCTGGGGTACACCACACACTAATGATTAATCTTCAGACAGACTTTTTTCCACAGATCAAAACCCTTTTGAGAACATCAGTTCAGCTTGTTTTCAATCCACCTCACTGTCCCACTTAGCTGGCCCATACTTCATCAGCTGGTCTACCAGAGAGTTATGGGAGAAAACATCAAGAGCCTGACTAAAGTCAAGACAAACTGTATGTACTGCTCACCTCCATCCAATGAGCCAGTCATTTAATTGTGGAAGGCTCTCCAGTCATTTAAGTATGATTTTCCCTCCATAAATCCCTGCTGACTACTCCCAATAACATTCGTGTCCTTCTTGTTTTTGGAAATGCTTTCCAGAATTATTTACTCCATCACTTTCACAGGGACCAAAGTGAGACTGGCTTATCTGTAGCTCCTTGGATCCTGTAACTTGGCTTCCTTGAAGACAAGAGTAACATTCGCTTTCTGCCAGTCCTCAGGAACCTTTTCCAGTTTTCATGACCTTTCCAAGATTCAAAGATCTTGAATTACTGAATGATAAGGAGTGGCCTTGCAGCGATGGTGGGTCAATGAGTCCTTGTGTCAAGCCTGTTGGGTAGTCCTTTTTCTGGCCTACCACTTGCTGATCCATCCATTACATAATTTTGTGTTTGCTGCTCGTTTTCTCCTGCTGAGATGTCTTCTCAGCTTCCATCTTAGTTTGCAGATTATTTTTCTTCTCTCTTGATTGTTTTCTTGATTATTTTGTTAAAAACATGAACTACAGTAAAAGCCAAAAGTTTACTATACGATATCATGTTCTTCACCACTAAGTGGTCAGTCACTCCTCCTGACACTGATTAATAAAGGTACTCTTAATTCATTGCCTTCATTCCCGTACTTGATGTAAGCATGAAGTAATATTAATATGAAATTAATAGCCAAGAGTGTTATTTATGGCAATACTAACTTGGCAATATGGTAGCATATGGGGCCTGAGGATGTCTCAACTTCCTATTTAATCAGCAACTTCTTAGATATAAGTGGTACTTTGATAAGCTATAAAATAATCATTGCTTTGGCGTGATTAGTGTCACTACAATATCTTCTGCCTGTAAGGTTTTACTACAAGTATTTATACTCAGCAGTATCAAGTTTTATTTCAAAATGTTTCAAAACCTGGACTTACTGGGACCATGACTAATTTTGTGCATCATACTTACAGGGTGCTGACAAAAGTTAAAAACCTTTTTAGGCAAAAAAAAATGCTGTTGCAAAAATGGAATGCAGCTAAGTAGAAAGATGAATGCATGCTAGCATTGCTCAACAGGATCTTTACAGAAATTATACCTTGTCAAAATACATATAGGTCAGTTTTGCTGGAACTTCCATCATAAACTAAATAATCATGAACACTCATAATTCTTCCAGCACTCAAAATCTCAAGACATCATCATTTTAAGTCTGGTTGTCACAGTGACTTCAAGGAATTAATATATGGTCTGTTCAATGCAGATAGGTAATGAGTAAAATATAAGAAAATATCAGTTTGAAGTCATAAGGCTTTGACATACCAAGAAGGTACCACAGCATGATGAATTGCCATGTGTCAGCTCTTGGAAGGTAACTGTCCATATACACATTTCTCCTCTTCTGCAAATGCAGAAGAACCACAATCAAAGGTGGTTTTTCTTTTAATTGAAGAAGAACAGGCCACTTCACTTTTACTCTAGGTAAGAGAATTCAACATGGCAATTTCCTATGTCCCAATAATTTGTTCATTGTAAGAGAATGCAAAGGTACCATTAGGATTACCCAATGTAATATCCTGCAGAGCAGTAGCCAGCAAGTTTCACAAAGTAATTTCCAGAGTGATATCAACAACTTTTTGATCTAGATTACATATCTAGAAAGACATCCCACCATCAAGCACACCACTTAAAGATAATCAATTTGAAACATCTCCTAATGTGTCATTGATTGTACATTAAAAACTTATGTATTCTGCTGAACTGGACCTCAAAAATGCAGGGAATGAAGAATAATATAATTTTCTGATAAGTGATTTCCAAGGTTAGTTCACTTAATTTCTATTTTGAGTACAACTGGTATTATCTTCCATTCTCTTTCCCTGCTTATAAATGAGTACTGGAATTGCCATAATCAAACAGATCAAAAATCCATCAATCCCCACGACAGAAGGTTAACATGGTTGCTAGGGAGACAGCATCAGAAACTGATCAAGAGTAGGGTAGTGTTTTGTAGGAATTCTCCATACTTCCAGGTACATCCTGCATCAAAGTCCTCTCTGGGGCTGCTACGTCTGAGATCGCAGTTGGTCCTTCTAAGGTTTGTCCAGTCCCTTTTCTTTAACTCCCTCATGCTCCCTGCCACATCCTCAATTATTGTTACGGCTGGTAAAGAAAGCTCGGCAGCTGTGGAGCTGGCACACTCACTGTGCAGCCCGGGAAGCTGGTTGGATAGCATTCACATAAACAAGGGATGAGTAGGTGCTCTACCCTCATCCTGCTCCAGTGCTTACTTAGGACTGGGCTAACAGTTACTCCAAAGCAAGTATGAGAACAATAAATGATAGGTCACTTGTTAGTTTATTAAAAAAGCAGAATTTTAGTACTTTGGATGCTGAGAATAGAAGTTTTCTCTAATTTATAGACAAACAAAATCAAAAGGGCAATAGAAATCGGCTTTTCAACAGACTGACTGGAAGGAGCAAGTAAGGGCCCCTTTGGGGAGTGGTAACTAAGTAACTAACTAAAGAGGTTGCAATTCAAGAAGATGAGAGAGATGGAGAAGGTCCCCAGCGTGCTGGGAGACTGATTACCGATGCATACATATGAGGGGAGTAGAAATCCAGAAGAAAGCAAGAGATGTCAAGGGCATACTTCAGTGAGCAAGACATGCAAGGTCTATTTGGAGAAAAATCTCTGGAAAGCCAGGCAGATTTTGATTTTGGAACAAAGAGTGATTATAGTCACTCTTTGTGATATACAGATTATAGAGTGATTATTTCTATTTCCTAGAAAACAAGATGCTGCATACATTCCTGTAAATTGCCAAGAGTGTTACTATTGGGCTATCCTCCATCTCCCTTCCTAATTAGCAGAGGCTTTTAATATTGGCTAACCACTCCTACCAAAGGCAACGAGTTTCTTCTTTACATGCAAAACTGAGAAATTCACCTCCCAAGTATTTATAGATTTGCAATCACAGTAATATTTGTGTACTTTACAGCACAATAAAACAGATTCTTGTCATGAGTTTCCAAAGCATAATGTAATACGTGAGATTTATATGGAGATGTTAAACCCTGAAGGTTCACTGAGTTTTATTAAAAAGTGAACTATGATTCAGTTTTCCCAGTGCACTGTTTAAAAATCAATGACACAACTGCATGTGTAAAGTGATAAAAGATCATGATAATATTACTTTATATATTAACAGTTTTGACTGTGGTATCTTCTTTTTGTAGCAATTTAATTCTATGCCTTTTTAAAAGGTGTCTTACTAACTACTTTCATGAAAAGTTGGCCTCATGGCCAATGGGCATTTAACCAATTTAACACAAATAGTTTAGTCTGTCTGAAAAATGAGTGACAATCTGATTGGCTTTTTCCCAAATACAATTTTCTTTGGAAAGGGACAGCCATGCTGTGTCTGAAAGTAGCCACTTTCTTTCCAGAGAAAACAAGGATGGTTGTAAGCCCACCTTGCCTACCTCCTTTCAGGAACAAATCTAAACAGGAAATTTCAGTTTGCTTTTTTCTTGTAGTGTCATATTTACATCAATAAAAAATAATGCGGAAATGTCAAAAAGCTTTAATTTCAAGTGTCTTTTATGTTACACTGAGTCCAGAGTTCTACTACGTGAACAGAACAGAATAATTTGAAAAGCAGTTGTCTTTCCCCCCCCCTTCCATTACTTCTGCTGAAATGCAGTTCGAAAATAACACTCCACCAACTTCCTGATTTTAAATTCCCAGCTTAAATTTAATTATGGTAATTTCACAGGTATCTTGTTATGCTGCCATCATTGTCCCTTAGCTTTAACAGCTCTTTTCTTCCCTCATGTTTTTCTCCCCCTCTTATACATGTATGGTAGCTAAAATACTCGTGCTAGGGTAGACTCCACCAGTGTCTGCGCTTCCCATCAGTTTTAGTTGCTTTTTTTCTTTAATGATCATGACACAAACACCATGAAATACGTTGATGTCATGTAAGTGAGAGCATCAAGGATGCAAACCAGGACTGGAATATCATTGAATCATCATAGATTGGGTTGGGTTGGAAGGGATCTTAAAGATCATCTAATTTCAACTCCACTGCAGTGGAGAAAAACCCCATCAAATTAAATGCAACAACTTAAAAGGCAAGATGCTGTGCTTGAAGTCTAACAGCAGAAATTTTTGCTCTGAGAACTTTTGTTCTTTGTACTCATGGTTAGAAACAAGATATTGCACGTGTTTATCACACAGGGACCAGTAGGCAAATGGAGCCCAGAACATATCAGAAAGGCACTGCAGAGGTACTGAGTGCCAGTGCATTCCACAGTGGTGCTCAAATGCTTCAAATCTGAAGGGAGTGGGAGAAAAGGTAATGAAGTATTCATTTTCTGAGGCATTTACATGTTAACCTTAATCTGTGTTTTATTTTGTATTTCCCCATGCAATTACAGTATTACAGCAAAGAATTAAATACTTGAAATGTACTGAAAAATAATGGAAGGATATTGGATGAGATGTTCTGATTTAATTTTAGCTCTTCTCACCACTATAGTGCTTTTATTTTACTATTTTTCTTCTTCCTCTGTACCTTTGCCAAGTGTGGAAATTAACATGAATCTCTTTGTCAGTCTTTCCCTGCTGTGCAAGCAATTTCTAAACATCAGGTTGAACTGCGTAAGCAAACCGACCTTGTGCTCCACACTGCTGCAGCCAGTCTGCTTCCAAAATGTGAAGTAATTTATGTGCAGTTACACTGTGTTTTAAACAGTGCTGTAAATATGAGAACAGTTTAAGGCTTGTATTTTAAAACTCCTCTTGGCTGGGCACAACAACACCACTTCAACCTTTAAGTGGAGTCCATTTTCAGAGATTCCTCATTAAAAAATTCTCAGTGACTGTGTCTGAACACTTGCAAGCAAAATTTTCCTCCAAAACCAGCCTTTAGAATCTGGTTTACTTTTGTTGTTTTCATATGAGTGCCTTTCCTCTCAAAGGATCAGAGGTTTTCCGTTGTCATTTGGTGATGAAGCCTAACCATATCTCGTGCTGTTGTGGTGTTTTTGGCTGGGGCACAGTTAATTTTATCACAGTATCTGGCATGGGGATATGTTTTGGATTTGTGCTGAAAACAGTGTTGGTAATGTAGTGATGTTTTCATTGTTTCTGAGCAGTGCTTGCACAGCATCAAGGCCTTTTCCAGCTCCTCACCCCACCAGGGAAGGGGCTCGGGGTGCACAAGGAGTTGTGCAAGGGGACAAAGCCAGGACAGCTGAGCTCAGCTGACCCAAGGGACATTTCATACCATATAGCATCATGCTCAGCACATAAAGTGGGGGGAAGAAGAAGGAAGGGGAACCTTTAGAGTGATGGTGCTTGTCTTTCCAAGTCATCATTACATGTGATGGAGTCCTGCTTTCTTGGGTATGGCTAAACACCTCCCTGTCCATGGGAACTGGTGAATTACTTCCTTTTGTTGCTTTGCTTGCATGCATGCCTTTTGCTTTACCTATTAAACTGCCTTTATCTCAACCCACGAGTTTTTCTTACTTTTACCCTTCTAATTCTCTCCCCCATTTCACCAGGGGAGGAGAGTGAGTGAGAGGCTGTGTGGGGCTTTGTTGCAGGCTGGGGTTAAACCATGACAGCTGTATTGGGAAAAGTGTAGCCAGCAAGTAAAATGAAGTGGTTTTTTCTCCTTTATGTTGTAATTATGAGACCATATCTGATGTACTGTGTTCTGTTTAGAGCTTCTCAATAAAATGAGGACATGGATATACAGGAATTAACCCACCGAAGGGCCACGAAGATGACCAGGAGGCTGGAACACATCACACTTGAGAAGACCTGTTTGTTCAGCCTGCGCGAGGGAAATCTAATGGGAGCTCTTCTGTTATTAAAAGGTGATAGGGACAGTTTCTTTTTGATATACAATAAAAAAAAGTAAGAGGTAATGGTCCTAAGTGGCAACAACAGAAATTTTGGTTGAAACTTAGAAAAAATATTTTCATTGGGAGAGTGGCCAAACACCAAACCAAGTTGCCCATCCAAGTTGTAGAAGCTATTCAAAACTTGACTAGACAAGGCCCTGAGAAACCTGATCTAACTTCCAAGTTAGATCTAAATTCAAAGTTGGCCCTGCTTTGAGCAGAGTATGGATTACTTCCAGAGGTCACTTTAAATTGGTCTATGGTTCTAACATAATCAGAATTTGCAATATTACCTTGCCTTTGTAATCCTTTGGAAATACATGAAAGAGTCTACTGGTGTTATTTGTTCTCAAAGATGACAAAGCAACTCTTCCCTCCTAGCATCTTACCTCTTTCCTCTTGGGATATGGTTGTTTTTTTCCCCAAGCTTACTCTTGGTGACTCTTGTGTGTTAAAGAGGAAACTTTGCTCGTGTTGTCTTGTCGCTCCCTGGTGTTAGTATTAATGTTCAGCCCCTTCCTTCCAGATTCTTGGTCACTCTGTAAGATGCCACCTGAGGGTGACACAGAATGACAAGTTGCTTACACAGAAGACACAGCAGTATGTTCTCATCACAAATAAAACTAACAGCATACTGGGTTGTACCAGCAGGTGAGTGGCTAGGAGACAAGGGCAAGTTCCTACTTCCCTTTAGTTGGTGCTAGTGAGGCCATACCTGGCATCCAGTGTTGTGCTTCACCCACTCTCCATCTCAAAAGGGATGTTGAGAAACTTGAAAGTCCAAGGTGCTGTGAAGACAGAAAGGAAGCATGGCGCACTGTGAGAAGTTCCAACTGGATACTGTAAAAAATGTCTTCGCTAAGAGTGTGGTGCAGCATCAGGACAGAGAGACTGACTTCATCATAGAAGTTTTCAAGACTCAGCTAGACAAAGCCATTGCCAACCTGATCAACTGTTGAAAAATCTTCCTTCAACTATGCAAGTGAACTGGATGATTTTCAGACGTCTCCCCAACCAATATGTTTATATTTCTGTAATTCAGTCTCCTATATTACATTGTTATCTCTCCTGCTCTACCTCCATTTTCCTCCTTTTTTAGAGAGGTAACTCCTGTGTCTTCCAGGAAATAAGTCTTCTTTTTCTGTCTGTTCTTTGCCCATTCTTTTCATTGATTTACACCTGTTCTTCAGCTCAGCTTCTCCTCCACTAGTGATTCCTTCCTTTATTTTGACCTGTTGGCATACGGTTTTTTGGGTCATACAACTCATTCATGCATCTCTCCTCTATATCATCTCATTTAATAAGTGTCTGCGAATTTCAAATGCCTGCACAGTCTCCTCTCTCCCTTCCCTTGCCCTCTATTTTCATATCGCTCTTTCACCAGTCCTCCAGCTGCAGGGCTAATCCTCAGATCTTTTCTTCTGTCTGGCAACACTTCATCAGTAGGTAATTTCCATTGGGTACCTGTTCAAGATTAGGAAATATCCCACAGCTTCTGCACCAAGTCCTTTTCGTGCCTGTTCTATTTTTAGTTGGTTTTTATGCATTAAAGAAACTGTATTTCTCTGTCCCATGCCTGGTTTTAATAGACGGTGGAGGGTTTTTTTGGATGTGTCATATTGAGTCAATAGCAATCTGTGCGGGCATGAAAATACATAGTAACTTATGTGAACTATCAAGTTTGTGCAAGACGATTTTGCCTGACCTTTTAAAGACATGTGGTATATAAATTAGTTCTGTGAGTAAGAGATCAATTCAGATCGAATTTCCCTAAATGTAAAGAGAAAATTGTACTTCCTTCATCTCACCCTATAAAAACATTTTTTTTTCCTAAATGCTCTTTATTTCTTTGCTTTTATAGTCCCTGGACTTTCCTCGACATTGGCTACTTCCATTGTTAAGTCTCTGCAGTTAACTGTCCATCAGCTGTGATTAAAAGCAGAAAGCTACAGCTGGCTCAAATGCAGGCTGTCTGTTACTCAGCTCCCCTGGAGAAGACTGTAAACTACAAACTGCAGCAAACCACAGATCCCATAGACTCTAACCAAGCCAACCAAGCACCAACCATTGCAACCTTCTCTTTGATTTGAAATTAAGTGGAAAGCTGAGAGAACATGCCACAACTTTTGGCATTAGTTGAAGCTCCCTGGATTGAGGAGATGTAACACGACCAGGTAAGTAGAACAGAGAGCAGATATAGCTGGTCTGAGATGTGACAACACACACCTGACACAAATTTCGAGTGCTGCAAACTCATCTCTATATCAACATTTTAAAATGTTTGGTGATTTTCTTTGATATGTCACTTCCTAGAGTCAGAAGGCTGCAAGAAAATACCAAACTTTATGGATTTTACACATTGAGGACATTGACTGCATTCTTCTGCTCATAGTGTACTTCAAACAAATTTATTTACCTTGAGTCACTCCCAGTCCTAAATATCTATTTATTGAACTGCTTTGCTCATGAAAGCTGGCAATCATAATATTTTATTTATGCATGTTTATCGCAATATAATAAAATAGAAGAAGTTAATGCATCACATTGTCTCAACCCGTATTTATGGATATTTATTTTTAGAATAGGTGATTTGATGACAATTCAGATCTAGAACAAACATCTAAAACTGGACTCTTCTAACCATCATTCATAGATTTTTTTGCTACATAATTTTATATCTTTTTTTTCCACTACGTTTATATTAATAGTCTCACAATATTTTGGAATAGGACTAGAATATCATGTCACAGTACGGAGATGATGCTATTTGTAGCAATAGGAAGGATTTAAATGAATTAGTGATGCTGAAACAAAGCAGAAGGAAGAGTTCTAAAATCACACTTTTTCAGCTGATGGTAAAATACAGCACAATTGAAGAATCACAGTTTTTACTGCTTGCTTATTTAGCTTCATTTTTATTTTGATAATGCCAATGCTTGTGTTAATTCATATTTACTCTATCTTTTTTCTTTCCTAGTAAATGCAATCCTGTAAAAACAATGACAGTGTCTAACGCTACAGATCTGTTCTATTAGCTGGATACCAGAAAGCCTTTTAAGAATATGCTGTTGTATAAGCTGCCACTTGCTTTCTGTTCTGACTGCTTTATGCTGCCTTACCACAGTTTTATGTTCTAATTTTCTGTGAATCCTTGTCTTTGAAATATACAAACTAACTTCATCACAAAAACGTAAAGATAACACACTGACCATGGGATTCTCCGAGTGAATCTCTTAGGGCCTTCCACCTTTACTATCATGATTTGAAAAAACTTACATAAAAATACAAAGTGATTCATGAAGGGCATTAGGGCTGTGACAAAAGCTTTTGTCTGACCTTTTGTGGGATCAGGGGATTTAAATTAGTTCTGTAAATAAAGAGCAATCCAGATAAAGGTACTTGAATGAATAAATAACTTGGAGAAAAAGGGAACCATTTTGTTCAGGTTAAAGCTGAATTCTTTATGTGTTCTTTATGCTAAGCTGATTTTCCTCAATCAACTTTTCTTATTTCAAGAGAAAAGAATATATGATAGGGTAAAAACTTCACACTTTTTTCTCTCATACAAGATTTGCAATCAAAGACTGAAGGAATTGGGAAAATTAATTAAATTCAATGTAAAGGCTAAACAGTTATTTTTCATGTGTTATATCCCTGCAAATACATTTTTTAATCCGGGGAGTTTATATGTTCCTTTTTAGCTAATGCACAGCAAATAAATTTAGTGATCAGTAGGAAGTAGGAATTAGAAGATTTTAAATTGGGATAATGAACAAATTAAGATAATTCAAATAGGCAATCTCTGTTCACACAGAACATTGCCTTAGTTTTTATGTATCAAGTTAATATAGAACACAATTATAATTTTACTCATTTACTACATAATAAGCACAGTTAATCGCACAAGAAAATGAAGCAGTGTTTTGCAAAACCTGAAAGTCTTTCAAAGCTATCTGTTTTCTGCGATTCGCCAGACAACTACCATTACTTAACCAAATCATGCTTTTCAGTTACAGATATTAATGACAACTGTAGATAATATGCTATCCAGTGTCTGAAATTAAGCCCCTGTAATGATAGTTTTAAAACTATAATATCTTCTACATAAGTAACTGTTACCAAAAAAAAAAAAAGATATTGGAGACAGAAGACTCTGCACAGAAGACTGCATCTTCAAAGTTAGTTGTCCTCTCCTAAATTTGCCCTAAGGGTCACAGAATTAATTCTAAAACCTGTAGACATCTTCAATCTATTTTATGTTACTATGAGACATTTAAAGGCTGGTTACTCTAACAAGATAAATAATAAAAGACCAGAAGTCCAGAACCAAACTATAAATTTGTATTTCCCAAAAATGAAAAGGTTCACAACAAAGCAGGTATTTGAGTAAGGATTTAATTTTAAATATTGCCTTACCAATAATCACCCGTCTTTATTATCTTTGAACTGTTGAAAAGAGTTTGCGGAAAATACCGATGAACCTAAGGCAATGTCTATGGCAGTGAATTAAACAGTACTCGAGAGTGTTCCCAGACACTGGAATATGACTGGTCTGAAATTATTAGAGCAGTCCCTGGAATGCTTTTGGCCTGTACCAACTAGTCTCCCAAGCAACTCCTAGACATGGTCTGAGAGTTACAACATCCCACAGATCATTACCGCCAAAGGATTTGCATCGAGCCACCCTGTTCTGGAGGCTGGCTCTGTTTGTTTACTGGTGTACTTGTAAGTCAGTCCATGCCATTTGGCTTCTGTGCCTGGGAATATTCTTGGGAACAGTTTTGTCTGTTAGTATATACTCCTCTGTCTTTCTCACTAATGCTGAGGGCGAGTAGGATGCTTAAGAAAAGTAAAGACCAAGTCAAGGAAGTTTCATTCAGTTAAAATCACTTTTGATAACCAAATCCATAAGGATGAGGCTTTTTTCAACTCAGGCTGGAGTTACATTTAAAGATAGAATATGCCAATATTCAATGTTAAAAGTAATCAGAAATTAGTGCCTGCCACTTCAAGTAATGTCTTGGAAGTCAAGAGACCAGAGCAGTAATACTTACTTCTGCACAGAGTTCCTCTCTTGCTTTGGACAGTCCAGTTGACAATGTCTAAACTGTCAGGCTACAGGATTATGCTTCCTCTCTGCCTCCAATGCAATCTGTTTAAGCCTGCAATAGCATGATGATGCCCCAAAGCAGACGGCCAAGTACCCTAACTGTAAAGGCAGCCCTAAAGAGATGATGATTGTAAATACTTCCAGCTGAAGACAGATGAAGTGGAAAGGCCAGTGGTTTCCATTTACATGTTGAATGCTTTAGCCACTAGGATAGAAGGTACAGTACAACCAAAGTTTACTTGCTCCCTTCCTACTTGTAAGTACTTACTTTCACAGGACTTCTAGATACTTACCTTGTAGTCTTGATATAGATATGCAAGTCCCAAACAGAATGAATTTTTAGACAAACCTACATATTTTCAATACTTTTGGGATAATTTTAAATGGCTCCTTAGAACATGATGGCTTTGGGTTATCCTAACTTTGTCTAGTCCCAAAATTCTGGGCTTTGGATTCCACTCTTAAGTCTGAATCTCATAAAATTTAATCATGCTGTGCTGAAATTATGGGCAACTAATTACTGTAACAGCTCTGGCTTTTAAATCTCTGATTTACACTGCCTTCATACTTGGAACCAGAGTCAAAGTACCCTGGAGACTGTCTGCATGTTGACTATCACTTTGATTCTCTTCTGGAAAATCAAGGTGCCTCTCCACAGCAGAAATCCGAGGCAGAGAGCAGGACTGGCTGATACCTTAGCTCCTCCAGGCCGTATAGACATAGCTTCAGCCATTTGCTTCTTTGAACGCAAACACAGATTTCAAGACAGTAGAAACAAAGCACGGCTTTAATTCCCCTTCTGTAATATGGGGTAGCAGAGCTTTTCTACCTTACAGGGATCAGGAAGATAATAAATTACCATTCTGAAGTCACTCAGCAATACACCACGGGAGCCATACAAAGCATGCAGCCAAAAAGGTGAAAAGTTGTTGGGGGTGTAGAGGAGGCTGAATGATGGAAGCAATTATGGATCACTGATTCTCAGGACAGACTCACACTGCCCCAAATCCTAGTGAAAGCTTTATGTACACCAAGTACAGCTGAAGGACAAGGTACTGGCAGCTCTGTGGCAAAGGAGCAGAGTGGGGCAGGAGCCAGCAAAGCAGGCTGCATGCCAGCTGAGTCCCCTAGTGCCAGGGGAATTCTCAGCTGGGAAAACCAGGCTGCCTTCCAGCCTTGCTCATTGCTCATCTGCATATACATATTTATATATGTATATGTATATCAGGACTTTTAAAGGAATAATTATCTTACATATGTCTTCTAGTTTGACTAAGATTTTTATCCCACATCATCTAGTATAGAAAAAACCTGCAGATGCCTGATCTGTGATTATGCCTCAGCTTTCACACAAACCTCGCTGTTAACAATCACACTGACAGAAATTTCTACACCTCTCCAGTCAGAAAAAAATAAGGACTAAATATCCCAACAGTGTAGTAGCTGAAATACCTCTACTGGAGAAGAAATATAGGTAGACACTCCAAAGATCTTCAATAACAGAAAATATCTTTTCACACCTAGCACAGAAATAGGCGGGCAAAGGTATTGGCTAAAGGCAGAAGGGAAGAGGCAATACAAAACTGGATTTCATCGTAAAAGTAGGTGTTCATTTCTTCCCCCTTAAAGCCCCCTTACTTTACTAGTTACCAGGTGTTTCTAATTTAATTCCTTTCATTAACTTCTTTCAACTTGTTCAGCCAGCTCTACAGACAATTGATTTTTATTACTACATACCTCAGTTGACTTTCTACACCATTTTTTTCCACTGACTATACAGTTCTTCAAATCTCTTCAAAATTGTATTTTGTTTCTTTTTGTAGTTTAGTCTGTCTTTTCAATCAACCTTATCACTTAGAAATATAACAGATATTGTATAACATCAAATATTTATATATATGGTTGCTGCTTTCAGAGGTGTGATTTTGAGGTTTTCATTATGGCGCTGCTGCTGCTAGTGAAAATTGCTGATAAGACAGAAAAATAGCCTGATTATGATATTGTAATTACTTGATGCATGAAAGAACAATATTTGAAAAACACTTTTGAGAGTAAAAGAGCTTTTAAGATCCACAACTGAGAATATCATGACAGTGCTGAAACTTATCAGATTGGCTTCACCCTTAATTACAAAGGCAGAGTTCACACTGACACCTGCTGTTAAGATTGCCTAACCTTTCCCATTATAAAACCATTTTCAACTTGATTGTGTGGGCTCATCTTTTCTGGGATAAGTGTCATCTTCAGAATTAAATGAAAGGTAATAAGAGAGAGTCAGTGTTTCAAATGAACTTGTGATTTTCAAGAATTACATGGGGGATAACAGCTTGCTTACTTCATATGGACTCTCAGTTATTTAATTTTAAAAAATCCATTATCTACAACCTTTGAAACAAGAACTTGAAAATCAGCGTTTTCATTTGCTAAGTTCCTTAGAAAGGCCATACTTTGCCAAGCTACAAACCCTAGAAAAATCAGACAATACTCACTGACATAAGTGGAAGGGTATTACAATTTTGTATCCAACCTCTTTGAAGATTCTACTTTCTTTTACTTCTGACAAATCACCAGGAGTGAAAAAAGAGAGCTGGGGAAAGCAAAAGCATGTAGGATGATGAGGACAGACGTGTTGCAATGGGGAGTATGAAACAGAAGAAGAATAGACAAGCTTGCTATGACGTGCAATGCCAGTGAGCAAAGAACAAATATTGACAAGAAAAATAAAGATGGAAATAATAGGGAGGAGGATACAAGGCAACAGGTATTTTAATGACGAAGTATTAAGTCACAACTCTAATGTCTTGACACTGATCTTTAAAAACTGCCATAATTTTACATCTCCTTCTACCTAGGTGTCCACAAAAATGATAACACATTTTTTGTTACTGCTTTGGTAATAAAATAATGATGTAAGTTCAGTGCCAACAACCTAGACAGTCCAGGAAAATAACTACCATGGAAGATGAGCCTGCAGTTGTTCTAACCTCCTCCATGGAAAACTGGCCTCAGGTTTCTGTGCAGTTGACTGCATACCTGGAAACTGAGCCCAGACATATGTTATTACAAAAACATTCATTCTTCTCATAAAAGGGATATTATTTAATTCAAGAAATATTCTTCATAAAACAAGTAATGTTTTAAATTACTGGCATCCCTAAAATTGTTATTGTTGAGCATTCATCTGCTAAGACCTAAATATGAAATTGTTGTTTGCTTTTTAATTAGGATGATTTAACACCTTGTTCTTCTCATCATCTCCTCTGAATAGAATTTAGAATCAGGAAGTTTGGGGTTTTGACCCTGAATTTGCCCCTAGTCTTCTGTATGACTTTTGAAAATTCAGTAAATCCATCTGCCTTTGCTGTTACATCTATAAAATAAATATGAGCGTACGTGATCTATGAGTAACTTACAGAGCTTTCCACATATACATTGGAAACAACATTTTGGCCCAGGACAGCAGATGCTTAATGTAAAAAAACCCCCCACAACTGACATCTGTAAAGGGCAATCCTCAATGTCTTTCTTTGATGTAACACAGCATTTACACTTTCCTTCCCCTGTACTGACAACTCATGACCCCAGCATTTTATGGTCATCCACCACCTAACTAACACTTCATTAAGTAGAACACCTGCAGTGATTTTAACCACAGCCCACTGCAATTCAGCTACTATTGGTCTACATTAGACCAGCAGTCATAAACTGGTTGGAAACTACCTGGTTGCCTCAGTCCTATGGGGTTTTAAAATAGATGAACAATTGATTTATTTTCATTATTTAAATAAGGAAGAATATTAAAATAAACAACTGATACAAGGCTGACTGATATATTTTTGGGCTGGTGTATTCTTCAGATAGAGATTACAGTGAAAAATTAATTCAAATAGCTGTCCTCCTTATGTCAATTGGAACTTTGCATGGGTTTCATTTAGTTTAAAATCCCAGAAGGTCCCAGAAAGCTTCATATGTAGTTGGACTCTGAAATATATTAAAGTATCTGTGCTCGTAATTTGCATTTCAACAAAACAGCTAAATACCTTAAAACATACAGTAGCTGAAAAATTAAAAATACAAATGAGTATCAAAACAATTGTATCTGATTAAAAAAAATAAAATTCTTCAGCTCAGTATTTAGCATTGAGTTGTGGTCATATGCCTTGCCAAGCCTCTGTACACAGAACTGCTGAGCAGCATGCACCAAGTCCTTGGATGCCCTCAGGGTGCTATCAAGAAGTATTCTGCTTAGTATCTTAGTATCTCTATTTCCCTATTTTTATGTTTTTTACCCTTTGCCTTTTCTGTCAACTCTCTTTTTTTATTATGATTATAATTATTTGTGGCTTAAGTAATTTCTAATATGGAAGTTATTCCATATCTCTGATCATCCTTGTTGACCTTGACTAAATGCTCTTCATTCCCTTGTACTTTTTTGAGGTGGTAGGGAAGGGCAAGACCAGAACTGCTCAACATATTACAGATAAGGCAAACCCACAGATTTACCTTAGGCCAGAGCAACAGTCTCTCTTCTGTTCTTCATTCTTCTCCTAATGGCTCCTAATATTTGATTTACTCTTTTGAACATTACAGAACACTGATGTTTCTGTGTGACTATCTATCCTAACTCCCAGCTCTCGTTCCAGTCAGCTCATGTAAGTGAAATTAGGATTTCTTTTCTTTATGTACATCACCAAACATTTATCTACACTGAATTTCAACTGTCATTTTATTGCTCAGTCACCAAGTTTTACTACCCTGAATAAATTGATATCATCAAACTTGATTACCTCACTGCTAACGTGCTTTTTAGAGTAATTTATAACCATGTTGAACAGCAAAGACCCTAGCATAGATCATGCAGAACCTCATCTGTCACCACCTTCTACTGTGAAAACTGACCATTTATTCCTGTCTTCTCACTATTTAACTACACAAGGGTCTTCGCTCTCATGATGTGGTACAAAGTTTCCCTAAAATTCTCTAATAAGACACTTCTCAAAAGCCTGTTGGAAAAACCAAGTAAGCCACATAACTGTTGATAGGACTTCAGAAAAGCCAACAAAGAGATCATTTCATCAACATATTCATTGACTCTGATCTTGACAGCTAATCTGCATGGTATAGATGTCATGCTTAAAAAAACGCTTAAAAGCTTTGTAGTTCCCAGGTCTCTTGCCAAAATTTTGTAAAAAGTTGGCTTCAGATTTTCAGTTGTCCTTGGGTGCCAAGGTAGCTTTGAGAAAGTTACCACTGTCATGTTTGGGGAATCATTAATCTCCTTTAGTCTTTAATTCCTCTTGAACTCTCTCATGAACACATCTTGTGCTGGCAATATGCTGCTCTTCATGGGCTCCTTTTACTCCATGTGTGGTCTCCTGTAGCCACTTTCCTTTTATGTGGGTCCTCTGGGGAGTCTCTCACAAAGACAATTTTAGGTCAGAACCTGCCCCATTTCTTGTGCATTGAATGCTGATGAAAATAATTAATGAAGCTCCTCTGTGATGGCCTAACCCTCCCCTGAGTCCTCTCCTCATACCACAGTTGCCATCCTGGTCCTTCAAATGTCAGCTTACTTTCTGCTTTTGTTATGTTGGAAGAAAGATTTATTGCTACTTTTGAATCCTTCTGCTAGATGCTCCTCTAAATTCTTCTTGTCTTCTTTTACACATTACCTGCCAGAATACAATTTTTTTTCTATTTTTTTAATAGGGACATAAGTTTTTTGAAGAGTGTCTCCTTGCTTTCATTATGCTTGTCCCTTGCTCCTTAGCTATGTGGATTTTCTCTTGCTTTTTCCCACACTTTTCTTCATAAGCAGGATGTGTTGGCCCCATGCTTCCAATGTGGTGGTGACATTGCTTCCTTATCATGTATCTTAGAATTTAAACACTTTGCCACATTTTCTTCTTTAACTTCTATTTTATTTTTCTCTGCTCTGACTGATACATATGAAATCCCATAGCATTACCAGTACCACCAATTCCATTTCAAACTACATGCTCTTCTGAACCTACTGGCTTTCTCAGCACAGGCTTACTCATGACGCTCCTAATGTTAAATGCCAGAAGGCCAGTTCCCTTATGAACCCACACATATGGCTTCCCTTTATCAAAGCAATGTTGGCAAATCCCGGTGAATCAGACTTCCTCATTTTTGCAGCTTTAATATGTGGGTGAGGGGATGGCATTTGTGTTTGGCACCAGTATTATTGTGCTTGCCAAAAGCATAACAATATAAATCTTTTAAAACGGGGTTGTTTCCATAATCTATTTCACGGTGTGCCCTCCCAGACAATTGTGCCAGCACAGCCCAGGGTAACAAGCTGCGGAGAGAGGAAAAATGAACAAGAGAGTGGTAGCCAGAGAATTTCTAAGTAAGTACAAATATTTCACAAGGTGCAGCTACATCCTCAGAAGTCGCTGTACAAGTAATTCTCCTTCACATGAATTAACACTGTAAAAACACAAAACAAATAATTATATGGTATTTTTTGCCATTGCACGAGTTTCCAAAATTACAAAACTATGAACATGAACATTCAGATACTTATATTGACCCAGAAAAGTTCAGGGTCAAGTTTAAGACAGGAATATTTATATCAGATTTTTCTAATAAATGCAACATATTTCTATTGTTCAAGGAAGTATAATTTCTTCCTTTCTCACCTTCCCTTCAAGAACATACTTACTTCTTTTTGTCTTTTCTCACTGTGGGCTCATTTATATTATCAAATACATCCATGTGTGATATAGTGTGGGGAACTCCCATCAACAAGCAGGAAAAACATATGCATGTCAAATGATAAAAATCCTTTAGCCTCTAAACAAAGAATGGATTACTGGTTACAGAATCTAAGATCTCTCCCTTCCTGAAAGAAGCTGAAAAGCTTTTTTCTTCCTCAGGATCAAAGTGTTTAGCCTAAATTCCTATTTCAGGGCAATTCCTATGTATAGTCTAGCTCTGAAGTCTGTAAGTTTGTTTCCATTAAAAATTTTTTGGGAAAAACAATTCCTGTGCACTTGAGTTGTCAAGCTTCTATGGTCTATGCAGTATCCAGATCCCAGGGCTCAGTAGTGTGTCCAAATACAGGGAAATACAATAGGTTTGAGCAAATACAAGTAGTGTCCAAACACAAAAATTTTTTTCCTCTTAAAAAAAATCCTTCATGTGAAAAGACTGATTTTCCAAACATAGTCTTCATAGCGAAAAAAATATGTGAAGTGTGATTTCTAGGAATGGAAAGCTCTGTTTCTGAAACTGCTCTGCAGTAGGGGTCTCTACCTGTCGAGGGCAGAATGAGGTTCTGATCCTCTACTCTTTCCGTCGACATTTGAAACATGCACGTGTCAGGAACAAGTTTACTCTTGCATCTATGTGAAATCAGGAAGCCATTACAGCAAAAGCTTCATGTTAACATTTTGAAGAGATACAGACAAATGCATTATGGACAGCAACTCTTCAACAGATCAGTATCCGAGATAATTTAGCATGTAACAGACAAAGATAACAAAAAGACAGCAAAAAGCCTGCCCAAGAACCCACCCCCAACACCAAAACCATCAAAAAGCAATATAGATCAAAAAAAAAGACAAGCAAATCACAAGATCACATAAAATTGCTCACAGTATACTATGAAGAAAAAGTAAGATGATGGACAGACCTTCAGTCTGGGGTCATACACTTGCAGCAGAAGAAATTATCATGCCAAAACTTGTAGTCAAGAGAAAAGGAAAAATGAGAGGGAAAAGGAGAGGAGGAAAAAGGAAGCAGGGAAAAAAAGCAACATAAAACAGAAAACATAAATCTCAGCCTATCATAAGACATCAAGATGAGGTAGTATACAAACAGGAAATTAAATGCTAACTACACAGTAAGGCATCTGTGAACCTGGTAGGTTATGAAGATTCCTATATTATTACTTGCAAATAGAGAGCAAAATTGAAAGCACAACAAGATAAAGATTATACAATGCACAATCATAAAACCACAGAACAATGTATTAATACACTCCCCCCCCCAAAAAAAAAAAAAAAAAAAAGACTAGCAAAATATAAACAGAAAGCTTACAGGTTGCAATTTCAGGTAGTACAGATGACATGGAAACTAATGACATTGAAAGAAATCACGAAACTTATTAGAGATTTCTGACAAATGATTTAAATAGATTCAAAAATTTTAAAAAAAACAGCACCCGATACTACCTAGAGCAGATGACAGACTGTGGCATCCCTGCAACAAGGCTGCCAGAAGATTGGCAGGTTGTATTTGAAGGACTGGAACATCTTCCAAGCATTTTATGCCCACAAACAGAAAATGCAATTCAGCTGATGAAGATCCTGCATCACAGGGCATATGTTACATAAATAGAAGAAAAATGGGAGAATCAAACACGATGGAAAAGAGACAGCTCTGGTCACAGAGCTTTAGACTGATCAATGTGATAGTAATTGCACACTTAGGAAACCTGCACAAGAAAATGATGATATCTGTGTTTGTTTTTAAACATGGCATGAGACTTTAAATCCCAGTGTAGGAGCCAATCTAGATAAGACAATACTGTAGGAATTCATAGGAATCCAATTAGAACTCCAACATCGCCAACAAATGTAATTTCTATCCTTTAGATGATCCGTTTGAGTTAGCGCCCAGATGGCAGAAGGTGAAAGTCACACAGACGTGAGATATCTAAGTTCAGTAGCAAATATTAAAAGAAGCTGCTAGTTTCAGTACTGTTCTTATTTGATTAGCTGTCCTGGTCTCAAAATAGACTAGGATTTCACCTTTAATACAGCTGTACTATCACAACATACTAGAGTACAACAGTATACTACTTCACTAAACCGAATTTTCTCTTAAAATACTGAACTGCACATGCAGCCTTATAGCTGCCAATGAGATTTTTTAAGGATATTATTCAAGTGGTTAACAGTATTTTCATTTACCTTTTCAATCTTCATTAAATGTGTGTTTTGTTTTGGGTTTTTTTTGTAATGAGAGTAAATATTAGATTTTTACAGAGTATTGGTTTTTCATCAAAATACTATTTTCCATTGGAATAGTGCCTTTAGAAGCAAGATACTTGACTGTGCTGGAAACCCAAGCCCTTGAGCCACACAGGAGGAAATCAAGAAAGCATAGGAGGTACCCTTTCTTTGATAAATGAACAAACCAACTGAGCAAAGCAGAAAACATTTATCTTTCCTTGGAAATTATTATGTTAACATTGGAAAACTACCTCTTTAGTGAAATCCTTCATACAAAATGTATACTGCAGTTCTCACAGCATATAATTTTATTGTTTCATACATTTTAAATATATACCAGGTCTATTCTAGCAATATGAGGAAAGACTGTTGCCTTTTATTGACATTTTTACATTACTGCAGGTTCTAGTCCAGGTTATGCCCTCTAACCAGAAAGCTGCTATTCCCAGGACAGCTTATTTCATTTTGGCAACAGCTGTTAAGTCAGTCTTCATTATATTTACTGTTTTGTGCCAACAGTTGGCAAATACAGTGTTCAGGCCCGGCCAGATGGGTCTTGGAGCAACCTGGTCTAGTGAAAGGTGTCCCTGCCCATGGCAGCAGGGTTGGAACCAAGCCCCTTGAAACCCAAACCATTCTATGATTGTATGGAATTTGAGGGTATAGCTCTCAAAACACCCTTCTATGGAGGCCTGGCTATACTGTGCATCTAGAATATTGCAATGGCCTTTATTTCTCTCACTTCTGACTGAGCACAGAACTACAGAACTGCTTTGATATATCAACATTTTCACCATGCTGGGAAAATGGCAATGTTTTTTTTTCATAAAATGTCATTGCCTAAAGTCAAAACATGACACACAAAAATATATTCATTGGAAGTGTGTTTGTTTCTAGTTCACAAGCACCCAGACATGCAAAAGCCAAAATGCAGGAGTTCAGAAAGTGTTATACTTATTTAAATGTCATGATTTAAAAAATGTGGAGGGATTTTCCAATCTGGAGTACCACACATCTATGGCTTTAACACAGGGAAAATACTGTACTACCCCAGCTTGGGAAACAAGGACAGACAACTGAAACTGTAAATAGTACCCTACTTAGTAATTAGCTTTACTGAAATGGTTCACTGGATTTCATTAGTTTGCCTTAAAATTTAGCAGCACATCTTGTACCACCAGTTGGTAGTAAAACCTATAATTCAGTTTGTTCTGTGGCCTTGTGTTAACCTTACTCCCTCTGTCACTATATTTTATCTGTAGGTATAAAATAAGCATAACTTTTAATGTTTCATATTTTAAGGTATGACACTATAGCTGTTTTTCTTCCTAGAAACTAGTGATATCAGATAAAATTAATGATAGAAAGAGTTAAAGGCTAACCATATTGCACTCTCTGTATTACATTGCAGATTCCATTTGGGAAACAGATCCATCTTTCCTTTGCAGGGACAACAGAGCATGAGTCTGCTAGGCTCTCACCTGAGAAGGCACCAGGTTTCAATGCTAGGGCACACCCCAAATCTGAGAAGTTTCCTGTGTAGTAATTCTGAAATGATGCCACACACTTTAGAGAAAGACTGTAATAGGTAATTTTATTATTTACAGATACAAAAATTTTAATATACTTTGAAATATTAGCAATTCTGCAAATCCAGACAACAGAAGTAGTGCAAAAGTTCTAGCAATGCGTACAGTGCCTTTCTTCCACAAGCTGGAAAGTGAAGATGAAAAATATTGTGCCAATTACATAGACAAAGAAAGAAAATTACACAGAGATTAAACAGCTTCAATGGATTGAAAATTTCTGTAAAGTTAGGCATATGATATACCACTGAATTTCCTTATTAATAAAAATTTTCCTATATTCTTCAGCACCTATTCCATATACACTTCATAAACTACTTGTCTCCCAGTATCTTAAGCTTCTTGAGGCTTATGATGTCTTTTTTACTTTTATGCAGAGCTAGTTTTGTACAGAATGAGACTGATTCAGAAGTTTTAGAAGACTGATAGGCAACGACAAACACACCATGTAAACTTGAAACAGATGATGAACAGACTTTTGCAATACAAAATTAACCATGATTGTATGTACAGCTGCTGAACACTGAAAGATGTGCAGGGAACAATAATGCTGAAAAACTAAAGTAGAAATGCAAGTTGGCTTTTGTATTAGACTTCAAAAATAAGGGACAATTTTCATCAGTATCAGTACAGACAGAAGCTGCCTGCACAGACAATCCCATTTACATTCCTGTAAAGTGTGCATCATATCTCTTCAAAACTGAAAATAAACTCAAGATTCAAAGTTCTTAATCCTAATGGAGAAGAACTCAAAAAAAACTCCAACTGAAAAAAACCCAAGCCAGCCCAGGTAATCTTATAACAAAGTTAGAACAAACTCAGGATAAGTATGCAAAATACCGAGCTTGTGCAAAGTCTTCCTAGATACTGATTCAGTTTGATTTCTTTGGGTTTGAGGTCCGTCCCTAGGTCTAACTGAAATCACACAAAAAGCTGTCACCTTGTGTCATGTACTTGTAGGCTGTAGCTTACTGCTAAAGCGACCGGCGATCTTAATTTTTTGGCACTGAACAATCCTACAGCCACCAGAGGCCACTGCTGTTCTTTGCCTTTTCCCTGCGTGTAGCGAAGAGTCAGCTCACAGGAGCCCCAGGCAATGGTCACACCGGCTTCAGTGCTCCTTTACATATTTATATGCCAATGATGCAATTCTGCAGAGAAAATTAAAACCAGTACAGTTTTCAGTGGTGGATAGAATGCGAAATTATCTAAATATTGCTCACCCAACCTTCGCCTTCAGGAAGAAATGAAACCTTGCATTCCAAAAATCTGATTTCATTCTTTGATATGATTAAATTTGTTAGCTTAAGGCAAGTGTTTAGCTGTAATTTAATTAGTTATCTGAAAGGCTCCAACTTAAGAACCGCCCCCCACACACACTCATTTGCAACAGAACAAGATAAATGAATTAACAAAGTGATAATAACATTGAAAGATGATAAAATTACTAAGTAATGCCTTGCTACTAGAGATTACAGGTATCAGTAAACAGCCTACCCAATTTTTGTGATCAGGGATCTGAAGTATCTGATTAATACTATTTGCAGAGACTGCAGAAAGTGACATTAAAGTAAGAAATGTAATAAATAAGGACAGGATCATCCAGCTTGGTTAACTAAGACTACATCATATTAAATGTGTTTTAATACAGGCTACTGAAACACTATATAGTTTGTAATTAAGAAATTCGTCATGTGCTGATGTATGGGATGGGGGAGCAAAAAGGGATATCCTGGAAAGCAACTTGAGCATTTTAACAGTTCAGCAACTATGCAACAGCAACCTGCTTCAGTGGGAATGGGCTTCGGACCAATCCTTAGGTGTTAGACTTGAGTAGCCAAAAAAACCCCCAGAAAAGGTAGTTATATCACTGCAGGCAATATTCTCATAGCATTTCCCTCTGTACAGAAATACACCCTTTTTAAAAGGGCATTTAAAAATTAAAAGGTGCAGAAAGAAAACGTAACTCAGAGAAAGCTTTGGAATTTTAAATACGTCAAACTATTTATATAAAGGAAAAAGATTAATCAAGTCACACATCAAAAGTAAGTATTTTGTATTTTTATTTAGTAAGAAAGACGTGTAATAAAAACCTAATCTTAAAAGCTGAAACTATGAATTCAAAGATGACATGGAGCAGTGTCTTTGAAGAGAATGAAATCTATGAAGTGGTGAACAATCTGTCAATAAAGCTTTATTGATATCTTTCCAGTGAGCACACTCCCACTGCACACAAGTTACAAGGGGTAGAATCGAATGCTATGGCTTATGAAACCCAAAAATCACTATTGAATGAACCAGTGATCTTTTATGACAGCCCCCATCAAGATCTGGAGAGGATCTTCTGGCAAGAAATTATAGGACAAGGGGGAATGGCTTAAAATTGAAGTGGGTTAGATTTAGATTAGATATTCAGAAGAAATTCTTAACTGTGAGGGTAGTGGGGCACTGGAACAAGTTGCCTGGAGAAGCTGTGGATGTCTCATCCCTGGAAGTGCTCAAGGCCAGGTTGGATGGGGCTTTGAGCAACCTGGGCTAGTGGGAGGTGTCCCTCCCATGGCAGAGGCTTGGAACTTGATGACCCTCAAGGTCCCTTCCAACTCAAACTGCTCTCTGATTCTATGACCTATGAGCACACGGTTCAGGCAGCAGATCTCGGGCAGGGCACAGATAGATCTTCAGCAGCAGCAAACCATGCCTGCCCAAGAGGAAGGCATGTTCCTGGCCACCAGGTGAGCCCCACATGCTCACGTTATTCACACCTCAGCCTAAAAAAAGTAATTCAGGGAGGGCGCAGGAGTAGATGGCAGGGAACAATCTCCCGCAGGGAACATAATCATAGGATATGCCGAGTTGGAAGGATCACTGAGTTCAACTCCTGGCCCTGCACAGGGCCATCCCCAAGAGTCACACCACGTACCTGAGAATATCATCCAAAAGCTTTTTGAACTCTGTCAGGCCTGGTGCTGCGACCACTTCCATGGGGAGCCTGTTCCAGCATCCAACTACCCTCTGGGTGAAAACTCTTTTCCTAATATCTGACCTAAACCTCCCGACACAACTTCAGGGCATCAACCACGTACTTTAGGCCGAGCCCCGCCAGCTTCGGGGCTATGAAAGCCAGACTCCAGCCCCAGAGAACAACGGAATTGCTAGCGTTGGAATGCCCTCTGGAGATCATCCAAGTCCAATCCCACTGCCAACGCAGGGTCACCTAGAGCAGGTGACACAGCAACGCGTCGAGGTGGGACGCTCCTGCTGGAGCCACACGCAGGCAGAACTGCTCTGCCAGACCCGGCGCTCGGGAGGCGCGGAGACCCCATCCAGCCCGGGCTCCGTCCCCACCGCGCTCCACCTCCGCCGGGCGCCATGGCAGCCCCGCCCGCCGCCGCACCCGGATGTGCCGATCTGTCTCGCCCACCGCGGCCCGGGCGGGCGCATGCGCACGGTGTGCTGCCGCCGCCCCTCACCCGCCCGTGCCCCCCGC
>VXAY01004633.1:131650-255719 GCA_013399855.1 Oxyruncus cristatus
GGACGGGGAGGAGGGGGCGGCCATGCCGAGGGGGCGGCCCCCCGAGCCCGGCGGGGAGAGTGGCGAGCCCGGCGCCGAGGCAGGTAACGAGTGCGGCCGGGCGGGCGCGACCCGCGCCCGGGGGTGGGAGGCGAGAAGCCTCCGCGGGCTCCGCATATAGTCCCCGGATATGGGGGAGGAAGGCCGGGTCTATTGTGCGAGGGTACAGGCGGGCGGGCGGGGGGGGGGGGAGGGGAGGGAGCCGGGCCCGGCCCTGCGGAATGATACCGGGCGGGCAGCTGCGGAGCGGGGCCGGGGCCGGGGCCGGGGCCGGGCCTCCTGCCGCTGCCTCCCGCTCGGGGAGCGGTGCCGTGGCGGTGGAGGGAGATGGAGGAGGGATTCTCGGCCCTGGCCGTCCTCCTCTTCGCTCTCCTCCTCCTCCCGCGGTGCGGTCCCGGCGCCAGGCCGGCGGAGAGGGCCGGGGGAAGAGCTCGGGCCTCCTGGCGGCGGGCAGGACGGGAAGGCTCCGGGTCCTTCCGCCGCACTTCTCCCTCACGTCCTCCTGCCCCCGGCCACATTAACGAGAGCTTCGAACAAAGGATGATAAACAAATGGAAAACGAGGTTCAACTCGTCCACTTCTCTGATTTGCAAGGAGAAAGGCGTCCTTTTTATTTTTTTGAGGCCTTAAAAAACATCCTTGTAGTCGTTTTCTTTGTGAGTATATGTGTAAAAAAAGAAACCAAACCACCAAAAAACCCTTGATTTTCTTTCCCGAACATGTATTAGTCTTCGATTTTAAAATTTTTGATTGCATTTTAGTGTTGTCGGTGACTGGACAGTACTTCAGGGCACTATTGGTTTGATGGGGATTTTTCTGGCAGTGGTTGGTAGCTGGTGAGTTTTATGGCTCTTTTGTGTAGTTCATGTCTGCTGATGTTACTGGGGTTCTGTGAGCAGTATCTGATTAAGGCCCAAAACCTGCAAAAATACTGTGTTTCAGATAGGCCTGAAACTCATATCTGTGACTTCTTCAGCACAAGCACTTAGCAGTAGATTTTGGGGTTTTTTTTATTTTTTTTTTCAGTAGATAGAACGGAGTGAGATTTCATAAAGCGTCTGAATACTGCGGTTATTTCAGCCATAAAAAGCCAGTTAATATTTTCAGTATATATTTAGAATGCCTGGTTCTCTCAGTGCTTGCAGATGAGCTCTGGCTCTGCAGAGGGAATGTGTAGGTGAGCCTTCTGTGGAATACTTTTTTTGTAGAATTGAAGTGTGCTGACAGGTAAAAAAGAATTGCTGTGCTGTTAGGTGAACGTTGGGAAGTTGGATAAAATGTTTTCTGCAGTATGGAAAGCCAAATGGGCCACAGGTTCCTATTAGAAGTATTTGGGTGGGGTTTTTTTGGTTTGTGTTTTTTTTTTTTGTTTTTTGTTGTTGTTGTTGTTGTTGCTTCTGTTGGGGTCATTTATCTCAGCTTTTGATTACTAGGTAATAAGTGTATAATGACAGTCCTAAAGAACTTTTGCTGTTATCAACTTTGGAGGTTGAGGATTTGGGCTTTTTTAAAGTTTACTTGAAGTCAAAGATCTACTTAATTCTCTAGTAGTTCTTGAAAGGGTACACATGTCATACATGCGTAAGCTCTTGTAGTAATGGCATGATGCACAAATGAGAAAAAAGATCAAGGCAGGCTCTCCAGAAAAAGTGCCTAGTAACTGTGTTCATTTTGTTTGTAGTTGGATCTTGATCTTAGACTCTTCCTATGGTAAGAGGTATGGATGGCTGCCGAGACTTAATGTGAGTTTCATCACATTCTGTATTTTTCACGTGTTTATTTCTTTTGCAAGACATTTGCTCATTTACTAATGACGTTGTTTCATAGAGGTAGTTTGCAGACAGTAGTTTAGTATTACAGGGTGTAGGGCTACCATGAGGATTCAGAGACATCTGTAACTGCAGTGACTGTCCCTATAGAGGCATATTTTGTGGGTTCTGGTGTCTTTGGTCCTTGGGATTTCAGCAGTTTTGGAAAACGGCTAAGTCAGTGTTGGCAAGTGTCATTTTTTTTTTTTTCTACACTTCTGTGTGACAAAAGAAGGTCATGAATGAGGAAACTCTGGCTGAACAGGACAGCTTGAATTAAGGAATTTTGTTTTCTCAGGACATTTGGCTGTTTGTCCTATTCGGATACAGACTGACAGACTTTGAAAACTAGTTGAGCAAGTGAAGCATAGGCTTCGCTTTTAGCAGGAGGAATTTTTTTTAGAAAATAGCTGTTTGCAAAAATAAATTTCATATCTTTTATTTAGGAAATTGTACAGTTTTAGGTTCTTTTTTAGTGTGGTCCTTGGAATTCCTACAACCTTGTTACACTGATGTCTGTCATGGAAGAGAAGTGTTGCTCTGTAGTTGTACAGTCTGTATGTTTATGGTAATGCATCTTTGAGAGAAAATGAAGGTGAATCAGTAATGTTATGCAGCTTCATTAGACTTCTTTAACTGCCATGACTAAGACTAGAACAAGTTCTTTGTTCTAGGAAAATTAAATATTTTGGATAAAAAAATGAACTGTAGGCAGCAATAGTCAAAACAATATCATGACCTCAGTAGCTGCTGTTCTAAGATAATCTTTTTTGGGCATTGTAGTGTTTCCCCAAAACCATTTTGCAATGATTTTTTTTCCTTTTTTTTTTTTTTTAAACTCAATTGAACTGTTCAGTTTGACTTCTCTGGGCACAGAGAAAAATTCAAACCGAAAAATGGGAGGTTCTGCCTGAGCATGAGGAAACACTTTTTCAGTGTGAGGATGACTGAGCACTGGCATTGGTTACAGAAGGAAGTTGTGGAGTCTCCTTCCATAGAAAGGTCCTTTCTGTTGTACCTGTGGTGTTTGTCACTGAATAGCAGCATCATGAAATGAGCAGTTTTGACCTTCATGACTATGAGATCTTTTTCAAATAGCAGAGGAGGAATTCTTTGAACAGCATAATGAAATATTTCAGGATGTACTGAAGCATTTTTTAAGCCTAGAGTGTATGTCACTTATTAAACCGAAAGGCCACTTTTGCACAAGTTTGAACTGAATTCTTTTATGAGTGCAGTTAAAACTTGAGTATTTAGTGCCTTCGGGGGGCCTGAATTGTAACAGGTTTCACATATGAAAGGTGGTAGATAGAGGTGGTAAATATTAAATACACAAAGCTGAGAAACAGAGATGATGACATAGCTCTGCAGAACTGGCTGTATTTTGTTTGCTGTCTGTCAGTCCTCTAACATCATTTATGGTATAAGTGTATTGAATTAAGAGAAGGTCAGTTTGGAGGCTTTACATTCCACTTTTGTATTACCGAAGAAAATTGAAACTTGAACTCCCCAGTGAAGTCTTACCAAATTTTTGTTATGTAGATTATTTTAGTAGTTGTGTATTAGGGTGTTATATGGTGACCTTTGACTGACAAGAGGAGAATAGGGGAGTCATGTCTTGCAGGCAACAATAAAGAGTTTGAGGTACTGCTTGTGTGATGTGCTCTAAATCTTTTAAATAGGATAGGTATAGGTAATTAATTTTTAAAACATACAGGAGGACAACTGTCCAAACTTTTGCCTTAGAAGAAATAATCATTAGATTTTTATAGTGATACTGTTGTTTGGCCATCTCACTGTTCTGCAGTAAGAAAATCTGTGGTTATTTACGAAGGGCGTGTTGGGTCTTAGGGAGAAGATGATAAACTTGGATTACACTGGTGTGCTTTAGTTCTTCATTAGTTCCTCACTATACTTGAAATATGTGTGTGTCTTTTCCCAAGTAATTTTGCAGTTGAATGACTTGTGTTTAAGTTCTGTCTGTGTGATAACTTCAGCCCTTGTTCTGTTCCTTCTCTGTAGCTTTCTGCCCATTGCAGAAATCTTATTCCCTATTGCACTTGTGCTGATACCTTCATACCTCATTTATTCATATGCGTTAAGTGCTTCCAGATATAATTAAAATTTCTATTTGAGAACTCTCATATCTTTCTTATGAGGTTTTTTGCTGTAGTTGGATTTTGTTCACTCCCTGGGAGAAGAATAATCATGTAGTAAATCATTTACTTAATTCAGAAGTTTCCGTTAACACTGTAGGCACTGGGCATAGCTAAGGGTCATGGTCTCAACCAGGAAAAACCCAAATCATGTAAAAATAGTTGAAAAATGGTAGCTCGATGTATTCATAAGCAACTGTGGAAAAAAGGTGTAACTCCTGTTTTGGAGTATTTAACAATATGGCAGTATTTACCTCAATGTCAGATGATGCTATCAAAGTCGATTAGGGAAATGCCCTGAATATTTTCAGTTATCTGTTTAGATTAGGATGATGTGGATGGTGTATCTATGTGGTGGGTTGTCCTTGGCCAGCCATTAAACACCCTTCAGCCACTCACTCACTTTCTCTTGAGTAGGGCAAGAGAGGGAACAGGAATAGCAAGAGCAAGAAAAAGCTTGTAGGTTGAGATGAAGACAGTTTAGTAAATACAGTTTTTAAAAAAAAAAGAAAAGTAAAAAAAAAAAAGGTAAAAAACCCCAAACCAAAACAAAAGAACCCTCAAGCCGACTGAATCGCCAACCAACAAAAATTACTTGCCCAGCCAAGTAATGCAAAGGCAAATGTTTGCCTTTAGTCACGGAGTTGATAGGAAGGAAGTTGACTCCATCCCAGCCAGACCCAATACAATCCATTTAGCATCTAACCAGCTGTGATGGAGCTGTTAATTCCATGTCCTGTCAGGCTTCTTGACTGCTGCAGTGCATTAGTGTAGTTGTGCAATGTCTGGAGTCGTCTGCTCCTGAAAGGAGTGCAACTGCTTTATGTTGGCACATGCCGAGTGATTGGCCTCTGGACGTCCACCCCAGCAGTGCACTCCTGGAAGCTAAGTGTCTGGACTGGTACTACTTTACGTTCCTGATTGTGTGTTGTACCTTGTCTTATACGAGCAAATCCTGTTTGATTTCTGGATTTTGATTTGATATGTGGACTGAGAGTTAGTCTCTCCCCTGCTCTTCCCATCAGAAGTCATGAGGAATGACTGCTGTTTTTGTTTAAGAGTACTGAGCAAAATTTAAAGTAAGCTGTTTCTTTTATGATTGCAGAACTAGGCAAAATGTTTTAATGATTCATTATCATTTGTGTTCTGTGAGTTCAAGTGTAGTATGAGGAAATGTCAGTATTGCCATCCCTGTTTTGTTCTCTTGTCCTGCCACTTTCTTTCCAGTCATAAATTAGTAAATAGCTTTTGATAGGGTCAGACCCTTTTGTCCCTAGGCTTGCCAGCTGCCATTTAACTTCAGTGACAAGTTTTTATCTACGAATTTCACAAGCTTTATTCGCAGTGTCCTCTCAGTCGGATGCAAGGAGGTTATTAGAGATCTAATAAGTCTGTGCTGCGTTCACAGCTGAATGAGTCCATCTGCGCCTTGCAGAGAGGGCTGCAGGCTGCCATGAGGCACAGTGCTGCTTACATAAGGAGGGAATGGCTTGGAGTGCTCTAATTCTGTCTTCCTCCTTCCACGTTGAGTTGTCATCAGTGGCTTATAGCAGAAAGCACCTGCTTGCTGACTCAGCTCCTGAGGTCAAGTGTTGGTGAAGGCTGGGGCACAGCAGAGTTGACCCGAAGTGATTGCTGCTGCTCTGTGATGGACAATAAATTTAAAATAGAAATTACAGGTTGTAGCATTAAGAGTGTTTAAATAAGACCATCTTTAAACTGAGAGTTTATTATTATGGATTGGTACTTCACAAATCTGATTTTGCAATCTGTGGGCACTTTGGACAAACTGTAAGGATACAGACAAAAATACATTTGAAAGTACATAAAGGCAAAAATGTGTTTAACAGTGCATAATGAGCTAAGTGCTCGCTGTTTAGTTTAATTGTATTGATAGTTGACTGTCTCTCTCAGGCTGTGATGTAATAAGGTTGATTTATGTTGCAGCTAGACTAACATGCAGATTGGAAAAAAAAAATAGAATGTGGCAGTAGCTTCTGCACTGTTTCCATGCAGTTCATTTTAATAAATGGCAGTGTTTTAAGCTTGGCATCTCTTCAGAGAGGTTTATTATTTGTAGTAGTGTGCAAATCTGAAAGAATCACTTATTTTTTCAAAGGGTTTGTTACTCTGATAGTAATTTTGTGTTTTCTCTGTGTATGTTTATGATATCACTGAGTAACTTCTCTCGACTAAGAGCATGCCAGTTTTTTGTGTGATTGTGCTGACATTGTGTTTAATCAGTTAATGTCTTCTTAAATTAAACCCTCAAACTTTTAATTCTGTATTGCTGGCTTGAATGGCATTCAGTTAGTTCATTAATAGGCAGCAGACTTGTGTTTTCATCTGCCAGAGTATGTCTGACAATAAATAGATTGCTTAATTTGTGTACCCAGTACTTCTATTTTTCTGAGAGCATAAGCATCATATTATCTATTTATTATGTACTTCATAATATGATAAATGATGAATTGTGTACATTAGACACCGTGTCAGGTATGTCAGTATCTTTACTTTTTTTCCCTTTGGTACACAGGGAATGTTTAGAATTGTGGTGTTTTTTTTCAATTAACAAATTTCTCAGTGCAGTTAAAAGTGCAGGGTCTATACCCCACTGCCAGCTTCTTGAACTGGCAATCATCTACATGTTTTTTTGATATTCAAAAATATTGACCTTTAAGATAGGTTTAGTATTTTGCAGTGTTTGGCTTGTTTCATGATCCAAACTGTTGAGTCTAAAAGCATTTTTTTTCTGTAATATAAGGAATATAAGGATTGGTTTATGATGATTTGTTTAAAATACTGTATTTTAGGTTATTACTTTGACTTTTATGATAGAGGTATCAGTGTAAATAAAGTCTTCATCTGGATATTAATTCTAGCAAAAAACTTTGTCAAACTGTTATTTCATTTTTACTTTGAAATAAAGACAGACTCAAGCCATACTTTCATGAATCTGGAAAACCTGCCTGAAAAGTCAAACTATAGCTCACTTGCTTGTTAATTTTAATTGTCAGTGCCTTTCCTGTTTATTTTGTTACTCCTTTCTGTGTATTTTAATGTTAATAATTTCTGTCTATTGAACGAAAAGCTAAAGTACTTTCTTCTTGTATATCTCTGCAATCAGGTGGTATGATTTCATAGAATTATAGTCATCAAATTCTGTTGAACCATCACAAGATATTTAATTTTTCATTATATAGTTAAATTTCTTTTTGAATTCCAGAAGAAAATTCATAGCCTTTAGATTAATCAGTATTAAAGTCAATATTGCAGATATGATACACATTTTAATAAAGATGATACCTAGAAATGTTATTGAAACAAAACTGATGTCATTTAGTAATGTTATTCAGACACTAGTGAGTATGTTACTTTTTCTGTGATTCAAAGTTAGCACCTTTGATGTCAGTGTTACACTTCAATTGCTTAGGCATTATTTTTGTATCTTGTCCGGTGTCTTTGATCTTAAAAGTGACTTTAAAGATAATAATCTCTTTGGTTGAGGGAGAAGGCTTGAAGGCCCTTCTAAAGTCAAGGATTGGATCATTTTTCAGCTGTCAATTTAAAGTGAGAGGTCAGGCTTTCACGGGGTTGAACAATTACTCCTTTTTCTAGGGGAAAGCAAAGCCATCCACCTTACGTTTTCATATAGCCCAAGTATTGGAGTAGATTTTTCTTCCACATCTCATGTTTTGCCAGAAACTGATTTTGTGTCCCTTATTCAACTAAGGCGTATTTATCACAAGGATGCTTAAAGGACTGTGTCGTTTAGTTGAAGCTATGTTTTCCAGTTATTGAAGAAATGTGATTTCTTCCATTTCTGTGTTGTTATTGATAGTGTCTGCATATACTGTGAATGTACAGCTGAGAGTCCGTTAAAGGATGCAGTAGGTTAAGTTTACACATCATAAATATTTGTGATACTTATATCTTTCTGTTACAGAGAAATACTTTGTAACTAAACTTGAAAAGCAGAAGTTAATTGGACGTCTCAGTCCAGAAATGGGAAGTGTAAGTCCCTAGGACATTGTTTTTACTTCTTGCCCAAAATATATTGTGCTGAAATGTTTCCTACAGCTTCCTCAACTACAAGCTTTTAAAGTTTATTCATGAGAATTTTAGCAAGAAAAAAATACGGTCAGGACATAAGGTATTGATTTTCTTTTTTTTTCCCCCCTTGTAAATGTTGTGGTGAATGAGACAGGACTTTGAAGTGGGTGCAGTACTGATCAGTAATACTATATGAATTGTAATCTTTGATTTCCTCTGAGGAAATGTAAACAGGATGCTGTAAACTTCTACTTGTGTTGTTACTTCCTGTGCTTATTTCTTATATTCATGACGGAAAGTACTGACTTTAAGAGAAACGTCAGGCCTTGTGTGTCTAGATAAAAAAAATGAATGTTCGCTTCTTTTTGTGTTCTGTTGTTGATGTAGTTGGAGCTGTAGCAATGTTTGAAACTGAATTCTGTGGATTTTTTGTTGTGTCCCTAACTTGCAGCACAAGTCAATCAATTTTTATTTTCATTTTCATAATACTGCTTGGAATGATATGATAAGTCCTCCTGCCAATTGCTTTTCTTCAAGTTATTTTTCAATAAAGATAGCTTCTGTAGGAATACAGTATCTTCTCAAATGTAAAATATGTTTAACTTAATTGAATTAATATTTTCTGTATATCAGAAAGTATTCAAAGGTTTGACTTTGGCCATTTGAGCAAGAGGATATAGAAGCTTGCAACTTGTATGTCAAAAGTTATGTGATTTTAGGAGTTCGAAACAAGAAAACTGTATGGGTTTAGGCTGGGTCTGTTTAAAGAAAAATACATCTCTTTCTTGACTGACTTAACGTGTACACAGTTTGACTTGCAGTTTATTGCATCTCTCTCAGCTATTTGAAACAGCGGTGTTGGTTTTACAACTCTAAAGGTTTTAATATAGGTTTTAATAAAGTTTTTACATTGCCAAGTGTAGAAGAAAGAAAAGATGTCCAAATTTTTCTGAAGGAAAAAAAAAAAGAGAGAAAGAAGTGGGGGAGGGCAGAAAACTTGTATAGTCAGAACTGCTGACAGTGTAGTTATTAAAAGTCTTACATACATCACATGTTTCTAATATTATTAAAAGTAACCCCTGGCAGTATCCTACTCATACCTGGTGTATCTGGCAGCATTTTATTCTCTTGCAAATTTGATGGGTGTTTATGAAGCACAGAAAGAATTTGTTTCAAATTACTAGGAAAAGGTGATTGTTTATCTCTTTAGCAACTGGCAGTTAGAGATATGGATATATTTGGTTGATCTGTTGTCAGTGAAAGCATTAATGTTCGTGCCAGAGATCTTCAACATCCCTTGAAGTTAAAGTGTTGGATAAGTCAAAATCTTAGAGGAGTTGAAATAGTTTCTGCTTCAAAAAATTCTGGTTTTTACAGTAAATTATAAGTAGATTAAATACGATTTTATACAAATGTTTTGATTCTTGTTTTGTAGATGATGTTCTGACACCGAATACAGAGAACGGAAATTTTCCCTACCAAGTACCTAACTTCCATAAGTGTGAGATTTGTTTGCTGTCTTTTCCAAAAGAGACCCAGTTCCAGCGCCATATGAGGGATCATGAGCAAAATGACAAGGTATGAATTCTAGTAGATATGACCAGTGTATAGTGATATTTTCATATACTGTCAAGTGAAGGTAACAGAAGACATCTTTTCCATTTCTTTCAAACCCACCACTAATAATTACTAGTTGGGGACCTCAGAGTTTTGTGAAGTTTCTCTTTCATGTTTTCTCATGTTTCCTTTGAGACAGGACCTTGCTTTGATGTTGTTTAGTTAGATTGCTGTTTCCAGATCAGTAATTTTTAATTTGAGCTATTTTCTTTGACTTATAAAATATTCAGGTAGATGAGAAAGTCTATGGGTTTCTTTCAATCGAATTTTCAAAGTGATTTTATACATTAGCAACAAAAAGAAAATAATACTTAAATTAATTAACTGGACCTCACAAGTAAACTAATTAGGTGTGTATGTATTAGTCAGTAGATTAATGTCATCACTTTTGCTGCTTACAAATCAAATTTAGGAAAGAATGAGAAAAATACAAATATGTGATTAAGAATGACTTTTTAAATTAAACTTTTGCCACAGGTTGCATCTGTAATATGAAGCATTTAATTTCTTTTCCTTGCTTTCCATTTCTCAAAGCTGGAACTACATACATGTGATGGAAAAATAATTTAAGTATTTTTTTTGAGGTATTTCTACATACAGATTAATTTTTACAAAATATAGCACTTAGAGATAATTTATGTTTGCAGATAACAACTTACAGAAGAGTCAGTGTTGTAAAGTTGATATATGGTTGTTAAAACCGCACTATTGCACAGTTATGTAAGAGCCTTTATATCTGGAAGTGAAGGTGCTCTTGAAAAATGAAAACTAATTGTGCAGCTACCAACTGAAGAGCAGTCAATCCTACTGTAAACTTAAGTGTTTTGCTGTTTTGATTATTAATTTTGCTTAAGAAGATTTCCTAGAATCATAGGATATCCTGAGTTGGAAGGGATCCACAAGGATTTCTAAGTCCAGCTCCTGGCCCTGCACAGGACAGCCCCAAGAGTCACACCATGTGCCTGAGAGTGTTGTCCAAATGCTTCTTGAACTCTCTCAGGCTTGGTGCTGTGACCACTTCCCTGGGGAGCCTGTTCTAGCACCCAACCACCCTCTGGGTGAATCATGATCAGAGTTAAAGCAGGGAAGTGTATTTCCATCTCCTGCTCATTCCTCTCTCCTGCTAACTTCATTCTCCTCAGACAGTCTCAGATTTGAACCTCTGCATTATTTAAATCCCCTCCTTCCTTTCCCTGTATGCTCTTGAAATGCTGTATTTGTATTTTCAGTAGTGAGATGCAAAGGAGATAATAAAGATTGGTATTGTTAAGGATCATTATCATGTGTAGGTTCTTGAACTGCCCTTATATTTTTAACATTTCAATTTGCATGGTTATATGTGTCATCCAGGGTATATGTAACTTATGGGAAGACTGAATTTTGTCTTTATTTTTGTGATTTTAATGAACAGCCTCACCGATGTGACCAGTGTCCGATGTCATTTAATGTTGAATTCAACTTGACACTTCATAAATGTACTCACAATGGCGAAGATCCTACCTGTCCTGTGTGCAACAAGAAATTCTCCAGAGTAGCCAGTCTGAAAGCTCATATAATGCTACATGAGAAAGAGGAGGTAATTCATTAAACTTCATATCTTGACACTTCATAAGTATTCCTGTCATGTCTTTGTTAACAAAGAGAATCTGTGCACATTTGACATATATGTAAATATTAACTGATTGGTTATTTACAAATACTTTTATTTTGAAGATATTTCTGTGACTTCATCTACGTTGAGAAGCCTACATGTAATAATCCGGGTGATCGTGTTTGATGGCGGATGTCGTGGTGAGGCACTCTCACCATCTATAGAAATAGATGAAGTTGTTAACTTATCTACAACTCCCACCTCTGTTTTTGAGTGGTTGTTTCGCTTGAGGGTGCTTCGTGTTCCTTTCCCTCTTAAAATTTAATTTTCTGTTTTTATAAGGCATTGGTTGGATTCTTAGCAATTAATACATAGTGATGTTTTGCACACTTTATAGGAATTACTGCATTAATGCAGTTGCCAGAGTTGATTGCACTGCCCAAAATACCAAGTTTTCAATCAAGTAATTGCTTCTTCCCCCTGTGAAGGCTTTTTTGAAATTACACTTTGTGTAATTTACAGTTTTGGGGCTGAACCAAGCATGCACTTTAATCATCTCGCTTCTGATCATAAAACCTAACAGTGATGTGTTTGTCCATGCCAACTACAAATAGCTTTACAGCAGTTTTGACCACTAAGTTTGGGTAATAGGCTGGTTTGTACTTTCTAATCCGGGCAGGGCATACCACGTGTAGAGATTGTATTCCTTCTTTAATCATGTTTTAGTACACATTTTGTCATGTCCACGACCAAGTTGAGTGCACTTGCATACAATTTTGTTGCTTGTTATGTATCTGTAATGATACATGGCTTAATGGGTATTGTTAAGGAAACTTGATTTATAAATTGCTAAAAACATCAGAATAAGGAAATTAAACATGAAGAAAGACACCTCAAAGTGACTTTTGGTATTCATTTCTTTCACTGAGTAATTTTTCATGCTCTTCAGCAGCTCTGATTTTGATACTTGGTACAGATGTCAGAAGAATAGGCCGTGCGATGCCTTGTAATTTAAAGTTCAATCTGCAGCTTGAACATTAAATTTATAAAAACATGAATACCTTTCAATTGCTAATGAATGTATTCTCATAATGCCCAATAATTTTATGATAAAATAGAGATGAATGTAACAATTAATTTACAGAGACTGCAGGAATAACTTTCCCGGTACTTACTCCCAGGACCTGTAGGAGATCTGGAATTTGAACTTGAAGCAGAGGGTATTGATGATGGCACTAGCTGTCATTCAGGAGTTTTACATAAGGGTCATCATAAACTGAATTTGTTGTGTAAGAACAATATTTTTCAGTAAGAAGTATTCATATTTCAGTGTATGTCGTAGAAAAGAAACTATTATTTATCATCTCACATGGTAACTTGAATCCAGTAATAATAACATGTAGGTTAGATTAAACAAGTAATTTTTGAATTGGTAATTATTTTCATTAAAGGGCCTCAGCTTCTTAAGCTTTTTTGTGGAAATGTCTGGTGATGCTGCAGAGTTTTTCTTTTTTTACACTTCAGGAACAAATTTATTGTCAAAACATTTTAAAAATAATATTGCATACCTGTGTTCCTCTTGATTAAAACATTCTTGTCAATTCCTTATTTAAATGAACATTGTTATTTTCTGTTTTGGGTTTTTTTCTTGTTGATCATTTATGGAGGGGAACAAAAGGGAGGAGGATAAAAAACATTTCCATTTGCACTGATAATCACAGCTACTGAAAAGTAAAATGGCTGAAGTTACTACACCAGTGAGGAACATTTAACAGAGATAGTAGATATTTTTAGGCATTTAAGCTTACTCTCAGATTTTGTAAAATAAAGATAGAATGACAAATAAAAATTAAGGATTTCGTAAAGCAAAAGGAAGTCTAGAGCTTTTAGTTTTCCTTGAAACTTTTGACTTTGATTCTGCCTCTGAATTTCAGAGAAGTGGCAATAGTTTTGCATTAAACATCAGAAGTGTAATTTCCATTTTAAATGACATAGAATAATAATGTAACTGGAAAATGATGTGTTTAACACTGCTGTAAAATTAATGGGTTATCTGTCAGAAGCATTATGTGTCTCTTGATTTCTGTCAGCTTTTCTGTGAAGATAGCTTAAGAAAATTCAGTACTAACTGTGGTGGGATTACTGTTGAAAAATGAAAAATTAGTCTATATAAATTTAACCAGTAAAAGTGAGAAATCCCTGACTCTACAGTTAAGATGCTTGTGGTTAGAAAATAGTATTTGTTGCAAATGTTTCTGTAGACCATAGTGTAATGGCACTGAGGTAAGTTTCTGTGAGTGTCTTGAACTAGCCTACCAAGGAAATAGGGAGTGGTGATGATGGTACTGGAGTGCTTGTTTCTGCTGCCATATGAACTTTTTTCAGAATTCAGTTTCAGTGGAGTTTCTTAAAATATAAATATTAATATAATCTTGCAGTGATTATTGTTCATGATTTATATTATGGGACTCATGAACTTTTTTCTGCTGTATACTTTTATTGCTGCTTGCTTGCAGCTGACAATGCCCATAGAAGGATACATTAATCTGCTTGAGCAAAGCTTGTGTATGTACCGCTGTTTGGGAATATTTTTAAAAATCAGTGTCTATTATCTCTTTCAGAATCTTATCTGTTCAGAGTGTGGGGATGAATTCACTTTACAGAGTCAGCTATCCATACACATGGAAGAACATCGTCAAGAATTGGCAGGCAGTAGGATCCACAGCTGCAAATCTTGCAAAAAGGAATTTGAAACTTCCTCACAGCTAAAGGAGCATATGAAAACTCACTATAAAATAAGGTGATGATCACAGGATTGTAACAAAATGAGCAGATGTCAGTTTTATGATGATAGCTGGGAAAAGCAGGAGTAGCATTTCTAGTCAGCAGAATACCATGATTGATGCAGATAATTTCTTTTCTTTGGTATACTATTATGAAATGGCATTTGCTTTTTAAAACTTCGCTAAAGTGGGTGGTTATTTTTGGAGGCCTTTTTTTCTCGCCTGTTTTTGTATTTAGGCACACATACTAAGCATAGTTCATGTGCCAGCTATTTGTAAACACACTTTAAGTTTTTCTGATGCAAATTGATTTTTTGAAGTGTGTTTATGATTTTAAAGGCAGTTTATGATTTTTAGTAGCAGTACGTTGAATCAAATGTATATTAATTTTACATAGCCTTTATTATAATGACAAAAGTTCTCATGATTGCCTTCTGCAAAGAAAAGTTGTTCATCGCAGTTTAATCGTTTTTTGCAAGTGTCCCTCATCACAACCTCCCATGAGTTTCTTGTAAATCTGAAAAAGAACAAAATTTAAGGGGAAAAAAAGAGGCCTGACAAATGCTCTTCTTATTTTTGGTGGATATTTGTTCTATCCTTTCTTTCAACTCTCTAGTTTAACTTTACTTTTAGGAACGTGAGAATTTTTTTAAGTTAGAAGGAAGAAAAACTTGGTTCTGTTGGTTTAGTTTATACATTAAGAAAGCCTAAACTCTTGACAGGTGATCTCTCTTTTAATCTTTCCTCTATTTCTATAAAGAACAGATTGGGAAAATTACATATTTAAAAACAACAAATACTGACTGTTTCCAGTTCTTTTTTTAGCAGATGATACAGGTTCTAAGATCTTAGTTGTGTTCCAGAACGTTGAAAGAAGTGTTGTTGTAGATTTCCAGTTGCAAACAGAAATTTGAGGGTTTAAAGTATCAACTAATGTTTGTATTGAGTTATATAAATGTACAATATTGCATACAAAAAACATTCTTATTGTGGACATCTCCTGTGTAGAGATGTTAGGATGAATAAAGAATGGAGGAGTGAATATAATATGATGGTTGAGATTTTGAGAGAGTATTATGCATGCCCCATACTGACATAAAAGATGTGTAAGTTCATGATCATTTGTTTGTTTTCCTAAGTATGGATTATTCAGAACTTTATTCTATGACATTTGTCTTATTTATCAGTCCAGATGTAGAAACACGTTGCAGTTGTGTTCAATAAACTACTGTCTGTACTGGTGCTGTGCTGTTCTTGAACCAGCAGTACCAATACAACCCATGTATGTAAGCACAGTTTAATGACTGGGTTCAGTGTTCCCACTCCAGTTCATCACAAAACTGATGTAGCTCAGAGCTGTGTTTCATCAGAAATCATTTTGAAAGGAAAAATGCGGAAATTCAGATTTTACTGTTGCGTGTGAAAATAATCAATGAATTACGAAAAGTTAGTGTTTGGTCTAACTCGGTTATGTAGAATGTATTTAGACTTCAAAGACATACTTTGATTTGGCTACTGTTTTTCAGTGTAAAATAAGCTTCAGAGATTTAGGATTTAAAATTATGAAGAGCTTTGTTCCCTTAAGTTTTTTTCATAGAGTGGATGCACTTTCTTTGCCAAAAAGTAATTGTTCTCTGACTCATTTGTGTAGAAGACTATTAAGAAGTTTTTAAATTTAAATTTAATTTAAATTCAGTATCTGGCTTTTGCTGAAAAGAAAATGGTCATTCTGACTTTAAATGCTGAAGTAATTTAGAAGGTGATCTGATCTTTAATGATTGTCCCTACAGCTGCCTCCAAATCAGATACTATTTTTGTTATTAAAGTGCTGCAGATATAGTTAAGACACGTTGCTCATCAAAGAATATATGCTGACAATCAGGCTGGCCTAGATCTGTCCTGAGGTGAAAAGAAGAGGTTGTAACATCTGTGCTGTTCTCTCTCCTTCTCTTCAGCTTTCAGTTGCCTTATTCTCTATACTGCTTTAAATTTTAGTAGATATAATTAATATCTATAATTGTAATACCCACACTGTGCTCATTCTGTAAGGTTATAAAAGGACTTTCAAATACATGTAATTTTTTTAAGTAATTGGAAGGGAAAATGTGCTTTCCTTTAAATATACACTGAATATCTACGTTCTCCTAGAGTGGAAAGATGTAGCATTTGAGAAGTTTAATGAATTCTTGTGTTATGCACAGACTATTACTTCCCTGCTATTCTTTTCTTTTATACAACTTGTCTTTCAATGTGGTGGTGCACTTTGCACTTTTGTTCCACGTTAGCTAATTCTTTCAGTTGTTCATAAAAACACCAGGTATTTAAAATTTAGTATCAACTAGAATTAAGTAGTACTGAGAAGCTGGATTAATGTATAGATGTTGTGACTCAGGCAGTATGGAAGCTAATAGAATGCTCTTGATACTATACTAGTTTGCCCACTGCCTTCTGGCTTCTGCTTGTTTTCTTGAGTTGTGATGGTCTGCAAAATCTAGGGGTTTTTTTCCTTTTTTTCCCAGGCAGTTTTCCGCATTGCTGTTGATGTTTCTCAGCAGTCATTTAAACTAGTTAGTTTGATTTGTAGAGAAATTAATTTGAGGAATTTGTATCATCTGTTACTATGGTTCTGTGGAGAGTGTGATTTGTCTTTAAGGGGCAGGGCTAAAAATTTGGGTTGTTAAATTCTTAGCTTGCTCTTAATAGACTTCATCAAGTGCACTGATACTCAAGTTCATGAGATTTTCGTATTCTAGTTAAGAATAAAGGACTTGCTGTGTTCAGGCAAAAGAAACACAGTTGCACAAAGTTGAAAGTTCCCATGAAAATAATATTTGTGAAGTCACTGTATACTTCTGTCAGAATTTACCCTGAAAATGTCTCTAGAGAACCTCTAGGATGTATCCATTTTTATTACAGAAATAACTAAAATTCTTAGTGCAGGTAGGTACTTAGAAAAGAGCTGATTGTGTTGTTATTTTAGTATCATTATAGACTTCATTTTTTCACTGTTGCAGCTGATACTGTATGTTGTTATCAAGTTTACACTATGCTAAAAATGATGGGGTAAAATAAAATTATTAAAATAATGCTCCATATTAAAATTATTTAATTACTTAATTATTTCTTTTAATGACAGGGTATCAAATACCCGATCTTACAATAGAAACATTGACAGAAGTGGGTTTACCTATTCGTGTCCTCACTGTGGAAAGACGTTCCAGAAACCAAGTCAGTTAACACGACATGTTAGAATACACACAGGTAAGGCTGTGGAAGTAATTATTTTAATTTGCATTTGTTTTACAAAATTCAGTTAACTTTTGAAATGCTATTCTTTTTCTTGCTGTTGGGACTTGAAATACTATCAATACATTTCACTCATTAGATGCTGTCACCTGTTGGGTTATAATAAACTTTATGTAATTCCTCTGCTTACTGAATTTATATGCTTTTAAAATTTCCAGATTTGTATAATCAGAATTAAAAATTAAAAAAATTAAAGTATTGGTTTCATTTTTTACCAAATATCAGTTTTGGTACTTGCAGTTTCAATGGGCCCTAAAATTAGAATCACTAGGCATGAGCGAGTCAGTTACTCCAAATAAGATCTTACATACTGTAGAGAACAGGTTCTAAAATTTACTATCCCAAAAAGAGTAAAAGTACATAAGAATTAAAACCACTACTAAAATAGCGGCCTTGCATTTGTTTTTAAATTGATTTATTTGGAATGCAAAATGATCTTGGGATGTGATAAGCTTAGATTGTAATTTTGGTAATTGAAAAAGTGCAGGTGGCTGTTGGAATTGGCAGAATGAATAGCAAATGGTTTTTGCTAAATCGCTGTCGTAAATATGTGCATGCTTAACCCCAAGCAATTGAAATAATTGAAAAATGCCAAGCATAAAATAAAAGTTTTTGAAGTTTACAGATGACTAAGAATAGTTCTTAAATTATACCATGTAAGTATACCTTGTGTGGTATTCTTAAGTATAACATGTAAGCTATCCATGGTATAGCAGCAGTTGGGCTTTAAACAGAACCTTCGTTGGAGGTGTTGCAGTGCTATGCAATATGTATGTATTTTTCATATATATTGAATAAATTGCTGTTTGTTTTTTAGCTGGTTCAAGTATGCAGTTATGTAAGTGTGCAATGTTGTTTGTATTAGCAGTCTGTTCAGGCAGAGATGTGATGAGTTACTATTTACAAGAATGACTTTGTTTACCAAGGGAGAAATAAACATACGGTTGCATGACTCTTTCTCAAGAATCTTTTTAAGTTCAACGGGTTCGGTTATAGAACAGTAACACAAGAGGTCACCCTTGTACCTGCTTTAAAAAAATTGCTTCAAACAAATACCTAAAAAAAGGTCAGCGAAAATTGAGTATTTTAGAGTCTTGGCTGTATTTGATACATTATTTTAGCTTATTCTAGTCAAAATTAAAGAAACAAGATTATAGTTGGTTAAGGATGCTTCTTTAAAGCTTCAAAAAGTTCAAGGGCATTTATGGTTCTTTTGAAGAATAAAAACACATTTGTCTACTGGGAAGCCAGAGACAGAAAATGCAGTCCCAATCTGCACATGACAGTAGATAACTTTAAGTTCCAAGTAGGTAGCAAATACTCATTTAATTTGTGAATTATGTTATTACTCTAAACCTGCAGACAATCTGTCTGGTATTCAGTTGCTTGAGGTACTATAACTATGTAGGAAAGGACAGCTCTACTATAAAGAACTTAGGATCCCCAAGTCTTTAATTGTTGAAAGAGCCTGTCTGTGCTACATGTGCAGCATTACATTAGTGTCTTAATTTGCAATACTATTTTTTGTTCATAACTAGTCATTTCAAGCACTTAGACCCTTTTGGGAATAAAAATTAAGTCTCAGACATTGCAATTCCCATACTAATAACTAAGTAATGAGCCCCTCATTCCCCCTCTCAATCTGTGTTTTATTAAGTTACACTTGAGAAATACAGAAATTCCACATTTCCACGGTAGAATTAAGATTTAGTTTCTATAATGAGATTTACTTAAATAGGCACTCTTAACCTGAAGCAATACTTCTGTGTCCACCAGCTCTTACTGGAAGCTAAGCCTTTTACCTATGAAAGCCCAGTAGGAATTTTGTCATTGTATTTCAAGATGTGAATCAAAAATAATCAGTTAAAACCTGCAGATCTTAAAGCATCTTCAAAACCCATAAGCAGCAGAACAGAAAATATACATTCCTTCAGTGAGTTAAATGCTAGTAATCTATTTCAAAAAATAGCTGCTTTAATTCCAGACAATGTGAATTTAATTAAGAATTAATAAGTGTAAAGTAGATGTAATTACAGCTATATAATTAGAAGTCATATAAAAATATTCATTAAAACTGCTTTAATATGCATAATCTTTAGTGCATGGTAGTACTTACTGGTGTAGCAGACATAATGTACAGAATGCTCATAATGTTTTTGCTAAAGAAATTTGCAAAGGCAATGTTTTCAAGGTCTTGAAGTTACCTCAGCTTAAGTGTTTCATTAAAAGAGAAAAAGGGTAAGAGTGAGTTCGTAGTGGAAGTTCCCAGTAGTCAATTAAGAAACTTTTGTAAGAAACTTGAAATTTTTTCTTAGTATGTGTACGTTTAAAATGTGTAGTTTTGTAATCTGTTTGCACAGTTCTCTTATGTTCTGTCACCTACAATTTCTGTGGAGTTTTTCATGCCTAATCTGTGAATGTTCAAATAACTGGAAGAATGCGCAGCACTGAGATCGCCAAAATTGGGAAATTGTGGCATTTATATACAGAGCATTCCTGTAACAATATTGCCTAGTTTTTCTTTAGTGTTCAATAACAATATGAACATTCACAGTCTTAAAATTATTTTCTGAGCAGGATTGTATTATATCTCATATAATATTTTATTTCATATTTTCAGTAGATGGTTGTAAAGAGTGAATGGCTGTTAATATTTGTTGGGAAGTGGGAACCATAGGCCATCTTCTACCGTGTTACTGTAAGACTTTTGATTTTTAAATAAAAGGTTGCATTTTTGACTCTTACTTATTTATTACTGTCCATTTACCCTCTGGTGCCTCTGTTTCAGTGCAGATATATGCATTCTATAGGACTTGGTGTACAAGAGCGATGTATGTGGGTTTGTTTTTTCCTTTCTTTCCTTCCCTTTTTTTTCCTCCAGTGATTTTGTATAACAACTTCTGAGATCTTCCCAACCCCAAGTTGAGAGAATCCATTCTGAATAATTGCTTCATATAGATTTCCTTCATTTTAGCCATTTTAACTGATAATCATCACCTAGGTCACAAAACTTTTTCGTAAGGCTGCATTGTCATCAGAGTAGGTGCTGAGGTTGGTGGTCGAGGTAAACAATTTTCCTTTAAAGCCCCCTAATAAAATGTGTTTGCGTGTATGTACAAATGTCTCTAGGCAGTATTATATTTTAGCTGATACAGTTTTTCGTTTAGATACAGGAAACTGTATTTAACACTTTTTTGAAGCTCTTTGAAGCTCGTTACCCTGCTCTTCCTCCTCTTCCCTTTGCCTTGCAGGTGAAAGACCATTCAAATGCAGCGAGTGTGGGAAAGCCTTTAACCAGAAGGGTGCGCTGCAGACTCACATGATCAAGCACACGGGAGAGAAGCCCCACGCCTGTGCCTTTTGTCCCGCAGCCTTTTCCCAGAAAGGCAACCTGCAGTCGCACATACAGAGAGTTCATTCAGAGGTAAATACAATTAATTATTCGAGTCCTTGGTGCTGACATGTCTTGTTCAACTGTTGCTGTTCCTATGTGCTCCAGCGCTGTCTGCAGCCAGTACAGATTTACTGCTGTAGTATAGATTGTACTTTGCTACTTTGACCAGCAAGCTTTCCTAAAATAGCTTGATATGAATAAATGTGTACTTAGGAGAAGAAGCAAAGCCTTCATTTGCCATTGTCTTTTCAGTACATGGACAGATTGGTAAGTAGTGGGTTTAGGAGTATAAAAATGTACCTATGTCTGTCCTGGGAGACTGAGGACTAGATTCAGATAAAAGTAAACCAAAAGCATCAAAGCAGAAAATGGTGAAAAATTTCAAGGCCAAACCCGCTAACTCCATTGTAGAGGTTACTTGCCATTTGTCTTTGAAGTATATGTCTTGCAGCCGTTTTCACAAGTTTTTTGGTTAAAGGTGGAAGAAAATTCCAGAATAAGATAAAAAAATTTGTTGTCTCGGATCTCTTTATGCCTGTTGTTTTTCTTCTCTTTGATAGACAGGTTTTTGGATTCAAAAGGTACCGCTATGGTAAAGTAATACAATCTTCTGAGTAACATGGCTGTGCAACTTTGTTCAGTAATTTCCTTATTGATTTTTGGTTGGAAATACCCATAGAGAGAGACCTAATTTTGATTGTAAGGTATGACGTAATAGAGGCAGCTTTTTTAGCCCTTTTTTTTTTTCCTGGGTGTAGCAAAGCATCTCTGTTCTCGCTCTTGCCCTAACTCCATCCAAGATTTGCTTTCCCTTTTTCCATATTTGTGTTACAACAATAGATATTTTTGGTATTTTTTAACTAAGGATTTTTTAGCGTGTTAGTTTCTTCCTTTTAGGATATGCCTTAATATATGGATATGTCTTAGTAGTTTGTATTACACTTGTTTATATTGAATCATGCAACTTGGAGTCCTGTGTCCAGTTCTAGGCCCTTCAGTTCAGGAAGGACATCGAGGTGCTGGAGTGAGTCCAGAGAAGGGCAATGAAGCATGTGAAGGATCTGGAGCACAGGTCCTATGAGGAGTGCCTGAGGGAGCTGGGGTTGTTTAGCCTAGAGAAGAGGAGGCTCAGGGGGAACTTTATCACTCTCTACAACTACCTGAAAGGAGGTTTTAGCCAGGTGGGGTTGGTCTCTTCTCCCAGGCAGCTAATGATAGGACAAGGGGACAGAGTCTCAAGCTGTGCCAGGGAAAGTTTAGGTTAGATATTAGGAAGAATTTTGTCACAGAGAGGGTTATTAGGCATTGAAATGGGGTTTCCATTGGAGTCACCATACCTAGAGGTGTTTAAGGAAGGCTGGACGTGGCACTTAGTGCCATGGTCTGGTTGACAGGGTAGTGTTTGATCTTGGGTTGGACTTGAGGATCTTAGAGGTCTTTTCCAACCTAATTGATTCTGTGATTCTGTATCTTTGTGTGACTAGTCGTTTTCACAGTTCGCAGGTCCCTGTATGTGATAGATTTTGCTACATAAAAAAACACACCAACATTGATTTCATAGTTTACATTGACTTTTTTCAAACAAGATTGTTAGGGATGAAGTAAAAAATATTTTTTACTTTTTTCTCTGTTACTCAGTTTTTCTGTAAGAAAGAAACAAGTTGTGGGATAACGTACTCTAAATAAAATTCTACCTTTTGATCACATTCTGTGCTACTGTGGTCCTGAACTCACATTTTAGTTACTGCTTTGAGTAATTTATTGGTTTTTTGTTGTTTTTTTTTTCTTTCTTGCTATGTTTTCTTCAAGGCTGCATGAAATTCTATGGATTCTTTGTTTTATCGTCAGACAATTACAAAGTAACGTAACAGGTGATAATTTTACATTATCACGTAACATAACGTGTTACAAAGTAACGTAACAGGTGATAATGAATTACAGGCTTTTTCTCATTTGGTACTGCACTGCTTAGTTGTGGCAGTATTTTGTTAGTTGATACTCTTTTTGAAAGTCTTGTTAGCAGGTCAGTGTCAAAAAAATACAAAATACCATACTATATTGCAAGTACTGCAGTGTGGGTTTTTTTGAATACTTTGTTGCTCCCTTTATATTGCAAGTGTTGCACTGGCTATTACTGCTGTGATAGACTGAGAAGGAGAAGTGAGGAGGGTTGAAATCTGCAAATTTAGCTGCTTTAATTACCTAAACCCCTTAAACTGAAAGTCCCAAACAAATTGCTGCTGCTCACTTTCTTATTCTGTATGTTCTAATTCAGTTCAAACTTACATATTAAACTTCCCTACCTGTCACTGTGTTGGTTTTGTCTGCATTTTTTTCTCTCTGTACTTCAAAACTGCCTTTTGTGTTATGTACGATGTTTCATCTTCAGACACATCTTAAATGATAAAGTTGCATTTCTGTTTTGCTTTTAAGTGTGAAACAGTAGGAAATTGTTAAGAGGGAAAAGTCTGCAGCCTCATTTGCCAGATGACATTTGTTGTGCTGTCTGGTGTTTCCCCATGTTGAGAAGTCGTAATAGGCAACCATAGTCATGCGCATAGATTACAGTTGATTTGATATCCAAGGTATACCAGACTGATTTCATAACTGGCTATCAGTAACTTCAGAAAATAAACCATTTTACTCTCATAATCCCACAATATATTTGTTATATGGATAAATAATGAAACATATATTTGGTAAAGTAGGGAAAACTTACTTAATTGTTTTGGGTTTGGTTTTTTTTTCTTTAAGGTGAAGAATGGCCCTACATACAACTGTACGGAATGTAGCTGTGTCTTCAAAAGTTTGGGCAGTTTAAATACACATATCAGCAAGATGCACATGGGTGGTCCACAGAATTCTGCGAGTGCTTCAACAGATGTATCTCATGTTACAGCAGTAAGTTTTGCTTGGTATATCATGAAAATGCCTTTGAGAGTTTAATTAGGTCTGTATCTTAAATCCAGTAATTCTTTGGATAGGTTAAAACTTCTAGACCTGGAGCTTCTTTTGTCTTTTTCATGTTTTGTGTGATTTCTGATATTAATTTTCAGGATTAAGTATTGGGAGAATGTAAATTGGTGAAGTAAATGCAAAAAAGGATTTACAGTTTGACGGTTTTGTTGAAAATACAGCAGTTTGATTCTACAATTAAGTAAAATATAATTCTAGTCCTTACAGATTATGTCAGCCTCCCAGATAATATAAAAATAATGGGAAAGTTTTAGTGTAATTATGAAATTTAGAACTATTGAAATAACGTATTAGTTGCCACTCATTTTCAGAAATTGTTTATATAAATCTACTCCATATAAACACATAGTGGATCCTTCTTTGTATTTCCAGTAATTTGTTTTAATTTAAAATTGTTTTAAATTTAAATTAAATTAAATTTAAATTTTAAATTTAAGTTAAATTATTTTTAATTTAAATTTGTTTTAAATATTAGCTTCTTACTTGGCAGATTATAAAGGGAAACCATGGCTTTATTAGAAGTACTGAATGTTTTTCTTTCTTTACCCAGATACAACTAAAATTCAGAAAATGCTTCTGATTTCAGAATACTATCCTATTTCTTGAGCAAGTGCATATTTATCATAGTACAATTTTTTTCTTTGAATAGAACTGCCTTTTCTACCTTTATTCCACTCTGTTTTGCCTAATTTCCAACTTAATGTTCAATGGATGGCAAACAAGACCAGTCTTTGAAGAGGAGGGTTGAAATTTGAAGTCTCAACTTCATTATGCAGCTGTATCTTGTTGAAAACTGTCTAGTAATGTTGTTTGGAGAACCATTTTTTTTAGATGTCACTTCTTTCTTCATGTTAATTGATTAAAAAAAAGGCTATTGTGGCCTATGTGCTTGCAAGTACATATATTTTTTTGTGTCTTTTTGTGCATTTCTGCATTCACAAGCCTAATCTCAAAAGCATGATGGAAAAGAATTCCTTCGTATTACCTCATGTTTGTTTTCCCTGGCCAGCTCTTTCTTGTTGTTTTGGTTTGCTTAAATATTTTGCATTTACCTAGCATATTGGTATTACAGCAGTGTGTTATTATCTTTGCCACATGCATACTTCTCTGCTTCCATGGAAGAGGATAGCAAATATTGCTTCCACACAATAGTATAAGCAAAGAGAGAGAGGGGAGAAAAAGACTCTCTCTAAAACGAGATGTCAAGACATTGAACAAGGAAGAGCAGAGATAATAAATGATGTGGCAGTTGCATACTAGAGAGCGTTATGCTTTTTGTTTGCAACTTTTTATCCAAAACTGCAGATACTTAATTATTAAGGGTTTTTTATTGCTTTAGAAAGTTGGTACATTATTAGGTTAGTGCTACCATTCTTCGATTAGAACTGGCCTTCAATCTGTTCAAAACTTGCAGAGCTTCTTTAACAGCAAATCTCCAGTAGAATAATTCTATTCTGAAGTTTGCGGTAGGCTCTGTCATCCCTTGTTACGTACCTGGGGATAAGCAATGATTATGTCCTTATTAAATACATGTTCCAAAAGCTGAAGTTTCCTGAAGTGCTGTGCTACCAAAGAATGCACTCTTGTGTGCTACACAGGTGCATCTTGTAAATTATGGTTACTGTAATGCTGTTATTTGTCTTTTGCTGGATCAGTACTTATAGCTAAGATATTGGTTTCTGTAACTTATGTTTATTTCATGTATATAAACTATGAAACAGTGATGGTGATTTTATGTACTTTTGTTTCTCTCACATAGTCTTGTTTTTCTGGGAAAATGAACTGTACTACTTTTCTGCATTATATTAGCCATGTTTTTCTTCTTTTTGATGAAGGTTTAAAATACTTCATTTTTATTTCTTTGTAGGACCCTGTCACCCAGCCTTTAACAACATCCCCCGCTAATCTTTTGCAACCTGTTGATAACAAATGGAAGAATGTAAGTGTAAAGTTTTTGTCACATTTTTGTGTCAAGACTAGAAGTGGGAGAAACTTTACAGAATTCTGTAAATTTTCATTTAACTGGTGAAAAATTATATGCAGTGATCCTCTGTGATAAGTTGACCAGCTAATATGTGAAGAGAAGCAATGCAGCTGGTTATGTAGAGACGGAACAGGTCTTGAATGGATTATATTCCCTCATTTGTTTACATGGTCATGATTTTGCTTATAATTCTGTTCAGTAGCTCTTCAAAATGGAGCCAAACACTCCTCTATATAAAAGGACCAGAGGAGAGTAAGGACTCTTAAAAATACTGGATTGTCCTGCCCCTCTGCCTTTCCTTTGCATGGATACCATGGTTTGGGTTAGAGGAAAGGAGCTGTGTTCATAATGGTTGAGCTGGCTGAAATTTGGGCAGCAGTGGAACCGTGGAGCTGGGGAAGGAGGATGCAGGGCTGACTTTCTGGAACTCCTTAGCAAACAGGTGTGATGTACAGGCAGGTCTGTATGTGCCAGTCCCACTGAGAATGCTGGCATGTTTTTTTGCAGCTATATAGCATTTTGTTTGTCAGCGATTGATTGCAGTGTGGGATCTTAGTGGCAGACATCTGACTTACAGTCTCCGTTTCCCCAATTCAGCTACTGATTATCTTCTGATGTACTAGAATGCATGAAACCAAGAACTAGGAAATGTGGCATTACTGCTTTAAAGTCACTATAAACAGTCCACACACTTTGTTTTTTTTTTTCTGTAAATTCATTATTCCAGGACCACTTAACTTATGGCTGGACAGAACTGATGTGAACGAATTGATTACAAATGTTTGTTGTATTAAATAATTATACTCTTTCCTTGTGAGATTTTAAAAATATTGAAAATTGCCGTCCTTCAAAGGTTCAAGTAATTTTCTCTTTTTCTTATACAACTGGCCTTTGCACATCGATCTGGCCCGTCCAGATCCAGTATTGTCTGTTCTCTATATTTCTTTCTGCGATTTCTGCTGTTTTCACTTGCTTGTTTATATTGTTCACTTTTCATATCCTGTCTTCAATAATACAGGAGAAATCAGAGCCGTCAAAATTCTTAAAATGTGCTGTGATGTGTTTTGTTATTGAAGAGATTGAAGGTATATTAGCTGCCCTGCACAACAGATGAAATACTTAAGGGTGACTTGATCTTCTGTTTTGAAGAAGAGGGAAAAATCCATAATCTCATTAACAGAGAAGAGAAAAATAATTTTGAGGGTTGAGGCTAGACAAATTGACATAAAGCATGAAATTTTAGTGTGGGTGATTTACTATTAGAGCCACATATTGAAGTTGAATGGTAACAAAAAAAGTTACAACAATAAACTACTTGATTTAAAGAACTACTCTAGTTCTTGTACAGTTACTATACTTGAAGGAGTAATTCACTCAGAGCAGTCACGTGATCTGTGTTACACAGCAGATCAGACAGATCAGGAAGAGAAGGTTATAAATGAAGGCAAAAAAGAGTCTTTATTTCCTATTTAAAAAATAAATACCAAGGCTTTATATCACTTTTTTGTCTTCATATTTTCTGCTAAGGTAGCCTAAGACGCAATTACCAAATCAAAAATTAAGAATTACATTTTTAAAATTCAAGTTTTTGTAGTATTTTTACAGAGCCTGATGCCTATTTAAATATTCAGGGTATAAAGAGATTCTTCTAAAACTAAGAGGTTTTGAAGGTTGAAAGTTGAAGGGGAAAAGTTGGTGGTTTGTTCTGAAAGGTTTTGATGTAACAACACAAATAATTTCATATTAAAAAAATCCCAACTAATGGAAGGTTATTTTTTCCAAAAGACTTGCTTGAGATAAATGTGAATTTTGACAAGATAACCACCTCGATGCTGTTTATTTGTTTTGGAATTACTTTTCATGTGGCATTCTGTAGTTGATCCCTGTGTTTTGTAAACTGGTTGAAGGTTTAATAAATTTAATTCAAACTGTGAGTTTACAATTTCAAGCTTGTTAAGGACTCCAAAAAAGAGATACGTAGAAGCAATTCTTTAGTGGAGTGAGCAAACCTTGAATGACAGCTCTGTATAATCCTTATGTCTTATACAAGTAGACATCTTTGTAATGGTCAATTAACAGACATTTCAGGTAAGGGAGCTGGACAGGTGAGTTCCTAATATATACTTCTCATCTTCTTTTACAAATGTATTGCTGTATATTTCAGGCCACACATTTTCGGTCTCCACTTCTTCAACAGACAGAAAACCAGGTGTCTCCAGCTGCTGCTCACCAAGGTCAGCAGGCTGTCACTGATGTCATTCAGCAGCTCCTTGAGTTATCAGAACCAGGTCCTGTAGAAAATAACCAACCTCAGCAGCCTGGTCAACAGCTCAACATTGCAGTGGGAATCAGTAGAGATATTTTGCAGGTAAGAGCTCAGTGTGAGAACAGCTTTACATTTCAGTGGTTTCTTTCTCATATTGTAGTGAAATCGATTCTCAGTATTTTCAATTATAGCATTCCTTATGCATTTCTAAATCATTTATCAGTAAAGAAAGAAGTGTAGTGATCTACTGAATGGGTATGGAATCCAGGAAGATATCTTTTGTATAATAATACACAAGAGAAGTTATAAATATTGTACATATGGCCTAGAAGAAAACTTTAAGTGTACACACCCATATATTACTATTTTTATTGATCACTTCAGGTTTGTTTTTTTTTTTTTCTGTTGTCTAGAAGCACCCTTGTGGCATGTCCTTAGGTTATGCTATGCTTAAATCATGATGACATTTAAGAGGGGAAAAATATTTTTATCTGCCTAAAAAATGAGGATGTATACGTGGCCTTTACCCTGTTCTAATTAATAAGGGATATTTAACTGTTTCCTATCTGTGCAAGAAATTTTTTTCTGAGGTCAGCCAGTGTTTTTCTTAAACTATTAAATTCTGTCCTTGATATATCTGGCAGTAGGAGACGCTTTGTAACGGAAGAGAGGCACAGTGGTGAATCAGCTGTGTGTGCTTGTTCTGCAGCCTACACCACATAAAGGCACAAACAGAATGGGACAGGGCAGAGAATAGTATTCTTTAGTATTAGTTGTAGCCTGCTAACCTTGAAGCTATCTTTTTATCTCTAGCCTTTGAAGTACCATTTAAGTTTCTTTTTGGAAGACCCAAATATTACGTGTAGCTGTGTGCAGGTTCACCATGTTACTTGTGCTGAGTTCTGTAATGTCTGGAATGTGATGTGTAGTTGCAGAAAATATGATACATAACTATTATCCTGATAGCTATTTAAACAAAAAATGTTGTTTCCTAAAAGGCAGCTCTTGGCAAATGAATAAGGGCAGGAAATGCAACTTAAAATCTGACAGACAATCATAAGTCAATGTTGTGTAATAATATGTTTGTAGGTTTGAAACTAGCTGAAATTCTGTGAGAATGAGACTTGATTCCTTTAATTATGTTTGCATTATATCTTCCAAGTAATTGTTTGAGAAAAGTTGGGGTAACTGTGGAATGTTTCTTTCTTAATCTAGAATTTTTTTTTGTTATTTTTAGCAAGCGTTAGAGAACAGTGGGTTGTCTTCAATTCCTGTCTCTGCACATTCTACTGACTGCAGCCAGGCTAAGACTGCTGGGCCTCAGGATCAGAACCCAGATGTCCCAAATCTCTCAAATCATCAGACTGATTCTAATAATGCAGAACAAGATAAGGAACAAGAGAGTACAGATAAACTAGATAAAAAAGAAAAAAAGTTTATTAAGAAAAAATCACCGTTTTTGCCTGGTAATGTTGCCACCGCTTTCTACTTCTTGTGCTGTACAGACTGTAATATTTGTGGGTGTGTTTATGCTTTTATAAAGTGATTCCCCAAAATGTATTGTGGATCAGTGATAAACTTCATTTGCTCTTACCTAAAACACAGTGTAAGATATGAACAGTAGTATCTATAACTCATTATACAAAACATGTCAGAATGGCATTAAGTGAAATGACACTACTAAATCTTTTGGATTTAGATCAGTGGTGTATTAGGAAGAGGACAACAAAGGAAGTATATGAATATTTCTTCCTCTCTTTTCTATCATCCTTCACTGGGAAGGATTGGGTTTTGATTGTGTGTCCCAGAACAGAGAGTTCTTGCAAGCTCTATTCTTCCTCTTCAGAAGTGAGGCCCCACAGAGGCACAGGTCTTCACTGATCTTCCCATGTAGGCAAGGATACAGGTTGGCAATGGATAATACGTCACGTCACCTGTCCCTGGAATAACAGTACTGATGTGATATTGTCACCATAAATACATGTTGATATTCTGCCTTCCTACTGTGTTGTGCATGTGCAAGCCTGGGTTTTGTCTATGTATGCTTAAATGCAATTTGATTTTCAAGGTTGCTCAAGCTTTATGGCTGCTATAAGTTTGTTCCAAGTAAAGCCATCATACTTTAGTGGCTTGCCTGGTAGAGACAGCACTACAAGAAGCCACTGAGCTCTGTTTGTAGTATCTTCATAGATATATTGATGTATGATGAGTCAAAAACTCAATTTGTTCAGCATTATTGTGGTAAAAATCAACGTTTTCCTCTGATAATAAGTATTTTGTTGCTTGTGTATAACCTTAATAAGTCTCTAACTCTGACTGCAAATAAAAAAGTCACGTCTGTACAGTGAAACACGTTGACAGGTCAAAACCTTTGTTCTTTGATAAAGTAATAGGACCTCAGTGTATTGACATGGTTTACAGGAAAAACCCACTATGTAAACAGATTTAAAGGAACAAATATCTGATATTGAACAACATATATAAATAAAAAACTCTTGATAGAATTTAGAAGGGGTTTTTTTGTTTGTTTGTTTGGGGGTTTTTTGTTATGAAAAAACATCCTGTTGCCTTAGGACAGAGCTTAGGGTTCTTGGATCATAAAACAGCTTTTGTGGAAAAAAAAAAAAGGCCTTAAATTTTAAATCTGTCAGAAGGACTTGTGTAATTTCTATTGCTTTAGAAGTTTGCAAAATGTAATTTAAGTCTGAATTTGCAGAAGAGGGGGTTGTGCAAAGTATCTCCTCCAGTTAGATAATTGTTTAGTAGTTAAAATAATTTGGTCTGGTTATGGTTGAAGACTTAGTCGTTGTTGGATAATTTTGTTACATATGGTATTTATAAGTTAACTGGTATATTATATTGCATTGCAACTACATTCTACATTTTTAAGTGGCATAGATATTGCATTGTTTGAATTTCAAGAGGAATATCTTGGGTTTCGTTTTTGTCATTCCAACCCATCACCATTTTTGTGAATTAGAATGTATCTGATAGAGAAGTTAGTCATCTACAAACTTTGTTGTGATGGCATCTATTTCACAAAATGTTTTTGTGGTTTGATTGCTTTGTATAATGGTGTCAATGTAGTGGGATTTTTCAAGAACTTTTGAAAGGTTTAAAGCACATTCATTTTTATATTCCATATTTTAGGTTCTATACGTGAAGAAAATGGAATAAGATGGCATGTTTGTCCATATTGCTCAAAAGAATTTAAAAAACCAAGTGATCTAGTGCGCCACATTCGCATTCATACCCATGAGAAGCCATTCAAGTGTCCCCAGTGTTTCCGCGCCTTTGCAGTTAAGAGTACTCTAACAGCACACATAAAAACACACACTGGCATCAAAGCTTTCAAGTGCCAATTTTGTATGAAAAGCTTTTCCACCTCAGGGAGTTTAAAAGTTCACATTCGTTTACATACAGGTAAGGCTTCAAAATTGTTTTTCTTATTTTCTATGATGTGGGTGAAACGTTGAATGAAAAAAGACAATGTGAAATGTATAAGTTATAGACATGTCTATCATGTCATTGTTATCTATCAGAGAATGTATAATTTTTAATGTCTTTTATGATGAGTAATTTTTTGTCATAACTTTCTAGTGTTTCATGGCTTTGAGACTTGGGGCTCTTACAAAGGCCATGGGCATTTGGTTTTCTGATGATGAGTCAGCTGTTGTTCCATTTTAATATCCCTATTGTGAGTGTATTTCATTGTGCTTTTTAAAGAGTCACTGTTTTTCATATTTACTCTGCATCTTCCCTCCCCTTCCCTACACTGATAATTTCACTATATCACTCGGACTCTTTGGTTACTTCCCATTTTATCTTCAACATTAAGGTGTTGCTCGACGTTTTCACCAACTTACCTGTTTTCAATATCTTACACTGCATATCCTAAAACTCCTCTGTTCATATGGTCCTTGTTTACATCACACGTGATGTCCTCAATATCTGTTTTTCTGTGGCTGAACTATTCTCTCCATAGAGAAAAATGAATTTTCTTCATTTGGTGGACTACCTGGTTGTTTCCCACTTTTCTTTCTTTGTTCATATAGCTGAATAATGTTTCAGCAAGATAAGCTCGTAAATGTACTGCTCTTTCCTTTCATTCCTGTTTATGTAATTACCTTCTGCAAAAGTATCGTTCATTGACAAGATGCATTTGGTGTTCAATGTGTTTTATAGCTTGATGCATTTAATCCATGAAATATCAATGTTCAATTTATCTGCAGAAAGTTTTTCACTTTTTTGTAAACCTGCAAACCAGCATTTTTTTCTTCTTGATTAAAGTCAGCCTTCTTTATAGAAGAACTCAGACTCATTCAGAGTGGCAGAAGCACTATGGGGCTTTGAAAATAGGTAGTCTATTGTTTATGGAACTGCTCTGTGGTTTTGTATGATGTACTAGTTACTGTATTGTGAAGCACATTTTTGTACACTTTTTCCACCTGCGATTTTATCGAACCTTCTTTAGAATATCCAGTCATGTTTCCTAGGCTTTTTAAGTCACAACATTTCCCCTTGAACAAAAGCTGAAAGTTGTTCAGCCTTGCCTGTCTCTGTAACTTAAGTTCTGCAGTATCCTTTTCAAGGAGAGATTTCTACTGGATTTTGCATTACAAAAGTCTTTCTTTGATAATTCCAGTTGGCATGCTTTTTTGACTGCCATCAAACAGTGTTGGTGTTTTCAGAGACTGATCTTGAATTTTATTTTGTCACATCACTGTTCCTCTGTTTTATCCTATTATATAACACATTTGCTTGTGTGTTTGCTGATTCCTTTTTCTCACAGTTTTTTAAAAGTTTGTTTCAGAAGGACTTTTACCTGCTACCTGCAATTCTGAGGATAGTTTCTGGAACATTTGAAAATTCCTGTCACTTTTGCATCATTCAGTTTCTTGATAACAAACTTGCTTTAAGTGATTGTATTTCAATCAATTAGAAGTTCAGCAATTTATTGTTACTTTTGATTGAGTTTTGTCAATCTGTTTTGAAAACCTGTTGAAGAATAAACACTGTGATAGAAAACAATAAAGCAAATACAGAAAAGAGAATCAGTATTCTTAAGCTGCATTTCTAGGTTGATGGAAATAAAATCCGAAACTAATTTTTTTGTTGTTGTTTTTATCTTTTGCAGGTGTTAGACCTTTTGCTTGTCCTCATTGTGACAAAAAGTTTAGAACATCGGGCCATCGGAAAACTCATATCACTTCACATTTTAAACATACTGAACTAAGAAAGCTGCGACATCAACGTAAACCTGCAAAAGTTCGAGTAGGAAAGTCTAGTGGTCCAGTACCAGACATTCCTTTGCAAGAGCCCATACTCATAACTGATTTAGGTAAGGAGCAAGTAAATCTGTACTCTCTTGAAATTTGGATTTCACTGGAATATAAAGGTCACAGTTCAATCAAGCAAATATTCAGAGCTTACTCATAAAGGTGCACTTTGAAATAATAAGTATTCAGAAACAATCAGGCTTTAGAAAAGTGCCATATCTTATAGTTTGCTGGCACTAAAATTAATAAGAAGAATATATTTTATTTACAATGAAATTGTATAATCCTTATCGGAAAAGAAATATGTGCATTTTTACATTAGGAGAGGAGTTTAATTTAACTATTATTAAACTCTTGGTATAGAAAAGATGATGGACAGTTCATGACTTAGATTCTTCTTAACATGATCATGTTTATTGCAGATTGCAGATATTAATGAGTCGGTGTGTTACATGATTTTAGAGTGTTTGTTATACTCATGACCTCAGCTGAATTAGTGGGAATCATTAGTGGTCATATTTCAAAAAGGGCAGAAAAATTCTCAAACCTGCTATGGAGAATTCAGTTACGTTAATTCTGTTGTAGAATAATTCTCAACATTATGTACAACCACTTTTTGGAAGAAGGTGAGTTGTTGTACACCCCAATCAAGACAATATATTGTTGTCCAGTAGAGGTCAATGTAGGGGGCGAGGCGTTTACTCTTAATTTGACTTGCCAGTCTGTGAACTCCTGCCTTGTCTGTTGTGTAGTCATCTTTATAGTAGAATTTTATATTGGTAATGTCTTTAGTTTATATTGATAAAATCTTTATCACTCTTTAAAAATACTTTTGCTTCCGCTGCTTCCAGGAGTTACTGAAAGCAAGAGTAAGGGTTATTTTGGTATCAGATACAAGAAACTTAAATTTTTTGGGCGGAAGCAATACTTGGCTGACAGCTTCAGACACTCTGATCGCACAATATTTCTTTCTTGAATGAATCCTGGAAACTGGTATAGTCCTTTTTCCTGATTTTAAAGAAGAACTGCACTTCAATACAATTAACATCTGCTCATTGAAAGTCCAGTTTTAGGAAAAAAGATGAGTATTACAAGAAATACAATAAAAGTTGTTTCCTACAGGTGCTGATAACACATTCCACATATTGGAATGTTCAATGTAAAATAAGAAGTTGTACTGTTTGTCTAGAGAGTGTCATGTTCTTTTCGACCCCCAACGTTTCCACATTTCTACACCCTCCCCCCCACCAAAAAAAAAATCTGATGAGTTCTTTTAGAGTTGTCAAGAACCTAGTATTGTTACTCAGTAATAATGTTAATCTTTGACTGGTGCCTTTATTAATACATATTTTGCTTTTTAAAATAGCCTTAATTTTTATAAAAGCCTATAAAAAAATGTCTGCAAATTGTATCTGTCTCAATGTTTGTTTCATTTTATTTCAGTAGTTTATGGTATTTAATGATTAGGAAGTGCAAAAAAAATTACTGTAATTTTTTTCAAGGGTTTACTACAGTTCCAAAGATGGAACTAATGGGAGGAAATATACTTTTTTATAGAATGTTCCCATTTCGATTTATTTCATTGACATGCTATGTCCAGAGTAGCACCAACTTTAACTATTCTACAGTTCAGAGAAATGTTTCATTTATCTGAGTTGAACAGGTTAAGTAAATAGTTTGGGAGTGTTTTATTAGAAATCAGCTATTTATGTAATATAGTTATATAAGTTTTATGATGTATCTTACTAGAAATTTCTGCACACCAGAACCATTGTAACCTGGGATATGCTTGTAAATTAGTCAGCTATCATTCATTCAAACAGTTACTTGAATTATTCCCATCTTGTAAGATCAAAAATTAATTTGAGAGTTAAATATTTGTCATATGGGGTTTCTTTTCTGATTTGTAAGACTTGTGTCATCTCCTGTATACTACTGCTAATTATCGCTTAAGAAGAATGCCAGAAATAATTTTGAAAGTAGGGTTGTGGGTTTGGATTTGGTGGGTTTTTTTGGTTTGTGGTTTGTTTTGTGGGTTTTGTTGTTGGGATGTTTTGGGGGTTGGTATTGGTTTATTTTGTTAGGAGTTTAAGAAAACTGGACATGATTCTACTACACCAACTGAGTTAGTTGGGGAAGGCAAAGGAAGTTTTATTTACGTATATATAAATATATATGTGTGTATAACATACAGGTAAAAAAATTTTCAAGTCTAAGAGATATATTTGTTTTTTATTTATACCATCTCTTCTTAAAATTGAGAGAATTCTCTCCCCTTGTCTTCTGTTCTTCAATTATGTTTGAAACTGAGCAGAAACCCTTCAGTCTTTTCTTTATGAATATGAAACATAACAAGCTAGATGAAGCAGTCTGAAGAAGGAAAATACAATATAAATGGCTTTTGTGGTGAATATTTAGGTCCATTAAGAGATCTTTTTGCATATTTGTTGAAACTTTGCATCATTCCATCAGCCACTATTTTATTAGTGTTGTCATGGGCACTTTTGAGCTCACAGTTGTGTGAATGATGATGAGTTGGTTTACTTGGGAAGTCTGCTATTATCCCCATTCTGTCATGGTGTTTGGGATTATACCCTTCTGTTGACTGCTTCTGAGACAACCTACTGCACTAATGATTCAATGAAACCTAGAATGGTGGGCTGCAGGGGACCTTAAAGATCATCTATATCCAATCCCCCTGTCATGGGCAGGGACACCTTCCACTAGACCAGGTGTATCAACACACTGTCCAGCCTGACCTTGAACACTTACAGGGATGGGGTATCCACAACTTCTCTAGGCAACCTGTTCCAGTTCCTACTACCCTCAGTAACATCTAATCTAAACCTGTCCTCCTTCAGCTTTAAGTCATTACCCCTTGTCATATCACTACATGCCCTTTAAAAAAGTCCTTACTCATCTCTCCTGTCCAGCCCTCTTTAGGTACTAAAGGCTGCTATAAAGTCTCCCTGAAACTTATCTTCTCCCGACTGAACAAGTCCAACTCTCTGTCATGGGTTCACTTGTTTTAAAAAACTAAACGGGATTTTTCCCTTCCCCCTGCCCCACTGTGTGGGAGGGGTGTTGAATGGGCAGGCTGGGTTTGCCTTCGGTATTTGACTAACATAGAAGAACTGGACAGCAGATTTGACATTCCAGGCTTATGGCCCTGGAAAGTCTGTGGGGAGGGGTGAGGAGTTTTGGGGGTTTTTTTCTCTTCTTTTCGTTTCCCTCTTCCGGGAAACAACAGACAATTCGTTGTTGCCTGAACTGAGACAAGGTGTGGGTTGGAAAAGCTCCGAGGCTGCATTGGTTTGTTTTTTTCTGGCCCCGGTTTTGCCGGCACCCTGTTTCTGCCCCAGCAAGGACCTGTTTGGACTTCATCGGAGAGGAACTATTTGGGAAGGGGGTCACCTTTTTTTCTTCCTCCGCTCCCGTGTTTTTTGGCAGCGTTTTTTGTGTACCTCGACGAAGGAAGGGGAAGTCACACAGCCAGCCGCAGACACCGTGAGTTCCGTTTGGGAAGAACCCTTCTTTCTTCTTTTCCCCTTCCATTTCTACCCACCCCCAGCACACCAAAGGCCTCCACATGGTGACTGCCAGAGCCCAACATCGACCCCTGCTGACCAACCCTGAGCACTGCAGGCTCTGCACCTCCAGAGATCCAACAGCGCCCCCTGCTGACTGTGGTTAGAATTGCACCAAAAAGCACAAACTGAACTGTTCCCTTTTCATTGAAAGGCATTTCTGGGTACAGGATTATTGTTCGGTTGGGGGTTTTTTTGTGTTCTTTTGTTGTTCTGCCAATACACATTTATCCTTTAATAAAGGGCTGTTATTTTTCCTTTCTCCACATTTTCTCAATTGGAACCTCTTAATTTTGGACTTAAAATTGCTTAGAGGGAGGAGTTTTGGTCTTCCTCATAATTCATCCTCCTTAGCAAAACACTTCTGTCTCATTAAACTGAGACACTCTCGCAGCCTGGATATTTAGTATTGGGAACTTCTTACTGAATTTCCAAAATGACACCTGTCTGACTTCAGAGACCAGTGTGTAAAAAGCATTTGTTTAAAAACACTGGTTTGAGGTTTTGGGGTTGTTTTTTTTACAATAAATTTTTGGAGGCACTCAGCGAGATTGACTGATTAGCTGAAGTAGATGTATAAATACAACAATTTTTAATGGACTACTTTTGTCCTGAGGTAAAGTCAGGTAATCATGGTGTTTTACACTTTCCATAAAATGGATATTATATTTACAGTATACATGTGGGATACATTGATTCAATATCACTTGGTTAAGGTCAAGGTTGGAAGAAGAAGATATTATTGAATCAGCAGTGAATTTGTATCTGTCAACTTTTTTTTCAAGTTAATGCTTATTGTGGATATGAATGCTCACTGTAATGAGGTGGATCTCTGGATAAAAGAACTATCACTAAAATAGCATATGCACTATAGTATATATAATATTAAATAGATGTATGCATTATTTTAAATAAGTGTTGGAAACATGCACATTGTCTTTATATTTTTGGATACTAAAAGTTTAGTCATGCTTTCTTTGCAAATGCTAGCTCTTCAGACTACTGCACCTTTGAAATAACTTTCCCAATTAATTTTTCCTTTTTTGTGCGTGTGTGTTTATGTGTGCAGGTCTTATCCAGCCAATCCCAAGGAATAGCCAGGTCTTCCAAAATTATTTTAACAGTAATTTTGTGAATAATGCAGAGAGACCATACAAGTGTTTTTATTGTCATCGAGCCTATAAAAAGTCTTGTCATCTAAAACAACACATCAGGTAAAATAAACCCAATGAAAAAAGAAAATGTATGTAATATGAAGCTTATGGAAAAGCATGAAATTTATATAATATTCACTGAAAAGACTTCTTTTTTCTTTTCGTCTCTTAAACAGTGAACCAGTGATAATTGATTTTTTTCTGTTAAAGTTGGAGGAAACTTTGAACTAATTCATACCTATGCGTGGTCCTAGCAATGCAAGTGTTTTGTAATTGCATACTCCAGATTGTCTGCTTTGCACGTAACTCCTGTTTTTTTGAGAAGGAAAAATTTAGGTTGGAGGAGAACCAGTGGAGGTAACTAATCCAACCTTCTCTTGAAAAGAACAGGTAGCTTTAAAATGAGATCAAATTGCAGTTTTACAGACAGTGAGCTTTGATGTTTAGTCAAGTTGTGAAACGGTGCTTTCTGATTTATAGATTATGAATACTGGAAGAGAAAAATGAAAAAAACCACCAAAGGTCTGAGGTCTTAGGAAAAATTACTAAGGTCTAAGGAATAATACTATACGAGCAGGTGGCAATCTGCTTGTTTCTGCAATATAAGCTCAGGACTGCTTTCTCACTTTCTCTAACTCAAATCATGGTGAGATCTTCATACTCTCCTTACAAATCAAGTTCTCTATTTGTAGGTTGTCCAACTGCCTTGAAACAGTTATTGGTTTTTCTGTGTTGTCTTAACAGGAGGAAGGGAAGCCTTACAATATCACATCTTTTCTTTTGTAATTGTAGATTTCTCAGTGTCTTTTATAGACACAATCAAGCTGGATTGATTTAAAGTAATTTTGAACTATACTGAAAATGCAAAGATGTGATGGGGGTATCAGTCACCTGCTGCTGTGCTGTTTTGATTAACCTTTGCAAGAGCACTGAGTGAAGCATGGCTTTGTTTGGGTTTTCTTGCAGGAATTAGAAACTTCTCTTTTTCCATGTTTGTTCTTTGTCAGTTGGCACGGTTATAACTAAACTGCTAGGCTTGATACTCACGTGGTCAGTCTGTCCTCATGTAGTAGTGCTGATCATTGCTTACAAGGCTTGTTTCCCTCTCTGTAGTTAGGGGTATTTTCAATAGATTAGTGACTGAACAGTGTGTCACATTATCCACAGGAAGGGTTGGGATACCCTACCACTGTTTTTTATAGTGTATATTGGTAGCAAAACAGTAACTCCATTCCACTTTTTAACCTGTCCTTCAGTTTGTTTTGTATCTTACTGTAGTCTTAAACGGAAGCTCTTCTAATACCTCTGGGGAAGGATATAGCAAGTGCTGTATATTTTGATGGTTGTGTTGGCTTTATGCCGAACCCACAGGGAAAGCCTCCCCCTCCCTTCTTCCCTCGGGGCAAAGGAAAAAAAAACTACAGAAACCGAAGACCCGAAAGCAACCGAATTATATCAAAATATATATATTTGTATATATTTACAGTTATATACAGCTAGAATACTATATACAATATTCAGGATCCCGAGCACAACCCCCTCCCCCGGAGGGAAAGGGAAAAGGAAAAGGGAAAAGGGGAAAAACAGATATACACAATCAAAAACTAAGAACCAGCAAAACAAAGAACTGGCAAAAATCAATCTCACCACGTCCCTTAGAACAACGGGATGGTTTGGCAGAGCCGGCACTCCCCACTCTCCCGCGTGGCAGATCAGTAGTCACTGCAGGCCTCAGCTGATAGATAAGCAAGACCAACGCAGAGACCCACTGCTCCTGAACCTCACCGGAAGAGAAGAGAGAGAGAGCTTCCACTCCCTTCTTATTTATACCTTTGCTTACGTAAAAATCGTATGGAATACGGGAAACATGGCCTTGGTTCCTTGGTTACAACCTGGTTACCAAGGAAGGCCTAAAATCAAAACCATTACAATGGTATAAATAAGAGGCTTTCCCCACTTGAATATTTTTTCACATGGCATTATGACAGTCCAGTTGTACTTGTGCCTTGTTCAGGAGGTATTCAGCATGGACACATATTTTTCTCCAAACTTTTGTGGACAGTTTTTTAGCTGAATTGAGGAAAATACACATGAGTGATAGCTTACTAGTTTGAAGATATACTATACCATCTGGCATGAAAAAGTTAAACCCGAAGTGTTTTGATGGGAACAAAGTATGATCAGAAAAGGAGATGGGACTGTAGAACACAAAACTAGTCAGACAGTATTACTTTTAAACCTGACAAATTGTTTAACTTTTTTAAAGTTTTAATTTCTGAATTTTTCTTAACTGCAGCTTCTTCCATCCATACAACTGTCACCTTAGTTTGGTTTATTTTGCTCATTTTAAAATTTAGTCCTTTAATAACTTTGTAAATCAAACTGTTAAATCTTCTGCTTTCTCTTCAAAAGGTCGCATACTGGTGAAAAACCATTTAAGTGCTCTCAGTGTGGAAGAGGTTTTGTGTCAGCTGGAGTTCTGAAAGCACATATTAGAACACACACTGGATTGAAAGCTTTCAAGTGTGTTGTGTGCAACGGGGCCTTCACTACTGGTGGTAGCCTTAGGCGACATATGGGGATCCATAACGATCTTCGACCGTATATGTGTCCGTATTGTCAAAAGACATTCAAAACATCACTTAACTGTAAAAAACACATGAAGACCCATAGGTATGTTTACAATTTTTACATGAATCCTTCAATGTAGTTCAGTAGCCATTCCTTAAAGATACTTGGAAAGGCAGCTTTGCTCTGTAACAAATGCATATATTTGATTATGGATGTTTATATATGGGTAGCAAACACATAAGTACCTTTGAAGGTATAGTAAATTATGGCGTATAATAAAAACAATAAATTGTTCACATAAATAGTTACGGTAAGTGTCTAACTGAAACCACAAAAAGGCTTTCTTACCTTTCTTTGCAGATATGAACTTGCACAGCAACTTCAGCAGAATCAGCAGTCCTCTTCAATAGATGATTCTACAGTAGATCAGCAGAGCATTCATGTTTCTACACAGATGCAAGTGGAGATTCAAAGTGATGAGCTACAGCAGTCAGAAGCTGTTGCAACAGATCAGCAGGCTATTTTAGAGTTAGACCAGCAACCAGTAGTAGGTACAGAAGAAACAGCACTAGAACAACAGTTGGCTGATCAGCCTTTGGAGCAAGATGAGGGTGAGTATTTGAAATACGGGAACATTTATAATGAGGTAAGTTTACAAGTTCTCAAATAATTGTTTTTTGACAAATTTCAGCGTTTTGGGTTTCAAGACAATGGAAGTAAACAACGAGAAAAATACATGAAGTAAAGGCTAGCTACTTGAAGTATATTGTACTGTTTCATTCACTGCTGTTTAGGTTTACTGTTAAAATGTAAAAAGATTGTTTAAGATTTGTGCACTCTTTAGAAGAAGCAAACGAAACTACTAAACAAATATACAGAAAAATAGTACAAAACTTTACCACATCAGCTCTTATTAATAAAAAGCACTTCTTTATAGTCTACTTAGAAAGTAATACCTGTATTTTGGGGTGAGAGAATATGAAATATTTAATGTACTTATTCATAATAGTGAAACAAAGTATTTTGGTTTTGCTTATTTGCTCTTTTTCATGGTGTAATGAGTTAGCAAGTACAACAGGGGAATATAAATAAAGTGTACTATAACCCAAGATTTAAATACCTGTTCAGCTGATAATTTTTTAGCTTTTTTAGAATATTCGGTGTCTATAAAGTATAGGTTTTGGAAACAACTGAAATATGCAGTTTTTACATCTTCATTTCTTGATATTTTTCTCTTTTCTCCTCCTTCCTTCCCCCCTTACCTTCCCCATTTCAGATAGATTTGTGACATCCCAGCATGCTTTACAGGAAAACATCACTCAGTTTGAACAACAGGCTATAACACAGCAGCCATTTGATCAACAGGGCTTATCACAAGGTTAGTAACGAATAAAGGTTTTTAAAAAGTAATTTTTATAAATCTGGCTTTTCAGCATAGTTATGATAAAGTATTTCATAAGTGGGCACCTGCAGTCAGAGTAACTGCAATGCAGAGGACTTGCAAAAAAATTACTATTTTGAAGCTGTGCTTGGTAGAATATTTTGAATACTTAAATATAATTTGCTTTTATGAACCAATATCTAGTCATTACAGTATGAGTTTTATAGTCAGGCATTTCATATTCTTTCTTTGATTGTGTTTGAAATTGCTGTGGCGCTAGGCAGTTTACACAAATTTCCCCCTAAATATGCATGCTCAAAACCTGAAATGATCAGAAAGGCAGTAAGACTTGACTGAGTAGCTGTTTGGATTCATTTTGGAAAAAGACAGTGCAAAATATAGTCATGTTAAAAATCATACTTTCACCTATCCACAACAGTTTCCTTTTGTATTTTATAGAGCAATGTAAGTAACAGATTAAGAGATTGAAAGCATTTGAAAACCTTTTTTCCCTATAAAATACAGAGAAATGTGTAAGGCTTATGTAGCCTGCAACTAATGAAGAAATGACTGCATTTCTTTGCTTTTCACAACTGGGTTTCTTGAATTGTTGCTTAATATGAAGCTACTAATTTTGTTTGGGTATGTTTTGAGGTGTTTTTGGTGGTTGAGGGTTTTTTGCGGGGGGCAGCACACAAAGTTCCTTAAATGGGGAATGTTCAAGGGGGTTTCATTTGTTTTGGTTGGGAAGCAACCTGGCTGACCAGCTGATCTCTTCCTCTTGTTTATGACTCCAGGAAATAACTTTCTGTAACTGGTAAAGAGTAATTTATATTCCATCTGCACAAACTTACCTTTTCTTAGTTTAATTTTAAGTTCTATAGCGTCTTTCATAAAAACTTAAATTGACTTTGGTAACTTGCATGACACTGTGAGAAATAGCATAATTTTCTGATTTTAATTCTCTAGGTTGTGCTGCTTTGTATGTAAAGAAAAAAATGAAAGTCTCCTCCTTTATTAAACAAAACTGATCGAGGTCCTCTTAAAATCCTGTGATGATTTTCATTGGTTACCTTTTACAGTTTTTTAAATGAATGAAAAGAGACTACAGAAAAAAAGTGCAGCCTTTAACTCTGTTAATCTGAACAGTGGTGGTGGGTTTTGTTTGCTTGTTAGTGGCTCCTTTGAATTTGAAAACACAATACATAAACGTAGTTTTGTTACCTTATTTAAACTTCAGTTTCTATGTATGTGTATCTTCTTTATTAAATAAATATTGAATGATTTCTTGGGGAGGGGAGAGACTCTTCTAGAACTCACAAAACAATTCTTTCATCGTCAGAAATCCAGACTGATCATCGGTACATTGTAGAATTGGTACAGAGAATCAGAACATTTGTGGTGTGGGCTTTTTAAAGTCTTGTTTGTATAAGATGTCTCCTATTCTACTTGGAATCTCATCCACAGATTCCCAACACTTTGAAGTTTCCTTGAAGATCCTGGAGCCCTTCAAAATTTTTGAATTTCAGGTAGGTAAGCATTTGCGCGGATGCATGCGTTAAATTGGTCGACCCTCTCCCTATGTCTGCATCTGTGCTTCATGCTCCTAATTTCTTTTTCCTATCAGCTAGGCAGAACACTAAAGCTGAAAACACTGTATCTTTTTTATCCTTGGTATTTATAGGCTGTATTCTTGTTAAAATGTTTTGGTTCAGTGTTTATTAATAAAACAATGTAGGAGTTATAAAAGATCTTTGATAGGTTTTTTGATTTCTCTTTTTTATTTTTAAGAAAAAAAACCATAGCATTTCAGCCAGATGAGATTGGTTTCTAGGTTTGCACAGACCTGCCAGAACTTTGTTTATTCTTTCAGGTTTGTTCTATTTGTTCTTCTATTGAATTTCTTGTTGGTTCAGATAGGTTTTCATCTTGATGTGTTCAGACTTGTTAAGTTCAGATCCTGTGAGGGTGCTGCTGTATCATAATCTATGATTCATTAGAGCTAGGTTTGAAGACTGAGGAAAAGGACTTATGTTCTTGGTAGTTTGTGTTCAGGCATCTTCATTTGAAGACTTTTTAGTGATTTCAGAACAACCAAGTATATCTTTTATATGAGATTGGTTTGGGGTTATTGAATGATATCTGTCACCAAATGTATTTTCATATAAATTACATTACCTTTTCTTCCTTTAAAGTCTCCCTTTAAGCATGGTTGAATGATAATTCAAATAGTAGTGATAGGCAAGTCACCTTGAAAAAGTGCCAAGTCTAAATGCTTCCGAATGTTACTCTGTAGCCCAAAGAAATATACCCTTGACACCAGACTGCTGTTTGGCTTTCCTAAGAAGTTGATCTGCAATCTCAGGGCTTGGAATTCTGATTTTTTTCAGTAACTAATTACGTGTTGATTCCGGTCAGTACTGTTCAGATGGTTGCAAAAGTTGCCTAAGAAGCAAACCTGCAGAACATTTAATTGTTAGGCACTGGGCCCCACTGAGGTGCTCATGTGCGTGTAGATGTTTGTAATGTTAGAATTCCAATGATCTGTCAGTAAAACTTGAAGTTTCGTCTAAACTAAAATATTGTATTTGCTATATGCTGTTGTTTTCTCATTCTCATGTGCAAGACAAGACACGTCTTTCCATTAGTAAACTGATTTCTAGAGTATTCTATTTTTCAGTATGTTTTGTTAATATAGAAAACAATAGGTTGGGTAATCTCTGAAAACCAAAAAACCCCAAGCAACATAAATGATTACTTGTGCTGAAAAATGCAATTCCAAGTTTAGAAGACTTACTACTAAGAGAGTCCCCTTTGTTACACAGAGCTTCAGATGTTCTCTGTTCTTTGAAGATTGATCAAAAGCTTCAGGGAAACAATATATAGTGATGAAAACAAGAGCAGAAAATAAAGGTTGTGAAATTTATTTCTCTCTCAGGCTGAATGTCGGATTTTTGGTGTTTGGTGGTGTGGGGTATTTTAAAGCTGTTCTGTAGAAATAATGTGGTGATAGGAAATGCCTTTGAGCATGACCTTCATGTTAGGTGTTTGGCAAAATGGGGATGCATTAGATACATTCTTGTTACAGCTTTGGTCCATATTTATTTCAGAACTACTTTCAGAAGTAGTATTTCTTTCTTCAGTTTGTCCTCAAATACCTCTACATTCAGAATTTCTGAGCATTTTGTTCCATAATCCTGGAAAATTTTTCAGGATGTCAGTAATAGCTTTTATTTAAACATAGTGAAGCAAAGCAGGTCATGGTATAGTAACTTCTTTTTTCCTTCTTAGCTAGTAAAATTTACCTGCCAATTAAAAAAAGGGTTTCAGGATTTTTAGGTAGCTGTTTCTTTGTACTTTTATTAGTAATGTCCCTTTTTTTTTTTTAATGTAGGGCATGGAAGTGACATCACTTTGCTTCAGTTTCTTGAGTATTGGGTTTTTTTGTATTCTCATCCATTGTAGTGGGACTGCCATTTTTCTATAAAGATATTTCTAAAATTTATTTGAAAAGTATAAATTAGTGGCCCTCTTATCACTGCAAAACTTTTCATTGCTGTTCTTCAGGCTACTTTTTTATTTTGTCATTTTACTAAATAATTGAGGTGCAAGGTTTAACTTGTTGAGTCTTTTTTTTACTTGTAATCTTGTAGGATTACAAGTTGCAGGAGAGAAAGTTTCCTAGAAATTGCAACGTTAGATTTAGTGTTTAGTTATGACCTAATAATGCTTTCAAGATTTGTTTACATTTGTGGGTTTTCATTCTATGGTGTAAGCAATAGCATATGAGTAGGGTTTTTTCCTCTACTGATTACAGTATTCTTCTGCTGTGGAAAGGGTCTTTTGGGAAGATTTCTGCTTAAACTTAACACATCCAAGTTTTTGTAATACTGTAATTCAAAACATTCTTTAAGCATTGCTTTTTGGCCTTTGATGCTGTGGTCTTCTGATGTGGGTTTGTTTCTACCCTTTTTTCATAATCTTCACCCTTTTTGTCCACTAAAGGCAAACTGCACAGAAGTACTAAAATTGTTGCCCAATTACCTTAATTACTGATACTGATGTTTTCATTTTTTTCCATATTACATTGTGGGTTGTTTTTTTAGACATATTAGGACTTAAAAGGGTTGATAAAAGGACATCTCTAATAGCATTAAAAAACTCTGCAATCTGAGCTATATTTCCCTGGCTCTGAATCATTGATGCTATAATTTTGTTCATTCATTTAGAAAAAGAGGTAATTAAGATCTGGTATTTTGGGAGAACAGAACCAAATAAAAAATTCAGGTCTTTTTACTGGAAATGTGAATAAAAATATGTTTATTTTTTACTTTGCAGTTTGCCTTTGAGAGGCTCTACTTTACTATTATCTAAAGAGTGGGAATATGTGGAGGAGATCCAAAGTAGGAGAAAATGGGGTTACTTTATCAGAAACTGGAGTTCTCCTATTGGGTCATCTCCTCCACTCACCCGCCATCCTCCCCACTGAGCTTTGCATCCTTGTGATCGGCTTCCAGTGTAGTTAAGGGAGCGTGGTACCAACGTGGATAAAGGGAGATGGGTCAACCTGTTTGACACATGCATGCTTACATACAAGAAATTCAAAATTTCAATGGCTCTAAGGTAATTGTGGCACTCCGAAGAAACTTCAAACAGTGTTTTTCTGTGGAGGAGATTTTCCAATAGAATTCCAGCTAATGGTAAGTAACCCTATTATGCATATTATGCCAGAAACATTTGTGTGTTTTGACACTCAACAGTGAAGAGTACAAGTATTACTATGTAGTAATACTACTTAACTCCTTTTGAAGGTAGTCTTCAGAGAAGTGTGGTGTTCTTCGAACTCCAATTCAATGTATTTCCCAAGTTTGTGACTGTTTAATTTCTGGCAGGTTTTACAGTGAATGACAGCTACAATCAACAGACTCAGTTTCCACCTGTACAGCAGCTGCAGGATTCAAGCACTCTTGAATCTCAGGCTCTTTCAACGAGTTACCATCCACCAGCTCTTCTTCAGGTTCCAAATACAGACACTATTAATGTAGTAAGTACTGCTAGAAGGCAGACTTCATTGTTTTGTGTTCAGAGGTTTCTTTGTGCCATTTCCTTGGTGATATGTAAAATGAGAAGTCAGAAAAGTTTCAGGGTTTTTTTTGTAGTATGCCTATGTGTAACAACTGGAAAACAGAAGGGTGGGGAGAGGATAAGTGACGTGACTACATGCTTTTAGAAAGGAATTGTGCATTTTGGTGTTCTAGACTTAAAAAAGGATATAGTACTGTGAAGTTGGATTGTAGTGTTAAAATTGAGGAAAGGTCATGAAGTTACGAAATAATTGTACATTATCACACTATCTTCTGTCCTAATTCTTTGATTTCTATAGATATGTATGATCGAGCAATAAAAGAACATTACGAATATATACTAGTCATTCATGGAGCTTGCATATCACAATGTATGATGTTCTTGTGTGGTTTTCATCTCATTAAATTTGTAAAAGAACTCAATTGCTAAAAATACAGTTTAAATACAACTTTTTATGATGGTAGCGGCACCTAGCATGAAGACCATCTGTCATAATGTACTTACCATGATGATCTGCCTGAGTTATTGTCTCTTTAAGGTTTTTTGTGAATTGCAAATGTCAGTCAGAGAACTAAAGTGGGGTCTAGGATCTGGAAGAGTTTGAGTAATTTCAGCCTATGGGCTTTGGAGTTTCCTTCTCTTCAAATCTTAAAACATGCTTTTGTTTTTAAGGGCTGTTCTATAGTGGCTTTTACTTACAAGAATGTTCAAAAAGTAGTGAAGTCTGTCAGCAACACTGTGTTTTGCTACTCAGTGTTTAAAATGGCTGTTCTAGTTTTAAATATTAACTCCTCCAACACTGGAAAATCTAGACAAGTTAGATACGTTTTTGTGTAGATTCAGAGAAGTATAAATGCACCACATTGTCTATTTATTCCAGTACAGTAGATGAACATTTTGGTGCCTTTCCTTCTCACTATGAAAGAGCGAGGTATCATGTAGAATTCTTAATTGCTTATTAAAATTTGTGAAAGCATAAATTTGATTACTTGTATTGTCTGTAAATGCTGTAATTTTTTTCTTGCCTGTTTGTGTGACTTCATTTCAGCATTGTGTTTCTGAAATTTACTTGAGGCTTTGATTTTTAGACTACCCGCTTGATACAAGATCAGTCACCACAAGAAGAACTTGAATTGCATACCCAACAGCCTCATTTTCTTGAGGATAATGAAGATCAAAGTAGACGTTCGTATAGGTTTGTTATACTTCTAGGTTCTGTTACAGAATTTCCTGAATCTTTTATGGCTGGTAATTGTATACAACTAATGAAAACAATTTTCTTTTAGTAGATGTGAATATTGCAACAAGGGTTTTAAGAAATCCAGCCATTTGAAACAACATGTACGATCACATACTGGTGAGAAACCTTATAAATGCCAACTCTGTGGACGTGGTTTTGTTTCCTCAGGAGTTCTTAAGTCACATGAGAAGACTCATACAGGTAACAGAGCATACCAGCTCTATATTAGCTTAACCCATGTTTAGGTTTTGTAAATGTCCTGTGTAAGCAAACTTAAACAAATAGCATGCTACTTATTTGTTTCTGTTACTTTAAGGAGTTAAAGCATTCAGCTGTAGCATTTGCAATACCTCCTTCACAACTAATGGCAGCCTTACCAGGCACATGGCAACTCACATGAGCATGAAGCCTTACAAGTGCCCATTCTGTGATGAAAGCTTTCGAACAACTGTTCACTGCAAAAAACATATGAAAAAACATCAGACAGTCTCCTCAGCTGTAGCAGCAGCTACAGATACGGGAGGGGGAGGTAAATTATTTCACTTTTACTTTTACAGTCCTTACTCCATAAGAAATACAGATGTTTTGGTGGATTACATGAATGCTGTAACAGTAATGTTACAAAATAGCCTTCCAGCATGGATAACGTCTGATGTCCAGATCTGCTAAAATTGCTGTGTTATCTAAATTGTTTAAAGAAATGTTTTCCAGGATCTGTCCAGTGTATTCAAGGTACTGTATGTGACATAGTTACTGTAGTATGTCACCAAAGCAGAATATTTTTTGTCCTAAATTACTTATACCCTTACAATTATATTACAATATACTTATAATTAGCTACTGTAAAAATAAGAATTAGAAGTTCAGCTTTTTTTTTTTTTAATGAAGAAAAGACATGAGTAATTAGACCTCTGAAAGAGATTAAAGTCCAAGCATGTAATGTAGTAGCCATGTGTTTAATAATAAACCCTTCTATTTTTCGTAATTTCAGCTGATAGATTAAACTAAACAGACACGTGGTTTTTGTTTTGGTTGGGTTTTTTGTTCTACCATTTTTTTTGTTTTTTCTTAAAAGTTGCATGTGTTGAAGATGATGATGAAAACTCTGAAAGAACTTCCAGAAAATCTCGTCCTGGTGTCATAACTTTTACAGAAGAAGAAACAGCAGAACTGGCAAAGATTAGGCCTCAAGAAAGTGCCACTGTCTCAGAAAAAGTTCTTGTCCAGTCTGCTGCAGAGAAAGACAGAATTAGTGAGATCAAAGATAAGCAAGCAGAACTGGAAGCAGAACCCAAATATGCCAACTGTTGCAGTTATTGTCCCAAAAGCTTTAAAAAACCCAGTGATTTAGTCAGGTAAGGAATGGAAAAAGTTTTTTTGTTTTCAATTTGCTAAATTGTTCACCAGAAACTTAGGCAATAATAGTTTCATCTAACTCTTTATGCCTAAGTCGAAGTTTGACTCATATTTACATAATGTCAAAATATAAAATACATTTTCTGAATATGACTAACCCAGCCTTTTCATATTTATTTTCTTGCAGTATTGAAATTATTATTATGAAGTTTTTTAATAAATTATTTTTTCTTGCTATAAGATCTGCATATAAAAGCATGTAAAAATCAGTTAGAAAAAAAAGGCAAATACTTAAATCTTCTTTACTTGTTCTGCTTAGTGTAACGATAGTATAAGTATTTAATTCTAAAATTGTGAGATGGAAAATAAATGTTTTGGCAAACTGACATAAAAGGAGAAATTCACATGTACATATATTCTGAACTATTAGGCACGTTCGTATCCATACTGGAGAGAAGCCGTATAAGTGCGAAGAATGTGGAAAGAGTTTCACTGTAAAATCCACTCTGGATTGTCATGTTAAAACACACACAGGTCAGTAAGATTTTGAATGTCTGTGTTTAGAAACTGGTTGCTTTCTTGACCAGCTGTTTTAAATACAGATTTTGCAAGGAATGGTGAGTTTTCACTGGTATCTAGCATATGGCACAATGAATGGCAGCAGTCAGTGAAATTTGGTACTTGTGGCAACATCAAATTCATCATATTAGGACATCTTGAATAAGCCATGTTATTACAGCCTTCCCTAATAGTAGGCTTCTAAAGTAGTCATACTCTTAGTTCATGCAAAAACTATGTATGCAAGTATCCATAACGTTCTCACATCAGGTCTTCTGTAGCATTTCAATGATGGTTTTCCTGAGCAAGAAGATGGAATGGGGGGATTTTATAAAATTGAGCTAGAGGAAAAAAATTATAAATACTAATGTTTGTGCTGCTAAGTGAATTGAAAAATAAGTGTATAAAAAATTTGAGCATTCAGCTGTTTGCATCATGCAAGTTGAATAGAAACCTAATATCTGTAATATTTAGGTTTTTACGGAACTTTCTTTGTATTCCTGAGAGAGACCTGATTTTAATAGAGGTATTTTTCAACCCTAATTTTGCATTAATTAAAAAAACCATTTAAATATTCCATACTTGTTTACTTCTTACCATTGAACTTCTGGAATAAACCCGATCCTGAACTAATTAATTTCTAAAACTGGCTACAGTTTCATTAAGCTTCATTATTATCTCTTTTCAAAAGTACAAAAGACAAGCTAAAAAGCTTTTAATGCTGTAATACATAATTATTTTGCTCGTGGAAGCTCCCTCTCCATTGCACTGTATTTGTATTTTCTTCTGTTGTTTAGTAAGAAATACTACTTACATGTTACATCAGATCATCATGTGGATTAGTATCTTGTCTCAGACAGTAGCTGATACTAAGGATAATCAAAAGAACAAAGCAGGGATTTGGTCATGTACGTCCAGGTTCAAGCAGTTGGAAAGTTGTGGGACTTGATAAGAGATTGCATCTCTTTGTTCCCTACCTTTAATGGAATATTTTACATTAGATTTATCCAGAGTCAGGTAATAACCTCCTTGAATATTTAAATAACAGGACTTCAGGTGTTCCTTTTACTCTTTCCTGCTTACTTTTTTTGTTTTCTTCTCTCTTACTTTTGTTTTTTTAATTTCCCCATTCTCCCAATGGGTGGGATTTTTTTATTTAATGAGAAAGACTGCTTGATGGCTTCCTTTGTGGCACTCTGAATGTGGTAGACAGCTTTTCTGCAGCCCAGATTCCCATTGTCTTACTGGCTTATGTTATTGGGCTCTTCTCCATTATTTGAAACATAGCATTGTCAGAGGTTTACCTAGTTTTGATGAAGAAAAAGTGACAACAGTGCCAGGGGTTTGTAATCTAAATCTGTAATTTGAAGTAGGTTGAATTGAATTCAGGAATTTGATGAGAGATTCTTCTGTGTAAAAGGAAGCTAGAACTCAATAGCAGGAATCATAGGCACACATTGGTTTTGTGATTTCTTTACGAAATGCATCGATTTCTTTCCCTTGTTTATCTAGGAAGCAATATTTTGCTGGAAGGCCTGGGAATTTCAGGGGTTTTAGGGAGTTTTCAGCTGCAGTGGCAGAATTTCTGCCAGATAATTACATTATGCATTTTGTGAATTGTACAATTGTGAATTTAGTTAAGGAAATAAACTCCATAGTTTGCTGTTACTTGTAGTACGTTAAAAATTCCATTTGACACCAAAGATTTTTTTCAGATGTTACACAATCTGAAAGGAGAGAGGACAAGGAGGTCTGTATGTGTATAGACCCGATTTCTGTACTTCCAGATTACTTTGAGGGGCTGGTATTTTGTCTTAAAATGTTATCTCAATTTTATTCATTTCCTACCTGTAATCCGTTAATTCTGGTCAGTATTGAGTCAGTATTGAAACAGAATAATAAAGCTGCTGGAATTAAAAAGGAAATGAATAGCCAAGTAAGTAGAAGCCAAATGCTGAAGAGGTTGAGATAAAACTTTTAATTCTCTGGTTTATGAGCTGTAGAGTTGAAACAACTGGATTAGTTAGGAAGGTGAGATGAGGAGGAGGACAGAAGCATGAAGGTGACCAAGAATGATTCTGCATGAAAGCTTTCACACCATACTGAGTTTTAGTAATAGGAAAAAATTAATACGGCCTTCATTGAGATCATTAGTTCATTTGAGAAGCAGCCAAAATTATAAAGAAAAAGTCCAGTTATTTCAAATTTATTTTGTTCAGATTAGTTCAGAATCTGTTGAGGTTTTTTTTTTAAATGGATAATTTAGTGCTATCAGTCTTTTCAGAGCTTCTGTAACTTATCTTTCTGGTTTTGAAACTTTTCCAGGCCAGAAACTTTTCTGTTGTCACGTGTGCAGTAATTCTTTTTCTACGAAAGGGAGTCTAAAAGTCCACATGCGTCTGCATACAGGAGCAAAGCCCTTCAAATGTCCACACTGCGATTTACGGTTTCGTACTTCGGGGCGCAGAAAAACCCACATACAGTGTCATTATAAACCGGAGACAAAGAAAGTTAGGAAGCCTGTTGCCCGCCCTTCAGCTGAGGGACTACAACCAGTCAGCCTTCTTAATTCAACCTCTACAGACCCTAATGTTTTCATCATGAATAACTCCGTTTTGACGAGTCAGTTTGATCAAAATTTACTTCAACAAGGACTTGTGGGCCAGGCTATTCTGCCTGCTTCAGTGTCAGGTAAAAATGGATGACATGGTGGTGGTGGTGTTGAGATCAAGTTCTGAACTTTGCTTTCTGTTAGAGTTCAGAAAGTTATGCCAAACACTGCTTGCCAAACAGGTAAGAGTTGTACTGAATTCACAGTTCAATGCACAGTGGTGACAAATAGAAATGTATTTATATAAGAACGAAGGTGGAAATGTATATCTGTATATCTTTTTAGTTCATCTAAAAAGATCTCTTTATTTCTGCTCTGGTGTTGCACTGCAGAGACGAAGAAAATATGGATAGCAAATAACTTTGAAGTACTCGTATTCCTTTTGGTAATACCCTACTGCCTTTTTTTAAAAAGAGGAGAAGCAAAGCAGTTACTCTGTTTCTCTGTACCAGTTATTTACGTGAATAATGAAGAGTGTGTTTTAAGTGCACATCCTCTGCTGTATATGTGTAGTTGTTAGTCCAAAATAAAAAAAACCCCACACACCCCAAAAGAAAACTCAACGCCAAAACAAAATAATAAAACAGTTAAGCAACACAAAAAAGTACTAGTGTAGGCATGTATGCTAAATAATTGTTTAGGATATGAAATCTTACCAATTGGCTGTGACTACAGCTGCATTAGCACATTAAGTGTGCCACAGATCATTCTTTGAAGCCAACTGGCACAGAATACTCAATATGCTTCATGTTGCAAGCAAATGACCTTTTGATAATGATCCTTGCTAACTTCTAAATTGTTTTCAGGTATTATTTGTGTAAGTGCTCACTGACACAGTTTGTGTCACTGCTCAAGTAAACTTGGGACAGAGGCAATTTTAAAAGCAGAGTAGTGTTCAGGTGTCTGCAAATGGGCCCTGGTACTGTTAAATGTACTACTTAAAATGTGACCTCAGGCTGTCTGTCATTTCTGAAAGTGAGACTTTGATTTTCTGTGCTTCTTTGGCACTTTTTTCAGTAGGTGTTTGATTTTGCAGGTATGCCCACAAATTCAGAGTATTGTATCAATCTCGTATTTAACTGTAACCATTCCAGCTTATCTGATTTGACCCAAACTGTTGTCAGAAACAAAAAAATTGTTGTTTTTTTCAGAAAATACTGATGTTATTTGACAGACAGAGTTAGTTTTTAATCATAAATTTACCACTGACATGGATTTTTGATTGAACACAGTAAGTAGGAATCTTTAGCATGTTCAGATGTCCTAGAAGGAGGCCTTCTTAAACTGAGATTAATAATGTGGGTTTTGCCCAGAGCAGGTATTTTTTGGGTGCATTGTAAAGCAGATTTATTATACCGGAGTATTTTGTAAAAGGAAGGGATATATGTTTTTGAAGCATCAACCAAAGGAAACTGGTTGATAACAGTCAAGGTGTTTGGAAAAGAAGGTATGTCAAACAGAAGATTACTTTTTCCTTGTATGCTCTCCAGACCTTTTGTAGAGATGATCTGTTCAGCTTTTGAAATTAGAACCTTTCAAAATTCTAAAGATTTTTGGATTTCAAATGCCTACATACCTTTATTTCCCTCCTTCTAAGTATGTAGGATGAACTTTGACACTTTGATACTGAACAACATTTGTACTGTGCAAAATGGGGCAGTAGCTTTCGTGTGTGTATTCAGAATCAGAGTGTAAATACCATGAGTGAGTGCTGCTGTGTCTAGGTGAGGCACAGTCTCCAACAAAACTTATACCAAATTTTTCCAGCTTTCCAAAGCTATTCTGGAGGAGTTTCTGCTTTGTAAGATGCCAGCTAGTTGTTACGTAACAATCCTTAAATCACGCAGAATTTATGAAGCTTTAAAACAGGCAATCATCAACTTCAGATTGTTTTTCTTGGCATAAATAAATGTTGTTTGTGTAACTTTTGTCTTGATATGATTTATAAAAATAAACAAGCTAAAAGAGGTAGTCAATAATGATGAATAAAAACATTATAATATAACTGTTTTCTTTGGTAGCTGGAGGTGACTTAACTGTGTCCTTGACAGATGGTAGCTTGGCCACTCTTGAAGGAATACAGCTACAACTTGCTGCTAATCTGGTTGGACAAAATGTTCAAATTTCTGGAATAGATGCCACCAGTATTAACAACATAACATTACAGGTAGGTTGCTTACAGTTTCTTCCTTTTAATTTTAAGTAGTCACTTGGAGGCCTGAAGAAAGTTTAAGGAGCGTACATAATTCTGGAAGAGTTCTTTTGAGTGAGGCACATGTCAATGCCTTGCTGTATGAGTTGTACAATGTTGGAAGACTTAAAAAATAGCAGCACAGTGGGGGATTTTAGGGGGTTTTTTTAGTTTCTCTGGGATTTTGGGATATTGCTTTAAAATACGGGGTTTTTTTCTTTTAATTGTATTTTGTCTTTTCACTTTGAAAGTATTTTAGGCTCCCACCCAACCCCCAAAAGGCATCACCCACCCCAATCCCCCGAAACAAGCCCAAATAATTGCACAGAATAAGACACCTGTGTAACTTTGCAAGCTTTTAATAGTTGGATTCAAAATCTGAATTCCTATTGAGCTTGTGAAAGGAATAACAGAAAAAAGATGAGATAATTACATTTAAAAGTTTGTATTTGAAAGATGTGAAACAATGATTTTTATGAACTTGGTTGTGTTTGATTAGTTTCACAGAATCATTGAGGTTGGAAACCTCTAGAGGTCACCAGGTACAACTCCAAGGTTGGGGAAGGAACATATGCAGAGTTGTATTGAGTTGCTCAGAGTCTCTCTACTGAAGGAGTTTTTAGCGTAAAATGAAGACATTTTAATATTTGTTTTTCTCAATCACTAAATGTCCATGAAGAGTAAAATCTGTCTTTACCTATAGAGAACAGCAGTTGGATTGTGAACTGGGACCTTAATGAGTCCTAGTAGCTGAAAAAATAATTTCTGCTATCACTCTTTTCTCTGCTCTGTGCCTTTTTGCTTTCAACAGCTTGAAGACAATGATAAGCATTACATGCACTAATAAGACAGTACAGAATACCAATTATGACGTTTAAGGACTATATATACACTATATGCAATAAATGTGAATTCTGGATTTATGTTAAGAATATTCATTTTAACCTATCTTTTTTAACTTCAGATTGGTCATTGAAACTTGTTTTTCAGATCGATCCAAGTATTCTACAGCAGACGTTGCAGCAGAGTAATTTACTTACTCAGCAGCTAACTGGAGATCCCAATATAGCTCCACAGAATCCCTCCCTCCAGGCAACAGAAAGTGCAGTGCCAGCTAATGTGGTTATTCAGCCCATATCGGGCCTGTCTTTGCAGCCCACGGTAACACCATCTGCTAACATGACAATAGGATCCCTGTCTGAGCAGGAGTCTGTGCTGACAACAAGCACAAATGGTGAGAAGTGTCAGTAGTTTTATTGTGCTTTGAATTTCTTAGTTTTACTTGTGATATTACCCACAGTGAGAAAATGTCACCCCCCTTGTCTACCTCTCTGCCAAATACCTCATTTAATAAAATAAACATGCAGTTTTTGTATGAGCATCTTCAGCAAATTTTACAACTTTATGTGTTACCCTTTTCTAATACAGTTTTTTTCAGAAGGTGGATTAGAGAGTCGGTTTATATGAGATATTAATTAGGAAAAAATTCTTTACTCTGAGCATGGTGAGGAACTGGAACAGGTTGCCTAGAGAAGTTGTGGATTGTCTATCCCTGCAAGTGTTCAAGGCCAGGCTGGATGGAGCTCGGAGCAACCTGGTCTAGTGAAAAGCGTTGCTGTCCACAGCAGGGGGTTTGGAACTAGATGATTTTTAAGGTCAGTTCCAGCCCAGGCCATTCTGTGATTCTGTGTAATGAAAATACTTAAGAACTTCCAAAGTCTTAAGAAAAATACAAAATCTTTGTTCTAAATCTTAGCTGCAGAGGAAAAAATTGGATATGAAAATTTATCCTTTAGAATGCAAGTTCTAGCATCTCTCCTTGACTACATCATTTATTGCAGTTCAGAAAATAATGCTTTAAAAGCTTTAGTCAATTTTTTTTCTTGTTCTACCCCTTATATTTAGGTGCACAGGATATTTCTCAAGTCATAACTTCACAGAGTATGGTGTCATCTTCAAATGGACAGCAGGAGATAATGTTGACCATAAATAACTCCAGTTTGAGTCAAGTTCTAGCTCATGCTTCAGGCTCTACTAATGCGACCTCATCAGGAAGTCCTCAAGAAATCACTCTTACAATATCTGGTTGGTATTTTTAAAAATCTTTGATGGTACCAGATCTCTACTTTACAAGGTAACATTTGAAGATAGTTAAAAAAATTTAACTAAAAAAAAAAAGACAGTTTGTATTTTGATTAATAACATTTCTTTAATAGATCTATTATAATATTTAGTGCATTTTTCTTTTGCTTTGTTTTTTATTTTATTTCTTTTTGTTCCTTTTCTCTTTTTTTTGTGTTCTGTAACGTTTAGTGTTTTAAGTGTCATGACAATAGCGTCTGTGTTCTTCTTCTGCTTGATTGTGAATGTTCACTCGTCTAAGAAAAATGGTGTCCAACAACTGATAGATTTGGTTTTCAGTTTCTATGTTCCAGTTTTTATATTCTATGCTTGTTGACCATCAAACAAAATTAACACCGTATTAAGTGATGTCTTTACAAGGCTTGTTCAATGCAATTCATTATCCATATAGTAAATCAAAAAAGTCACACTTTAACCACATTTGGCCTTTGGTTTGCTGGATTTTTATTATTTCATGAAGTTGGTATCTTGAATCTAGATAAGTAAGATCCATATTTGTCTAAATATTAATAATCTCAGGTATTTCTGTAAATCTTAGTATCTAGATTTGCATAATCACGTATAGATTAGAAATTTGTCACACCTCTGCATAAAAAGCTGCATTTGTAGAAATTAATTTTATGTTGTGATTGTATTTCCTACTTGTATTATTTTATGATCTATTGTTTATAGTTCTAAGAACAGTAGCAGAATAATGTTGAGACCTTTCCAGTTATAACAGGACTAATTTCTATTCAGGCCAAGATCTTATTCAGCATAATTCTGGAGGCAGTGATCTGAATACTGGCTTAAGGCTGACAGCACCAACCATCAGCAGTCAGACTACAGGTGCTACGTTAACTATAAGCAACGACCAGCTGCTTTCTCAGGGCCCTTCACTAAATGCTCCAGGTATGCATATAAAGATTTTTGTAATTAAAAGTGGTAACATTTTGTTAAAAAAATAAATATTAGACCAGGTAACTAAATATGAAATGGTATCATCTTGCACATTCTGATTCAGGAACTACAGGGCTTTGTGTTTTCTCGCAGGTTTTAAATTGTTTTGTCAGTTTAAATGAACTTTATTCCACATAGTAAGAAGAAAATGAAAGCAAGAAGACATATCTTAAATTAGTACTTCAAGGCAGTTAAAGGAATATTGGAAGGCTATTTCTGTAAACTGGAGGACAGAGAAATCTGGTGCATTTGCTCCAGATGTGATAAAATATCAAAGTCACTCTAGTATTCAAATTTTGAGGTTTTTAAATATGTATATAAATTTCTGCCTATATCTGTTTATATACACACAAGCACCTGTTTGTGCAATTTTATGTCCATCAAGCTACATTTAGATGAAATTTTTCTAATTTTATCATCTGACTGACAATTTTTAGTGCTTGATTAACTGTTTAACCGGGTTAGTTGATTCCAAAATAGAAGGTCCTAGCAAATGAGAAATAGAAATTAAATTCACTTAAAATAAGTTGGCAGCTCAGAGTTTTTGTATGTAACAGATACTTTTTTCCACCATTTTGTATATATTCCAGAACTTAATACAACAGGTGGAACAAACCTTCCTTCAACAACACCCGTATCACAGTCTGCAGTTTCTGCCCAGAATTTAGTAATGTCTTCATCAGGAGTTGGAGGAGATGGTAGTGTCACTTTGACTCTTGCTGACACTCAGGGAATGTTGTCAGGTGGTCTTGATGCAGTTACACTTAATATCACTTCACAGGTAAGACATGCTTTTCTGAACTGGCAGATAAACTGATATTACTGTCTTTCAGGGCAGGAACTGAAAATTTTGCTTAGAAAATAATTTTGTCCTGTAAATATATATTTGAAAACTCAGTTAACTTTCCTTATTTCTGCCAAAGATGTGTGCATACTGGCATCTAGAAACATGAACTGCTTAAACAGCAGTGCAGATAAATTTTGCAGAGTTATTTTTTTAATTGAACAGATAAGTTCTACTGTTTTAGTGATAAACTGTGCACTTCATCATCACTATTCAGTAATACAGTTTAGTACTCCTAAAAATATTAATTACAATTATTTAATGCAGTAATTTTTTTCTTTTACTCCTTGTGAACAGGAGAGTTGAAGAGTAGTTGCAACATTTCCTTTAGCAGCAAGTAACAGGACAGAATTTAATTTACTATCTTTAATAACAGGTGGCATTATAAAAAAAAAAGTCATAAAAATAGTGCTATATGGACTATCATCTCCCCAGTAGCTTTACCATTAGTTTAATTTTCATCATAATTTAATGTTTTTGTGGTGTCATAAACAGCCAAAGACACATTGGCAATACGGTCTATAGAGTGGGGAGATTGAAAAAAGTGAAAGCCTAGAAAGTAAAAATTTCGAGTCATTGTGTGTTGAAATTTCAGTGTTAATGAAAATTTACGTGACTGCAGTTAGCTGTTTAAATATACCTGTTTAAATATATCCTTCTGCTTCTTTTGGTTTTTCTTCTCCCCTTCTCCCCTCTTTGACAGGGTCAGCAGTTCCCTGCTATACTCACAGATTCCAGTCTCACTAGCCAAAGTGGAACAGGCTCACAGCAAGTTATACTGGTGAGCCATACGCCCCATCCAGCACCTGCAAACTCAGATGAAATAACGTATCAGGTAGAAACTATATATTTCTGTATCTTTTTTGTGGATAAAAGGACATTATTTAATCAAAATACTGTAATAATTCCTTTATAACCTGAATTGTGGAGGCTGATGTCATTCTCAAATAAGAGTATTGGGAAGAGGTTCTCTGTGACTTCCTAGTCACACAGATTCGGTTTCAAGTTTTGAGTTAAAAAATACATATACATACACAAAACAGAAATGCAGTTTATAATGTGTTTCTTTCTGCAAATTACATAACAATGCTCGCAACACAGACTGCTCCAAAAATTCCTAAGTAAGTTGGTATTTTGATAACAAAAATAGACAAAACTAGAGCTGTGGGGAAAAAAATAGCACCTATTAGTACACTTTTTTCATTCTTTTTTGGTAACCATATTGTTTTAATAGTGGTGCAACTGAAGTCTTTTCAACTCCATATGTGTTTGAATCTCAATAGAAACTTTTACATATGTAAGATAGTATTAATATCAGAAAAAGTAGTTCAGACTTCTTTTGTTGAAGGCAAAATGAATGTTTCCCACCAGCTTTGTAATGCAAGCCTTGAAATAGGAGAAATGGGAGATGCAGCTGGTGACCCACAATCCAGTGAAGAAGTGGTGGACTGCACTGGCGAGCAGAGGGCAAGATATGGATAAGTTGCGGCTGACAGAGGCACAAGATACCTCAAAAGTAATAAGGACAGAAGGGAGGGGACCCACCTGAAGTGTATGTGTATGAATAAAGGTACTGAGATGATGGCTTTAGAGAGGAGACTTCAACACTCTTCTTGGAAAAATGTTCACAGCTGGTTGTCTCTCTGAAGTGCCTGTACGCTGATGCATGCAGCATGGGAAACCAACAGGAGGAACTAGAGGTCTGCATGTAGTTGCAGACCTGCAACCTCATTTCAGTTGCAGAGTGAAGGTGCTACAGCTTACACAATTAAAACACTTCCATTCCTGGATTCAGGATCTTTAGGAAGAACAGGCTGGCAAGACAGTAGTAGGAATGGAACTCTGCCTGGATGGTGAGCCAACTGAGACCTTATGGGTAAAGACTGGCAAGCAGACCAATGTGGGTGACACTGTTGTATTAGCCATCTGCTACAGATCACCTCATGAGGAAGAAATAAAAGATGGGGCTTTCATCTTGGTCTTGGGCAACCTACCCTGGCTGACTCTTCTTGAGCAGGCAAGTTGGACTAGATGACCTCAAGAGGTCCTTTCCACCTAAACCAATCTGTGATTTACTGTCCCCAATCCACGTGAGTTACTTTGGCCTGTCTTAATATCTGAAGGGCAACTAGCAGGGCACAAGCAATCTAGAAAATTTCTGGAGTGCATAGATAATAACTTCCTGATACCAATAACTGAGAAGCTAGCAAGTGGATGTGCTCCTCTGGGCCTGATAATTGCAAACAAAGAAGAACTGATTGGAAATGTTAAGGTCAGGGAACGTATTCTGTTGCAGTGACCATGCGATTGTGGAGGTCAGGATACCGAGGGAAAAACATAAGACAAATAGCAAGATCATAACCTGGAAATCAGGAAGGCAGACAATGGTCTGTTCAGTGATCTGCTGGTGCGGTGGGTTTATCTTGGCTGAGTGCCGGGTACTCACCAAAGCTTTTCTATCAGTGCCCCTCCTCAAGGATGAAGAAAGTAAAATGGGAAAGAAAATAAAACGAAAAGTTAATGAGTCAAGATAAGGACAGAGGGAGATCATTCAGCAGTTACCTGACCATGCAAACCCAGTACGGTTTGGAATAATCATATGTTAAGCAGATCTGGAGAGGAGGAAGGCCAGGAGAGCTGTTTGATTTTAGATACTGTCTTCCATCAAGCTCAAGAGTTGCCAGTACCAATATGTAGGAAGATAAAGGCAACAGGATGCCAACAGGGATGAACAAGGATCTCCTGACAAAACTTGAACACAAAAAAAAGAAACATAAGTGGGAGCAAGATCAGGTGACCTTGAAGAAGTACAGAGACACCATTCAAGGAGACAGAAATGAGTTTGAGAAACCCGAAGTTCACCTGGACTTCAATCTAAAAGGGATGTAAAATGTAACAAGATAGGATTTTGCAGGTATATCAGCAGCAAATGGAAGATGAATTGACGTGGTACTGATTTGGGCAGAGGTGATCCTCACGAGCTGAACTAATGGTCTCAAAGAACAAAGTCCATCTCTAAGCCAGTCATTACTAGTGTTCCCTCAGGTTCAAATACTGGATCTAGTACTGTTCATTAATGTTCTTCATTTAGTGACCTGAGTGGTAGAACAGAGTGCATGCTCATCAGGTTTACAGGGATAGAAAACTGGAAGGAGTAGTTAACAGACTGAATGATTGTGCTGCCATGCAGAGGAAACCCCAGCAGGCTGGAGAACTGGGCCAACAGGACACTCATGAAGATCAGGAATAGGAAGTGCAAAGCCCTGTCCCTGAGGAAGGACAATCCCATGCGCTAGTACACACTGAGGGCAGCAGGAAAGCAGCTTTTCAAAGATGGACCAGGGGATACTGATATATAAGTAGTTGACCATGACACTGCAGTGCAGCAAAGAAGGCCCAACAGCATCTGGGATTCAATAAAGGGAGTGTTGCCAGCTGGTCAAGAGAATTGATCCTCCCCTCTTCTCAGTCCCAGTGAGAACATATCATCTGGAGTGCTGTGTCCAGTCCTAAGCCCACCGGTACAAGAGACACAGATATACAGGAGTAAGTGCAGTGGAGAGATGCAAAGATGATTAAAGAATTGGTGCATCCAACATAGAAGGAGAGACTGAGAGAGCTGGGACTGTTTGGCTTAAAAGAGATAGGCTCTGGTTGGAGGGTTCTTATCAATGTACATAAATACCTGATGGGAGGGACTAAAGCAGATAGAGCCAGACTCATCTCAGTCATACCCAGTGTAAGGACAAGAGGCAATTGGCACAAATGAAAACAATTCCATCCGAGCATAAACCCTGTTTTACCGTGAGGGTGTTTGAACCCTGGAATAGGTTGTACAGAGAGTTCATAGTCTTCATCCTTGGTGACATTCAAAATATGTCTGGACATGGTGTTAGGGACATTTGACTAGACAATCTCCAGTCATTCCTTCCAATTTGAGCTATTCTATGTTTCTAATAATACCTTGTGCATGTGATTTTTTTACATTTGCATATGCTTATGAGTGTGAGTTCTTAATTCCAGTATTCAAATACTCTGTGAATATGGATGTTTTAAAGTTTAACATGAACAGATTTTCTTACTCTTCTGAATTTAAAACTAGATTTTGTGTCTCAAGATACATATTCTTTTGTGAATCAGGGTGTCATTTCATAAGGCTTATTATCATATCATTTGTAAAGTGTGACTATGTCTGTATAGCATGGTTGTAATAACTGAAAATGTAGTAGTAATGTCAGGTAGTTGTCATTTTATGTGATGTTTTATTTAATCATGGTGATTATGTTGATTGACTTTCCAACATTTCACACTTTTCCTGAGAACATCCAGCTAGTTGGAAGCAAACACACACACAGGTGTTTCTTGTAATTTCTTTCAACATGTTTTATATTGCATCTTTGATTTCTAGTATGGATAATATTCTATTGTGTTTTGTATCTTTTCAAGTTTAGTTTATCCTGAATAATTAATTTAGGGTACTACTTCCTTCATCTTCATTTGTTGCTTTCTATGTTACTGTATTTAAGGTTCTTCTGTATAAAGTTGAAGGAATTTGGTGTTAAATTATTTGAAGGAAGTGAGATTTTCCCAAACATTTCTTATTAATTAAAATGAAACAAAAATGCAACACAACAACATCCAAATTCTATCAGTTATTCATTGTGTTTCAGTACTTCTGGAGGTAGGGCTTTACTTCATTCTGAAAATAGAATCCCCAATAAAGAAGTTAAATAGAAAATATTCTTCTCAGGTAAAATCAGAGATACTTTCTTTTCTGTCTGAAACATTTTTGGCTTTGAATTTTTTTTGGGGAGAAATGTGAGAAGCAGCTGAGATATTCAGGAGTATAAAACGGAATATAGAAAAATATTGTTACAAATGCATTCTATTTATAATTAGAATAATTTGATCATAGCTATTATTGTAGTTTTCTCTGAATAAGTATGTGTGTCATTCTTAAGAGCAGTGAAATAGAAATTCATATTTACATGCAACTTATGTGCGTAAATACTTCCTTTGTGTTTGTAAGTTGCTTGTAAGTACTCTGCAAAAATTGGTTGAGGTAGGTTTGGAAAGATTAATCAGTGTTGTGGATGTGCCTATGAAATTATCTGATGGTGTCTTTGTAAATTGTTGTAGGTGACAGAGGTTTCCCCTAATGTGACTAAAAGCAGTCAAGCAGAAAAAGAAAGCCGTGGGCACCAGTGTTTTGAGTGTAGTCAAACCTTTTACTCAGTGACCATGCTGACGCACCACTGTAAGGAGGTTCATGGCAAGGAGCGAATACATGTTTGCCACATCTGTAATAAGGCCTTTAAGCGGGCAACACATCTCAAGGTATTTGGTAATAACAGTTGATTGTTCTGTTGACTCCTTCTTTTGTTTTGGACTTTGTGATATTAACAAAAGGTACCTATTATCCCTTTGCTTTCCTTTTACAGTGTGAGAGGTGTGCATCTGAGAGAGGGAGTCTAAGTGATAATGTATACACAGATAGAGAACTCTCTTCTGGAGCACGGAGAGGATTTTAATGCATATATTGACTACAGAATGAAAAATGTGAATGCCTGTCATGCAAGTAGTAGTGCCAGGAAAAGATTTCACTTTATTTGTTTATGAATATCATCACTGCTAATCCTGATTTCCAGATAATCTTTTGGAATCTCAGGAAGCTATCTGCTATGTAGTCTTGTCATTTGATTTGTAGATGCTCTCTTGTGGGTGCAAGTGACATCTGTAGAGGAAGCGTTTGTTTTAAAATATCCATATGTTATTGCTGTTGTCTAGGATATTTTCTGTGTTCTGTTCTCTAGATGATGAACAACCAGATACACTGAAGTCTTTTCAAAAAATTAGTGGTGTATTTAAGTTCTTAATTGGATTATAGAATGTTCCTGTTAGGAATATTGGGCTGTACTAGACAAGTGCTATGTTCAGGCCAGTATTCTGTCTCTGAGAGATACTAAATGGAAGTTATTTGAAGAAGATCTTTAGGAAAAGAGCGAACATAAAACTTGCCCAGAGTTTTGCGAGCTGCCCAGAATTTATAACAGGAAATTCCTAGAGCCAAGGGCAGTGTCTTTGTATTAAGTAGCTTTTAGGAGAGCTCTTTAATTTGCTTTAACTTTAATATCGTATTTTAGGGGAATATGCTCAGTTTGTGAAGTTCACCCCCTTGGACTGATTATGTCTGTCAAGCAGACTACTGGGCCTTGGGGAAACTATCATACAATGTGTTGTTGTGAAACTTCTTGTTTAGAAGAATTTTTTCAGGAAAAAAACTAAAACAGTACTGGTACTTGTTTTGCTTAAGTAATGATAACAAAACCCAAATATCAGTCTCTTCAATTTGTTTTCTTACAACTGGCTGTTGTTACATTTTTTTTGGTCATAATTAAACCTTGATTTCTATTATATACTGGTCCCAGGTTAAAGGTATGACAAGGTAACTTCCTACCCTGGTATGTCCCTTGGATTATTATCCATTATTGATTTTTCAGGTAGGCAGTGATGAAGTTGAAATAAGTTCAAGGGCAGTCAGAAGAGACTTCATGGCCTTGGAACGACTTGTTAAGAGATCAGGAGGACAAGTAATCTTCTATCCTTCCAGTTGCAGGGAATGATGAAGGAAGAGACAGGAAGAGACAGCAGATCAATAACTATCTCTGAGACTGGCATCACCAGCAAAATTTTGGGGTTTTTGATCATGGATTGGTCTACGTGACAGCAGGCCTGCTGCAGATGGGCTACACTTGTCTCAAGGGGGTAAAAGGACCTTTGTTGAGGAGTTAGCGAGGCTTATTGAAAGAGCTTTAAACTAGATTTGTAGGGGGAAAGGGATAAAACCAGTCTCGCTAGAGATAAGCTGGGGGGTGGCACACTAATGTTTGAGGAATCATGCTAGCAAGGCCCTTTAGTCTGCTCCACAGTGCTGAGTACATTGGAGCATGTTTGATGCGTCCCTGTACCAGGGCATGCAGCACCATGGCCATCTCAGTGGAGGGAGGGGGAATGGTCAGTGACCTGAGACACACACAGATCCATAGGGCAGGATGGAATCCACCATGCATACTGAGGGACCTGTCAGAAATGCTTCCCAAAATACTTTCAATCATTTATGAGCAGTCTTGGCTCTGGGGAGGTCTCAGTTGACTGAGAGGTTAACAAATGTGACACTCATCTATGGGAAAGGCTGGAAATAGGATCTGGGAAACTACAGGCTTGTCAACCTGATCTCAGTGCCAGGAAAGGTTATGGATTAACTCATCGTGAGTGCTGCCATCATGTGGCACATGCAGGACGGTCAGGGAATCAGGCATAGCTAGCATGGGTTTATGAAAGGCATGTTCTGCCTGAGTAAGTTGATTTTCTTCTATGACAAGGTGACTTCCTCAGTGGAGGTCAGAAAGGCTGTGGATGTTGTCTACCTGGACTGTAGCAAAGCCTTTGATGCCATTTCCCACAGCATTCTCCTAGAAGGCTTCCAAGGCTTCCATTCTCCTAGGAGCCTTCCACTGGCTTGGACAGGTGCACTGTTCACTGTCTGTATGGCCACACCCAGAGAGTGGTGGTGAATGGAGTGACATCCAGCACGTGGCCAGTCACAAGGGGCATTCCCCAGGGCTCAGTACTGGGACCAGTTCTATTTAATTTCTTTATCAATGATCTGGACAATGCTACAAGCCCGGGGCGGAGTGCCTGTGAAGCAGCCCAGTAGAAAAGGAACTGGGTGTACTGGTCAACAACAGTTGAACATGAGCCAGCAGTGTGCCCAGGTGGCCAGGTGGCCAAGAAGGCCAGTGGCATCCTGGCTTGTGTCAGAAATAGTGTGGCCAGTGTGACCGAGGCAATGATCGCTCCCCTGTACTCAGCACTGGTGAGGTCTCACCTCGAATCCTGTGTTTGGTTTTGGGTCCCTCACTTCAAGAAAGATGAGATGCTGGAGTGTGTCCAGGGAAGGGCAACAGAGCTGATGAAGGGTGTCAGTTACAGGTCTTGTGAGGAGCAGCTGAGGGAGCTGGGGTTGTTTAGCCTGGAGAAAAGGAGGCTCAGGGAAGACCTTATCACTGTACAACTACCTGAAAGGAGGATGTAGGCAGATGGGGGTCAACTTCTTCTCCAAGGTAACAAGGAATAGGACAAGAGAAAATTACCTCAGTTGTGCCAGGTGAGGTTTAGATTGGCTGTTAGGGAAGAATTTCTTCACTAAAAGCTTGTCAAGCATTTGCACAGGCTTTACAGGGAAGTGGTTGAGTCCCTAGCTCTGAAGGTATTAAAATATGTAGATGTGGCACTTTAGACAGTGGCTTAGTGGACATAGTTTAGTTTAGACTTGACAGTGCTAGGTTAATGTGTGGCTTTGATCTTAAGGATCTTAAAGAACAGTTTCATTTACCACTGGACCATCATGTGCTAAACCAAATTCTACACTATCGAACTCTTCTTCATTAAGGTGTTCCAGAATATCAGCTGTGAGCAGCCTTTAACAAAAAATTCAACAAAGATAGATGAAACCATGGGGTTTGCCTTAGGGGTTTGGGAAGGGTGCAGTGGTCTCTTACTCATGGTCTTCATTTATACTGATAGTATTCTGGAGATCACCGGAAACACTAAGGGCACTGCCAGACTTCAGGCTTTTCAGAAAATCCAAATAAGAGGCAAGGTTATCAGTCTTTAGATGCTAGTACTTAATTATATGTGTTTTTTTCCAAAGGTATCAGTATCAACAATTTCACAATTATCCACAAGAAAATCTTTAGACATTATGTATGAACATCCCTACCACCCACCCCATCCCCAGTGTCAAAAATTTTCAGTTCAGTGACTTCAGTTCCCCTTCTGATGTGGGTGACTGTCCTGATTTTGGAGCTTCAGAGAGGAGAATCTTAAGACATGTACATTGGACTAAATGATCCAATTCCATATCAGTATGTAGTAGAAATATCTGCAAGTTGACTGTAGATAGTAAATAAAGCAGAGATGTTATTCTGAGATGAAATTGAAACAGCACTATCATCTTATTAAAACAATGGAATGAATGAACGTACTGCCACACTTTCAGAGGTGGTTACAATTCATGTTTCAGGACAGGTAGGGCAGGCATAAGAGTAACATACCAATGCATGTGTGAGGGGCCAAGGGCCCTTTCGAAGGTTTCCTGTTCCTATTTTCTAATTAGATAATGCTGGTTTGGAACCCCAAGGTAGTTCCTAGCTGATGAATATGAGAATTACACAAATAAACTTGTAAAATGTCACATGAACAATCAGTGAAATACTAAATGTGTCTATAAAGAGGTACTTGATCTTCAGAGCACTCTATTCCCATGAACTCTTTGCAGAAGTACATATATTTTACAGGAAAATTATAAGAGATTAACAGATCAGTGGACCTGAACTGCATCACAAACTCTTCAGAAAAAGATGACAAAGTTTTATGGTGGCTATCTGAATGCTATCTTGTTTGCTTTCAAGCAGAAAATGGTATTGGAGGGGTTATTGGGGTTTGGAGGTTGGGGGTTTTTGGGTTGGATGTTTTGTGGTGGAAGAAAGAAGCAGCCAGTTTCCATTAATTTTTCTGGAGTAGGTCACAGTTTTGCTCCCACCATTTCAAAGCTTCAGGAGGTAATAAACAAGATAAAAGCAAAAGATTTTTATTTCCACATAAGCTGTGGTTTATGAATCTCTGATTTTTCTCAGAAGACCTTGTATTATTTCCCTATAATACTATATTATATAATAATTATGATAATAATATTCTTCCGTGTAACTGTCTCACTGATTTTCCAGTGTAAACAAACTCTGCAGATACAGTTTGACTCAGTTCGTGGAGTGAGGAATAGGACTTCATAGACATCAAGAAGGCTTATTGTTTAGGTATAGTAAAGACTAATTAATAGTTTAGTCTGTTATGAATAGATTAGATAAGAATATTCACACACATTTTAGAAAGTGGGCAAGTATTTGCAGTACTATTTCACAAACAGTTCTTGATTAGATTTTTTTAAGGTAAATATATGTGTATTTGCTTTCTTTTTTAATTTGAATTCTATCTTGGTATTAATAAGATATTTAAATGAAAAAATTAATCGATAACATAAGATACTCTTCTAAATTTGCAAGTCTTCTGGGTCCAACATGAGTGAATTAAAACCACTGAAGTTAGAACTGTTACTAATGCTTCTTCATGAAGGTAAAACATGTCATATCCTCATTCTGCTATGTTACCTATAAGGGCCAAAGCGATTTTTTTTTTTTTTTTTTAATTAAGAGTTCATTGTGAAGTGGTTCTATTTGCATCTTGGCATTGTGTGGCTGCGTATGAGTGTATGTTGTGATAGTCCCCTCTTTGAGGCCTGTACAGTTTTACAATGGTACTAATTCCGGTGCTGAGGAATACCTATGTATCAGACAAGTAGGGAGATGGATACTGTAGAGGAGAGGGGGGCAAAAATCCTATATTAACTTAAAATGCACAGTTGTTAAAATACCTCTTTGTAGGTGAACAAAGCATTTCAAGAGTTCTTGTTCAGCTTATTTTATTTTGCTTCAGATAATTAGTGAAGGGACTAACGTATGCAAAAAAAGGCAAGACATATAGTTATTGATGGAGTTTTCCAAACGTGAATGTAAAGATACTGATGCATCAGTCTTGCAAAGAGTTGATATACAAAAATAATCTCTCATTTAAAAGAAAAAAAATGCGGGCTTCCATTTTCTTCCAGCTTGTCTGCTAATAACTAAGATCCTCTGCTTTTGTCTTCAAGGTGTGAATATATTTTCTATGTTAAATACAGACATTTTTTTAAAGGGTCTGAAATGTATTTTTTTTTTCTATACTGGCTTAGGAGCACATGCAAACCCATCAGGCTGGACCTTCACTGAGCTCCCAGAAGCCTAGAGTGTTTAAGTGTGATACTTGTGAAAAAGCTTTCGCTAAGCCAAGTCAGCTGGAGAGACATAGTCGCATTCACACAGGTAACAACAGAAATTATTTTTATCTCACAGGATTTTCTCGTGAATATATGGGTGTTATATTTGGAGTCCTTGCTTATGCTTTCAGCTCACTGCATTTAACTATCAGCTTAAGCTTAAAAAAACCCAAGTAAATTTCTAACCCAAAATGTTTTGAAGTTAAAAGGAGGAACAGCAGACTTGAAATCTCATGACGCTTCACCAAGCCTAGCTGTATTTTGGGACTGCCAGTTCTGCAATGGTCATGTGAATGCATGAGCTTGTATGTAGAAGTTTGCCAGTCTTTGAAACAGATTAATAAGAGCATATTTTAAACCATTGTTTAAAGTGATGTAAAGACACTGGATATGATCATCTTCAAGCATACAGAAGAACGTACAAATGAGTGGGTGTGGTCCTTGATGTTAAACAAGGAACAGACTTGACTGCTGATACCGAGTGCTGTATACACTGCTTCATTGTCATTGAGCTACTTGCTCAGTTCATCTGTTTCTAATGCCAGTGCTTTTACTCTGTTGTTTTCTTTTCTGCTTAAGTATTTTCTTCAACTGGTAATCTATAAATGAAGATTATGCTGGCTTCTCCTAGGGAAGCCATCACATTTTCTGTGATGTAAGTGCTTTTCAGGTTGCAGCTTCTGCCGTGCTAGAAGTTGAGAGCTGTACATAGGATAGGATGTTAGTGCAGCTGCCTTCCCTGTCACCTTCTGTGCCTGAAGAACAGTGTTCTTAAGAGCATGAGTTCTAAATATAGGAATCGGTTCTCCAAAACAAGTACTTTCTTTTCCCTATCACTGCTATGAAGAAAAAGCTGTCATGGCTGCTAGACTTAAAAAGGACAGGGTATCTGTGTTGCTGTTAAGCTGGATGGGACTCCCACAAAAGGATAATTCTCAGTGAGTCAACCAGAGCTTTCTCTTTCCCCAACATTAAGCTTTTTTGTTGTTACTGTGGTAGAAACTAACATTCTGGTTATACAGGGGCAGGAAAAGATAGACAGGAGTCAAAATCCAAGGAGATTAAAGTTTGTCAGAATTCCACAGTGATTTACTTTCTGCATGAATGGCCTAAATAACACAGACTCTTCAAAAAGGAAATGTTCTAGTTAAGAGTACCACAAAATATTCAGAAAGCAGGAAAGACAACCAGTTTCCATTTTCCCTGCTTTGATTCATGCTGCCCATTGTAATGGGCAAAGAGCAGAGTCCCTTCATGCATCTGCACCATCACAAGAAAAATTCTTTCTTGTTTGGAATGACTTGTAATTCACTTAGTAAATCCTTAGATATTTATGTTTCTTGTACCTCACGGGCTAGGAATGCCCACAAGCTGTAACAAACCTTGCTAAAATCATAGAACCTAAATTCTAGAACATTGCTTTATCTGCATTACTCTAAATGATGTAAAATGCCGAAGGTTTCCTTGAGTACAGAAAAGTCAAACTGGTAAACTGATTTCTTTGCACCTCTATTAAATAATTTACTTAGATGATAAATTGGATAGAAAAGATAATATCAGTGATTTAGTACTTACATAAGTATTCTGACATTTAATTTGGGATTTTTACTGACAGTATGGAGCTGTAGCACTGTTTAGAAAAGGTCTTAAGGAAAAAGGTCATGTCTGTTTCATTTGTAGGTCATCTTGATGATTTATCCTGAATTCTGAACTGTATTTTAATGTTGAAATGAAAAATTATTAAATATGTTTTTCTCTTTTATAAGGGGAACGGCCATTTCAGTGCACACTATGTGAAAAGGCATTTAATCAGAAGAGTGCTCTTAAAGTCCACATGAAAAGGCACACGGGAGAGAGACCTTATAAATGTGATTACTGTGCAATGGGATTTACACAGAAAAGCAATATGAAACTGCATATGAAACGAGCTCATGGTTACACTGGTATGTAGCATAGTGGTAGTACTGGGGAGTGCAGAAAGCCATGTGCTTCATGGGAAAAGCACAAAATACTTCTGTTAAGTTATCAAGGAATTAAGCACTGGTAGCCAAAGACTACGGTTGATGAGCTAATAGTTGCACACACAACCCAAAAATCAGGTTGAAACAGTGATTGGTTGCCTTTTTGGTTCCTTGTTTTTTATGTGGAGCTCTGTGTACAGAAATACAATGTTCAAAAACTATTCCAGAAAAACAATGATATTAGGGGTTTTTTTTTAATTTTTTGAAGACTGTCTAATAAATCTCCAGTATCTGAAGTAGTTGTGTAATACCTTTCCCAGCATGATTCCTTTGTTCTCAAATGCTAGATTGGCATTTTTTAAAGGCTGTACATCAAATCATACTCAGTTACCTTTTTCTTTTGTACCTTCGTAGGTCCTGTACAAGAGTCTGCTAGTCACCAAGAACAAGAAGGGGAAGATATTAGTCGTGCTCTGAATTTAGAAGAAGTGGTACAAGAATCTTCAAATGAATGGCAAAGTATAGGCAATGTTTTTCGATGACACCTTAAAATTTGAAAGCTAAAAATGTTTCTGGGACTCAAATTTTACAGTTAAAGCTTCAAGCTTTGAAAATACTAACAATAGAATAATATATTATAGTTTTTCTAATTATTTACAAAAATTACCTAAAAGATGAATTCATTTTTTTAAGCTTGTAGAAGAATATTGGGAAAACACCATTTAATCTGTGCTAAGTTGTCTGTGAATCAGTGAACTCAGGTAATAATGTATACAGTTTCATCTTCGAATTCACAGCCAGTATACCTGTTTAAAAATAAACTGGAACTTTGTATCGGAATGGATATTCCCATTTTTAATGGAAGAGAAGAAAATCTTCATGGGAAAATCATGAAACTGTCCATCAGCTTTCTTTTTCACATATTTAAGGAAATAATTGACATTGGAAACAAAATGTTGCAGAGTTGATGCATGCATGCAGTATAAAATAGTGGGGTTTTGCCTTCAATTTTTTTTTTTCTTACGTGGCACAGGAAAATGCTGTATTGCTGCTTAGAGCTTTTTTTTTTTTTTTTTAATACATTTTGAGAATTTGTTGGAAAAAAATAAAATACCATGATTTCATGGCTTTTATCGAGTTAAACCCTTGAGAGGGAGCACGTTCATTTCCATTCCAGCCACAGAAGCCGACAGTTGTCAGTTTTTACGGTAAAAGTCTGAGGTTTTGAACTCAGCAATAATTATTTCAAAAGAATCCAAACAAGAAGAGGTTCCAATGAAAGCTTCTTCTGTTGTTTGCTGTATTGGATCAGCAGGTACATATCTCAGTATCTGTGGAAAACACAGCCATATACTAAATCTGTGAAGTAAACATACAGTTTTGTGTTAGCAGGGAGAAAGTTTGATGCACACTATGTCACCTATATTGTACAGAGTTCCCTGGTGCTGTAAACAGTTATCATTTTGAATCTGTAAATTCCTAATTATTTTCCTTGTGAACTTTGGAAATATGTTACTTTTATTTGCTGTTTAAATCATTGTTTCAGCAAAACTACCTAGTTGACTATGTAATGCTTTCAAACGTGCCACTTGTTAAGTATATTCATAACAAAGAAACACTGGAGTAAAAACATAGTTGTCGTTTAGACATTCCAAAGACAGAAGCTTTTTTTCTTATTTTTGCCTTGTTCTTTTGAATTTTATTTATATGTTACATATATATAGATATATATATATGTGTGCTTGTATATGTATATATATATTTAAAGTTACATGAGCCTCTGTGTGGCTGATCAGTATATTTTGTAAATACTAATCCCAGTTGCAGAAAGTTCATCTGTTTGGTTGCCACGAGTACTTCTAGATCAGTGGTGGATATGTTGTACTATAATACAGAGCTGGATTTTAATTAACCTTCTGAAAGATAATTGTTCTCAGATCCAAAAAACCCTTTTCTGTAAATATTGTCTATACTTTGTCTGTGATATAAACTAGTTATTTCAGATTGCTGAAGCAAGAAATGGCTGTTGGTTTTGATAGGGCATCTCTTAATTTTTTTGTTAACTGTTCGGCATATGTATATAAGTAATATAGTTGGTGACATGAAAATAACACTTTTGTTATGTGGAATATTTAATTCAAAAACATGCTAAATAATATTACTTTTTTCCAAATTCTGTTTCGTGTATTTTTTAAGGATATGATTCTGGATTCTAGGAGACTCTAAAAACTCTGTTTACCAAAAGTGCATGTCTGAATATTAGATGTAAAGGAAAGACATAAAGTTCTTCCAGCAGTGCCTTCCCTTCCAGCCAGCCATGAGTGTTTCAGCCGTTTAAGGAAGATACTGTATTTTACAGTTGTCTGGCCTCATGACATAGCACCCTGGTTATCTGTTATAATATAGTAAAATGTGCTGTGTTATGTGTATCATGTATAAAATCTTTTCCCAGTTATTTCAGAGAATACTGTATGAATGCACAGCGAAGTTGGTTGGAGTTGATTTGCTGTATAGGGGATGATGATTTCCAGAGGTTGCAAAATTCAGTTTGACAGAAGATGATTTATAACTGGTCACATCCAGATGCAAATTCATCCCATAATGTTATTTCTGAATGCCTGAAAGCATTCAATTAGCTCTAGCTGGGATTACCTTGCCAGTAAGTGAAAACTGGTAGTAGTTGGTACTTGGAGAGAGCCTATTAAGAAGATGGAGGGAAGATTTCTTACAAGAACATGTAATAACTGGACAAGGGAGAATGGCTTTAAACTGAGAGAGAGTAGGTTTAGATTAGATGTTAGAAAGAAATTCTTCACTTTGAGGATAGTGAGGCAGTGGAACAGGTTGCCCAGAGAAGTTACGGATTCTCAATCCCTGCAAGTGTTCAGCGCCAGGTTGGATGGAGCTCTGAGCAACCTGGTTTAGTGGAAGGTGTCCCTGTCCACAGCAGGGGGTTTGGAACTAGATGATCTATAGGGTCCCTTTCCACCCAAACCATTATGTGATTCTGCGATGCTCAGTGAGTACATGGCAAAAGCCGATCTTGTGAGTAAAAGGATACCATGTTTAAATGGACACTTCTCATGGTAAACAGAGGTTTGTATAGCCGGGGTTCCTTGTTAAAACTGAGTTGGAGGTTTGCAAAGTAGTGTATGTGTTCATGTTCAGTACAAATACAGACATGGTAACCGATATGTTGTTTTCAAAAGCAGTGTTGGCTGTAGATGCATTATTTAAGGAAGGAGAAGAACTCTTGTTCTGAGACCTGCTTGAAGAGCCATGTTGTGTAGTGGGTATGGGAACGGTGCGTAGGAATGCCCCTGTTCTTTCTGGTTTGATGTAATAGTGGGCTTACACTAGCCTCAGGCTTTTTGGCTTGTGTCTGCTCAGAATTTCTTTTGGTTTATGTCTGTTCCTTCAGTGCATGAAATTAATCTCTCCTTAACAGTGGTTGTGCATTCCTGGAAAAATCGTTTTGGTTACAAATCAAATCACCGTTTAAACTGCTGGTTTTCAGCAAAACTACTAGTGAGTATTGCATCTAAGTTTTAGTCACTTTCAAGAGACTCATGTTGGCAAAATAATGCTTTCAATTACTGTACCTGTTTTTACTATAGGAAGTAAATCCAAAACAGCCCCTTTCAGCCTCTGGGAAAGATGACTGTGGAGGAAACAAGAGTGATAAAGGCAAGGAAGAAGCTTTGGATAAATTCTGAGTTCTATAGTGCAATATTTTGAAAGATATGTTTCTTAGGGGTTTTTTACCTTAAATATTCTTTCCCCGTTTTTGAAGGCTACTTGCACCACACTTGTTCGTGAAGGGCAGGATTTCATTGCCTGTTCATAGACATTTTATGCCTTGCAATATCCCCCTGGTCTGTAGCTGCCTCTCCAGACACTGGCCTCCCATAAGTCTCATGTCCTGTTGTCAGCCTTCTGGGCCATGCTGAGTCACCAGCAATGTCACTAGAAGCTTGTATGCAGGCAGCTGGGTCCCAAAGTATCGTTTTCTAGTATCTGAACATTATTCATAAATTGTGGGAGGAAAAAAAATGAATCAAACAGACCTTCATATATATGACCTTTTCCTCTGTAAAAAACAAAACTGGCCCAAGTTTCAAGTTGATTACTTTATTTCAATAATGAATATATTTAAAAGCTGTGTTCCTATAAGAACAATACGTATTCAAATTAAATCAACTATTATGTTGCAGAGTATACATCTGAATGAAGCTACAATAGAAAAATACACATAGCAACCAGTGTAGGTAATAGAAGATGTAATACGTGTGTGTATGCTTAATGATTTTGGCAATTTTGTTTTCTTTAGTTTCTATGTATTTTCTATCATCTCATCTTCCATCGCTTCATATTAATGGACACTGATTTAAACCTACAATAGATTTAGATGTGAAATGCAATTAACATAAATATTTATAGGTAACTTTCACTGGGCACTTATTAGGAATGCAGTTTCAACCTAGGAGGCACTAACTGTAGTCTACAATGCATAGGCTAAAACTAAAAAAACAATTAATCAGACACTTAGATGACAACTTGAAGAAATGGTAAGTTTGAGTAATAAAACAGTGCAATTCAGAAGAGCTTTTTATTTCCCTAGGTGTGGTTGGAAATACGATCGCCACACATTCCTTTTAGTAATTCGTGAACAATTAATATCTAAATCTAACCGAGCTACAATTTATTTCTATGAGGCAACTACAGTACAACAGTTAAATGTTCACAGTAGTTTACTATGAGTTTGCTTTGGTGCACTGCCCTTAATAGGCATCCAGGTGTTACTCAGGCAAAAGATGAGCTGATCAAATACAACACTGCTGCAATACCAAGAGAAAGACTCAAAATTCTGACATGAGAATGTGCAGGACTACCTGAGATACCAGTACTGAAGGGCTTTCTTTCAGAAATTAGACTTTTTTGTTTATATGCTTATTTGCTTATTTACTGTACTGCAAAATCAATGCTGTTGCAGCAGAGTTTACATGAAGCACCGGTGACATCCAGTGGTCACTTGTGCAATCTTAGATGTTTCTCTGGGAATATCCCTTGTTTCATAACTTTAGTCTAACTCAAATTTGAAATCCTCTTTCTCTCCCTCATCTACTCTTAGTTCTAATGGTTTGGATGCGATGAGCAATTCATGGCATGGAAGGAATTTCCTTATTGCTATTGCTCTGCATCGTATTGATTCTACAACATCTGCCCCCTCCCACATTTCACATACCTTGAACTCCCAGTGTTTGGTAAACCTTTCCATGACTGCCTAATCCTGTTATAAAAATAAATTATTCTGTGAGTGAGAGAAGGAAGATTAAAACAGAACAAAAAACCAAACAAAAAAAAAAAAAAATGAAAAAAACTATTTGGATAAACAGTCCTTACAACTTCTGCACATGTTGAGCTTTTTAACAGCAGTGTTTCAGAAATTCATTAACAGCAGTGCTCAGTGTCCAAGACATTATAACTCTTTATTTGTAATTCTGATGTTCACTAAAATGAAACCAGAAGAGTTGAGCTCAGATTAGGTGCTTGGGAGAAAAAATGGAGTCCAGCATACAGTTAGGGCATCCTGAAGAAGAAGTAAAGTCAGAGATCTTGTTACTTCACATAAAATAAGGAAAACATCTAGTAAAGCTACTTTTTATGTTCCTTTCATTCAACTGTTGGTCAGGGATTGCCAATAGGAGTTTGTATAATGTACTGCGTGCAGAACCTAATTGGCATTAAGTAATGGATTGCATCTATCTAGGTAACTGTGGCAACTGTTATTAATTTTAAGGCAGTTATACTACGAAGCAGAGTACAGGATCCTTGAATGGCATCTTAGAGCTTCAGCGCCTAGCAATTGGTGAACCAGACCGCGATCCAGGTCGGGACCCAGAGCCTCCCTGTGGATGGAAGAACAGACTTAGGTTAATTAAAAGTTAATGTGTATGAGGGGCTATACATTGAAAAACATCAATCTGTAGTAAGTACAACAAAAAGCTAAGAAAAGATAAAGGGGCTGAAGCTTGGCCTATTTTTACAAATAACAAGAAAACATCAAACTAGGAGAAAAAAATTGTGACAATTCATAAACCTGCAGTTGAGAAAAGAAGTGGTTTTATAGCAAAGATGATCCAAGCGAAAATTTTGGTGTTTCATTCTTTGGAACTTAAGATTATGCTAACTGGGTATCTTGTCCCTTAGCTTTAGCAACTATTTTAGGCAAATCTTGAAAAGTGCTTATGACCACAAACTTGAGGTGGTGTGGTAATTGATACTGTAATCAGGTGATTACTGAACTGTTTACTTCCAAAAAAAAAAAAAAAAAAAAACATGTGTGTACTTTGGGACTTTATTTATATTCTTCTCATCTTTCAGTGCTGCCTCTTTAGTTGTACAAAACTGTCTCAAGGAAAAATCAGTCTAATTCATTAGGTAGTTTTTTAGGCTTTTTTTTCTTTCAAAGATATCTTAAAGAATGGATAACTTTTGTATTGCCAGAGTCTGTAGAACTGTATAAAGAAATAGTTGTTAGTGCCTCCTGCTGTAAACAATGGGTCTAAATCAAATGGGTCTGAATAGAACTCTGATATGAATTCCAAAAGTTATAACGTCTGGGAAAGGACTATCTAAAAAGTAGAACTGGTATATGTATCTTTCAGATATATATAAATCCAAGCTAAAGTAGCTGTGATGATTATGCAAGAAGAGAATACTAAATTTGATTGAGATATCATGAATGGGTATTTTCAGATGTTCAAATGAAATTTTACAAATAATGTTAGTATATAGCAGTGGAATTATTGATGTATCCAAACTCCACTAAAAAACTACAAGTGCACAATGTGAAAATTAGACTTAAAAAGTAAACATTTGATTTTTACCTGTGCCTCTGAAGAGCTCATTCCTTTTCTTAAATTGCAACATAAGAATTCTCACTACCTGTTTGAAGTTTTTGAGCTGTCACTCAGTGTTGTATATATTTGAAAAACAACTCTACAATGGAAGACACATAACCTAAACTGTGTAAGAGAGAAAAATGTGGGTTTTGCTGCAGGTGAAGGTGCTGTCATGTCTCCTGTTGCTTAAGAGTCTGTGTCTCCTGTAGTAAGAGTCAGATTGGGATCTTAAACCTTCTGACTTGAAGTTGACTGCTGGTTGCATTCTTCATGTGTGAATAGTAGAGTAGGTGATTTGTTACGAGTGAATGCCTTACTACTTTTGAGGGACAATACAGTCTTCGTCAAAGTACCTGCGAGTGGATATGATGTGTCTGTTTCCTGACACAGGATATGAAAAATCCTCACAACTTACCTTTCTTCCTGTTCTGTTTTCATTTTTTTGGCTGTGTTGGTGGAGCTGTGCTGTAACTTGAAATGGTGAACTGAATCAGATTAAAGAAAATCTGACCAGATGTTTATTTTTCATATGACACAGTTTTCCAACTTGCCTGACTTAAGTGGTGTTGCAAGTTGCTGTATTGACATACTGTAGGAATCCTCCCACCTGGAGTGGGAACAAGCAGGACTGCTCAAGTTGTTATTGCATCTCAACCAGGTGTATGTGTCCAGCACTGTGCTATCATTCTGCAGTTGATCAGTTTGCTTTAATTTTCACTATTGTAGATAATTTAGCAGCAATAAGCTGTGTCACTTTATTTGTCTTTTGTATTCCAGGTAATTGGTGTGTTCAGTAACACCACTGATCCTGGTGCAGATCTTTGTGGGACTTTGTGGACTTACCTTCTTTGTTGATGGCAACTAACTGTGTATTTTTACCTTTGTTTCCTATCCTGTAAGTAGTCACTAAGCCATGAAATAACCTTCTGGTTTATCCGTACGCAGCTAGTTACTTCAGAAGGTTTAAGGAAGTGTGGCTGTTTCAAACAGGGCAGGTTCTGGAGAGGTTTGGCTTTTCTTTTTCCTGGACTCAATTTTTTGTACTTAAGAGTAAGTTCAGTTGTACTTTACCAGTTTAAAGATTCTGGAAAGAGTGCCCTGGCCCTCATGATAGGATCCCTTATGTCCCTTGTGAGCAGATTTATGCTCATAGAATTTTCCGCTTCCGTATCCTGGCTTGTGTCCTTCACCACCCTGCAAAGAAAGAGTTTCATGTATATTGCAAATTATCACATTCAAATTGTCATATGCACATTGTAATCTTTGTTTGTGATCACTGAAATGTAATAGTCAAATGAGGAATTTGGAGGTTGTTGGAATAGAACAGTCTTTTATGTAATATACAAGTGAAGGAAAACGTTAAGAAATTATCTGAATAGACTCAAATCTGAGGGAAGCATCAATCTGTAAAAAATGAATTAATAATCAAAAAATGAATACTGGGAAGGTTAACCTGCATGACAAAACTTAAAATGTTTTAATTTTGCAAGTTCTAAGATGTCAAACATATCAGCTGATTTGTGGTGTTCTGATAAGGAAAAAAAAAGCTTAATGGCTTGAAGACTTTGGTATTTTGTCTTAAAATGCCAGTAATTTACGTGCCATCTTGTATAAAATCAAACCTGTGGTAGAGAAGTAGAATTTAATTAGATCTGAGAACTGTGGAAAGAATTTGTCTGGTAACTGTTTAGGCAGATCACTTTTTACTGACGGGCGTTGTAAGGAAAGGTGGGACAAAACACTTGATTTAGTGACTGTTAATTTTGCAGACTGTGTAAGAGCAGTTGGAACTGTGGAATAAGCATCTATCCCATCCCAGCTCTCCCTCCCTTTTTGTCCATCCCAGGAAAAGAAAAATGCGACAGATGAGTCTTACAGGAGTTTTAAAAGAGAGCTTTGCCGTGCATTGGATTTTGCTCCCTTTGTGCTAAAGCAAAAGAAATTATTGCTGCAAGAGCTGTCAAGTTGCTGGATAAGAGCAAGCAACACAATTACCCATCTTAAAGTGCTGTGGAAGGAGGGAGGAAAGTGGAACAGGAAAAGCAAAATAGCAAAATTGAGACAAAACAAAATTATCACGTTGCTGCAGCAGCTTGAGGCAATAAAGCAAGATATGCTTTGGCCTGGTAAATAAAATGGCTGTTACTGAAAGCACATTCGTCACCTACCCAGCTAAATCTGGTGAGGGATAATCCTCTTCCCTGTACATGCAAGAAATAGAAACAATGACACGATGATCACTATGGAACATAACATCTGGGTGTGCCATACACAGAAGAAGTTGAAAAGGCAGCAAAACTTATTAAATAATGGCCAGGCAATGAGACAGGAGTTGAAAACGTGTCTGTACAGTCATTTTATGAAGCAAAAAAAGGTCAAAATTCTTCGTTGCAATTACAAGAACTGACTTTTGGTTTGTGAGTATTATGTATTGCAAAAGCCAACTGAGCTTAGTAAATATGAGGACAGTTTCTGGTGGGTGAGGCTTGTTTGAAAGCATTACCTCTTGTTAGTTTATTACATGAAGCAATCACAGCATGAATTGAATGTAAAAATCCCTGTGAGTGGTTTTGATTTGTGATGCCTCAAGTCAGAAAGTGCATGAGGAAGAGAACCATGACTTCTATGTCTTAGGCCCTTGCTTTAAAGTATTCCCAATGATACCTGAAGATTTTTATTTAGTGCCATTAAAGACAATGAATCAGGCTTGCCGTTGAATTAGTATGAATTAGCCCATAAATGGACGTTGCTTGAGCCCCTGAAGTCACTTACCTTTGCTTGCATTGGGGGAGGTGTACGGGGTGAGACCTAAAAACCAACATAAAAAAACGAAGGCAAAAATAAATTTAGGAAATCATCAAACCTTTTGCAAATTATCCGTTAAGTTAAAAACTGTAATTGCACTGAGAAGCTCCTCTGCTGTCTTAGGCTTTGCCTATAACACACTGGATTTATGTCTATCTTTAAGCAGTGATAATTCCTGAATACTGACAGTATAGAAGACACAAGGACAACACCTGTATATGGTGAAGCTGTATAATTGACATAGTTGCTGAAATTTGACCGTGCAGTATTGTTTGTGTTCCTAGGTAAAAATTATTTTTGTATTTGAAGGGCATAATGAGCTCAAAGGCACAGTACAGTTAACGAGGCTCAAAATAATGAGTAATGATTGGGGAGTGTTTGGTTGCTGATGGATCCTAAAGAAAATACTTCATTTTAGTGCACAACAAGAGGAGGGGAAACTTACAATGTTCTTGAAGAAGTGGACTACAGGGTTGTCATCAACAGGCCGGCCATGCTGAGATCTCTGGGGAATGGACCCGACGTGGTGGCTGACCCTGGCTGCATGTATATCCTGAAAAACAGAGTAGGCATATCACTGAGTCAGCTAGGAAGGACAGATTATCAGTGATGGTCTGAAGAGTCGTTTTCACCAGGAATGAAAAGAAGAGAAAAATGCCTTGGAAATCTACAGAGATTGCACTTAAAGTTGTCAGTGCTGTGAAATGTCAAATACAGAGTATGTATATGGACATATGTTGTGCATACATATGGATGCACAAGTTTTTAACATTACAGCCCGGTGTGGAATTAAACCTGTTACTGGAAAGTTTAGGTAGCCGAAACCTTTTAATTTTGCCTAAGTTGGTTTTAAAAATTAAACCAGAAATAGAAAAAAACCTTAAAATTATGTTGGGTCATTTTCCATGGTGGAGCAGGAATACATCATGTATCATTACTCAGTTTCCAAAGACTACATAACACTGGTGAGCTGCAAGAACAATGTTATTTTTTACAATAAGGAAATCAAGTGAGACCTGCAATACTTTCTATTTTAAGTCGGGCTTCCTGGGCAAGAGTCCAAATCAAGTCAGATGTATCATTTATAAGATTGATCTCCAAGGGAAAAAAAAAAAACAATGCAGAGAAGTTCAGCTGGTTTTTATCAGGGTTGTTTTTTTGCATGCTGATGATACGTAGAGACTGTTTTAAAAGTAGGAAATTCTGAGTTTAATTGGATCTGTTGGATCTCCGTAGTGTTAGGCAATCAGTCCTGCTTACACTTCTACAGCAGTTTCTAGTTTGTCACTAGTTCCAGTGCTGCCAAAATATCCTCTGAGGCCATGATTAGGAAGAGAGAGCCAGTGAGCTGCCAGTGGGTGTTTAGAACAAAATACTCCAGCCATGTGTTTGTGTTGTTAATCTACATTCTAATCACCCATTGCTTTGCCTTTGAAACCAGCTGACTGCCTTGGCATTAGGATAAATAACATGGTAAGGGCCATGGTGTTGCAGATCTGAACGCCCATCATTAGCAGCAGAAATTGGTTGCCATCCAACCGCAGAACTATTACAGTGTGTGAATTAGAAAACTTCAGAATCAGATTTGATGGCATGTGGCCTGCAATTCCACAGTGGGCTGTGGATTGCCTCAGGCATGAAGAGAAACTGGCATAATAGGTTTTTGGAGTTTAGATCACGTTGAGTTTCTTGAATTTGGCATTCTGATCAATTATTAGGTGCTGATAACTTGGCTTATTGAAAAGGTCATTGTGCTGTAAAATACAAAGTTCTGCCTGCAGTGCCAAACATCATCCTCCCCTTTTAATGTGTATGAAGCAGTAGCAAATCTGAAGTTTTAATTACTGTTCTAAGTGAGTTTAATACAATGTGTTTCCTGGTGTTACAAATAAAGTGCTTTCATTTCATCTCGCCAACAGCAAACATCATATGTCTTCAGGATCTTTGATGCTATTCTCAATTTGTGGCAGGTAATTTACATGTTTCCCTTTTTGTTTGTCCAGTTTTTGGATCTTAGGGGCAGACAGAAAAATCCAGTGGTGTTTTTCTGATCTTGCTCATATTTATGTAATAACTGATATCTATAGGTGTTAAAAGGTAAATTTGAATGGATTCAGAATGAAAAGAGAAAATGTATCTTGTTTATCCTGTTAGGATAGGTTACTGGGATGGTGTGATATAAGTGAATATTTTTGAATGAAATCATCCAGTAGTCATTGTGCATTTCATTAATACATTCAGATCATCACCATTTGTCTTTAAATATTCTCTAAGTGCTTGGCCTTAAATAATATTCTTATTAAAACCTAATAGGAATAGAGAAGAGCAACCATGTTTTAGGAAGGGATGAAATTTACTTTGTATTTCTTTGTTACTGGTTGCCAGTGCCCAGCAGCTGCAATGAGTTCTCCCTACATCTCTTGCTATGTTATAAATTAAACATACATAATTTTTCAGTAACTGAATAGCAGAACACTCAGCTTTTCCTGTTCCTAGTTAACATTATGTTTGACCTTAATACAGGAACCCTACTAAGTCAATTCTGCTGTACATTCAAAAAAGCCAAAAACAACCCTTAAGCTGAATTATCTTAATAGATAAGATTTGCCAGTACTGGAAATCTAAGCAGTAATTGAGAGATCTCATGACAAATGCAGTTTGCAACTTCACTGTGAAATTATTAGTTTTAAAGATTTATAACGTAACTAAGAATTCTTAAAAATACATGTAAAATACCCACAATTATCCTGTCATGAGGAGTGATTGAATATTGCAATGTTTTGCAGTCTTTTCTGGTGCTGCAGAGGAAGGTTGCACTGTTTTACTCTGTCACCTACCTCAGGCATGTCAGCCAAAAAGAGAAAGAATAACTGTGAATGCAGTGTGAAGAAAACATGAAGGTATTTTAAGTCTCAACGTTAGTTATATTGTGGCATGGCATTCCCTGTGTTAGCCATCTATTTTCAAATCAGACTAATTACATTTACTGGCACAATCTGTATTAATACCTTGAAAGAGCTATTAATAAAAAAAAAAAAATTGCTACTTCTTAAACAGTGTGTGCTCCACTTGGGGTTTTCTGCGAGATTATTACATTTCCATTTTACCTGAAGATATGTCTGTGTGTGTGCACGTGTGTATATATATATATATATATATGCATGCTTTTCAGTGTTGTTCAACAGCTGACTCCGGGTATAGAAAGTATAAAAACTGTGGTTAAGGAGGCTTGTTTTTACTGATGAAATCCTATGAAATCCATCCCTGACTTCACTTGCTATAAAGATGGTATTTCAGATCTTGCAACTCATTAAGGGAGACTTTTAAATGCGTATTATAAGCTGTCACTGAGAGCTCTCATCCTCCACAAGAGGATTGCTTATAGCTGAAGATCCCATATATGTGTAAAAAGGAACATAAAGCTCTAACTCCTATTGAGTTTGTTACAAGCTTTAGTGACAATAACAGTATTAAAATACTTTGGGTTTGGAGTACTTGCATTTACAGCTTTTTTTAATTCCTTTCAGTTATCACTGTCAAGTGGTTTTGTTGCCTACTTTAGGATGTGAGATGAAAATCTAAAACACATCCCGTGTTGTTTCTCTACTAGCAAAATGCAAATACATATGAAATACGGAAATAGCTGATTTAAAATGCAGTCACACCAAGGAAATTTTGATGTTCATACGAATGAAAAACAATTAACATTTTCATGGGTCCAGTGGGTTTTCTTCACAAGATGCCCAATGAGTCACTGTGCATGAATTTAAAAGAAATTATAAAAAAACAACAAATTTCAAATCCATATAGACATGAAAAGGACATTTAGATTGGCTTAGGAAACCAAACTGTTCGGCAGCCTACAGGATGTAACACTTACCCAGCCCCACCCCCCCCAACTAAGACATTTTCAACCATACTGGTAGACTAAAACTAGCTTTTAAGTGATGAACACCTCTCATGCTGGTCTTTAGGAAGAAAAGGCTGAAAGATTACAGGCAATTTGTAAGCCACTCAGCTGATTTTGTATTAGTCCTTGAAATGGATTCTGAATCCAAAGTCTAAGGAAATTGCTACCCAAGCTGGAATTTCTGTAGTTTGCACCACTTCAAAACAGTAAGCTAAACAGGAATTGAGAAATGTCCTTTCAGTGAATATTGCTCAGCGTTTGCATTTTGTTCTTTTTTTAAAATGAGGAAATTTTATTATATAGTTTGAATAGAACAATCGGACAGGCACTTGAATATAGAAACTGCTTTATCTTGGAATTTGGAGGGGCTTTCTCTCTGGGGCTTTGTCTTCCTGGGCATAGATGGCACTGTGCCAGAGCCTTCAAGTGCTGCTACCCAGCCTCTCATCAGGCAGCAATAGAACATACAGCACATGTCATGTGAGGATGTATTTTTCAGTGCTTATTTTGGTAATAATATAATTTCTGTGAACACGCACTGCTAAACCGGAACTGTGTTATACTGGTGTCGTTGCTTCCATCTTCATTCATACATGGTACCCAAGTACCACTTTGCTCTTTGTGATGGTGTTTGTTCCAGGCTGTTCACAACTTGCTGATCTGTTACAAAAAGCAATGTGGATGCTGACATCTTCCCCACTGGCTGGTCTGATGGTGACATTATAGTTAATTACCAAATTCAGCAGGCTTTTCTAATCGCTTTAAAAAATATGGGCCACACATCCTTGTAATGGTGCTGTTAATTTTTACTAATGTGGAAATTAGGACAGAAATGAAATTGCTCAAATTGTCCTTACAGAGGACAATTGGCAGCAAGAGAGATGTAGAGTACAGGAGATTCTGCCCTCCGGTGTTGTGCTGGGATTGTTAATATAATCTTCGTCTAGAAATAGGTGATTAAAAAAAAAAAGAGGCAGAATTCTTACCAGAGCAATGGGAATAACAAACATGTCAGTAAAGACTGGAGATAACTGAAAAGCAAGAAACGCAAGGAAGATAAGAAAGATGGCATGAAGGAGGAAACAACAGAGAACACCATCAAGAGAGGTGCCAATTGATAATTCAGAACCACATTTCCCTATATTTCTCTTACTTCTTAGTGCCTTGGTGATTACTGTTCACAAATTAGCAGGTGAAAGAATTACTGGAGAAAAAAAAAGAAGAATCAAGACAGTTGTTCAGGAGAGAAATTCTGGTTTACGATGGGACCAGAGTGAGAGATCGGTGCCATCATACCTTCTGGGCTTTTCCCCATGTCCCATTTATTCCGTTGTTGTAACACTTGATAAATGGTTTCAGAGGCACAACCCAATGCTTTAATTTTCCTTTTCTTTTCTGAAGCATACTTCTACCCAGCATGAATCATTTCATTCAAATATGCTTCATGACAGAAGTTCTTTATCTGCTTGGACAGAGTCTCTGGTGCATAGTCAGTATTGTCCTCTGTGTTGTTTTATCAAGTTGGTATTGAGGGCATAGATTAAACCTTGTTGAAATGATCCATGGCTTGTGTGTTGTTGTTGGGTTTGGGTTTTTTTGGCTGGGTTTTTGGGTTTGTTTTGGGTTTTTTTGAGAATGATCACTCCAGCAAAAAAAGAGACTTTGCTGGTAGCAGAAGCTACTCAGAGAACAGCAGCCCAACTTCACAGCATTAAGGACTTAACTGTACATAGTCAAGATACAGAAGGCATCCTAGATTAGTGTTCACCATGATAAATTTCTACTGATCACCTGTATATTTGGTGGAGATGAATCTGTTCATTGGCGCTGCTACAGTGAAAGAATGTAACATTGTGGGTATGGCTATTGTAAGAAAGCAGAAATTTCTAAATATTTCAAAAAGTCCTGTTCCCTAGTATTTTCTTATAGTCATGAAACTCTTAGAATAAACAAGATGGGAATTTTTAGGAAAACAAAAATACTATCGCTTTATAGCTGCTGACCAGAAATAAAGAGGAGAAAAATGTTACCACAACCTTGATTNATTTTTAGGAAAACAAAAATATAAATACCAGGTGTACACTATCGCTTTATAGTTGCTGACCAGAAAAAAAAGAGGAAAAAAATGTTACCACAACCTTGATTTCTGGAAATAAACATTTCATCTCTCAGGCTGCTTGCATTCACCTACCCTGTAAGAAATTCAGTAAAACCACCTGANTATCTCTCAGGCTGCTTGCACTCACCTACCCACAAAGTATTTTATCAGTTCTCAACTTTGAAGGGACTGGCCCAATTTTATTTCTTTTCTGCCTTTAATAGGTAAGCAAATGACAAGTTAAACTCTTGTACAGGTTGTTAAAAGTACTATTGCCTGTATCAGCATAACAGTAAAGAGAGTTTACTATTACGAAAAAATTAGACATGGCATGGTTAATAGCTTATTTCTTTTAAAAAATAGTCACTCTGAGGTAAAAATTCCAGCAATAGAGTTAGTATAAAATAGGGAAGGCAGATCATCCCAAACCTAAGGTTTAGGTATATTAATTCTATGATGTATCATCAGAAATGAAAAAGTAGATGCATCATAAGCAAAAAGTTAAAGGGAGCTAAGGCTCATCTTGGGTGTGCAAAAGTAATTCTGTGTTTTACAAATATTTTTAAAATTGCTTTGTAAGAAATTCAGTAAAACCACCTGAAAATGGCAATGGAATATTTTGTTGTGCAGCTCAAAATGAAACCAAGCAAGTTTTGAGAGAAATGAGTAACAGAACATATCTAACTGGAGATCATTTCAGGAACAAGGTAAGATACTTTGCATCAGTACACAAGATGAAAGCCAGAATTGCCACTAACGGTGGGAAAAAAAAACACTTTTGGCTCAGTTTTCTATTGGGCAGTGTTTACCATTATACAATCTGAAAACAACTGAAGAACAAAAACATTAATTTTAGCATCCTAAGATGGCAATTACTAAGGATAATGCAGTACTTCATTTGCAAGGAAATAATATAGGTGATAGGAAAAAAAAAACAACAATATAACAGATTTTAGTCCAAAACTGTTTTTATCAAATTGGTTCATCTGCGGAGAAGCAAATGGAGAAAAATTCAATGTTAGGTAGAGAAATACCTCATGTTACATTTTTAATAAATCTATTTGACCTTCTCCCTGCCCCTTCCACTTGTTTAAACAGACACACCCCCACCTCAATATATAGCAGTAAAATTAAATCCAGACCTTACTCTCAGCTGGGGTGTGGGGCCCTGCAGCTGAAAATGAGAGGAATTGCTGAGAACAGCCAAGGCCAGTTACTACCAAAAGACCTGAAAGCTGGCCCTCCAGCAGCCATGCCATTAAGCTGAGGCCCAGGCAAAGCGCACCAGCCAGCCTGGAACTTCACCAAGTGCTCAAAAGAATCCTTGGAGGTCTTCTTCAGCTCCCACTTAAACTTATTACTACTACTACTATTATTATTGTATCATACCTGTGGATAGAAGACTCTAGAAAAAGTCAGACACAAAAGCTGAAATATCCTGTTAGAAGTTTAATGAAAGAGGGGAAACCTTTCGATGTAAACTCATCAGAAACAGAGATCTTTAAAATGCTTCAGTTGATTAATGTGTATTTTAGCCTGAACATGTTGCTAACACATTTCTGAATTTAAGAGGCAAAAAGAGACCATATAAAAGACAGTAAAAGCAGTGAAGTCCATTGGCTTTTCCTCTCTGCCCAGTCATGATTGTAACTTGTAACACAAATCAGCAAGCCCCAACTACTTCGTCCCCTTTCTGAACAAACTTTGCCATGCAGCTGCTGTCAGGTTGAGAACAAAGCATCACTAATACTTCACCAAAAGTTAGTGCTGGCATTTCTAAGCATCACTTACAGAGCGTTTACTTGGTCCAACTCCCAAATTCACTTAGTTTGTAATAATTGCTTTAAGCAGTTATTTCCTTGAAAATGCAAGTTCCAGTGCATTAAATAATGTGTTAACTACTAGGCATGAATAACATGCATATGGTCATACGTGTATTAAATGAACATGTCAAAATCAATCCCATGCAATGTTGGCTCCTATGTGTACTCACCTGTTGATACTTTCTTGTTTTGTACAGGTGACAGTTTTTTAAACCAGACAGATCCAAAGCACTCAGAGGTTCTACCACTGCACAAGTTAAATGAGCCTCAAACCGGCAGTTCTGATACATTAATTCTTGTTTAGGTATTCATCATTCATTACTACCAGCTACAAACAAGAGGCCAGATTCAGTTCCCGTTATCATAAAGGGAGAACATCAGATTTAGGAGCTTCAGTTATTCAAAAACCTAATCTTTTCCTTCCAGTTTCAACTGAATTTTGGAGAAGAACATACAGCTTTTTTTAATGACCTGAAAACCCATCATGTACAAGTAGTAGTTTGTTGCAACTTCTGTTAATGGATTAAAGCATTTAAAACAAATTAAATCATTAGTACACCGGTTGTTGTGATATAAACAGTTTAATGGATACATAAAGCACATATAAAGCAAAAGATTAAAACAAAATTATTGTTACAACCACCATAAACTATATAAAAATATTTTTTACAAGCACACTGCTTGCACAGCAGGTTTTACAAAACAGTGTATCACGAGCAATACCACTCCCTGAAAACTAAGACTTGGAAATAAAAATCACAGTAAGTATTAACTTAAATCAATGCTAGTCTGACTAGGATACGATGTGATTTAACTCCTTTTCAAATTCTTCATGGTGCTGTAGCATATATTAAAGCTTCCACAGCAAATGTGAATAGAGTTCAAGTGCAAAAAAAAAGAAAAATTATTCTGATTAATTTATCCCTCCCTGGCATTATTTAAAACTGTGGTTCCTAAACTTTTTGCCTTGGCATGTTTATTGCAACCATTCTTGTAGATCCCCGTTCAAGCAACTGCTTAACTTAGGAGTGGGTTTGGAACTCTTGTTTCAGAAATGCTGATCCCAAAACCTGATTCTGCTCAAGCTGAGAAGAACTTCAGCCCAGTACTGCTCATACCTTGTATCTGTCTATAGGATGGGGAAGCCTCGTCTCCTCCTTCCATAATCCTTGCACCCAAACACATAGATATTGGGAAAGAAATACGGGAGCAAGGCTTCACACAGGCAACAGGAGAACATTACAAGATTGCATACAGAACTGAAGCAAAATGTAGAAGAAAAATTTATTTAATCTTTCACTAAGTCTGGCTTATTGTTTACTGTCACACACAATATTTTGTTTTGTTGCATCTGTGTCACAAATGTAGTTTAAAATTTAGTACGTTAATGCATAATGTTAGATCAGGACAGAAAAGTTCTTGTTTTACAATCCAAACTTTAGTAGGAAAAAAAAAATCATAAACAAAAGAATTACAAAAGCATAAAAAGCTGCATCAAAGAAACAAAACAGCAGTCAGTACATACTGAAGTTGAATACAGGCTAGAATCTAGGAGGCACAATAAACATTTTATCACTTTAACAGACTTGCTTAGACACTTTACAAATGTTTAGATAAATGTTCCATAAAGATTAGGAAGGAAATAATTTATCCTTATGCTATTCTCTCTCCGTATGCTTTTTAAAATGTCTGCACCACAGTTTCTTTCTGTCACCATTTTAAATTCTTCTTTAGTACAATTAAATTTGAGCTGTGCACAACAGTAGTTTTGTTTGGAATATTGTGCCTTAAAATTTTTCCTTAAAAGTACAAAATTCAAACTGGTTTTGATTGACCTTCAGCTACCCAGAATCTTGATGGGGATGGGGGAACAATGGCAAATGTGCTTACTGTCCCTTAGAGAAGGGTTATTTCTGTACATTCCAGTATTTCTATTTTTAACAACTCCCATGGGACTCCCATGCACTCTTAATTTAATTTCAGAATTGCAGAGTAAGGGAGAACCTGTTCCATAGGAGTAAAGGAGGCCATGAAACAGTCCCAGCATTGTTCCTACCCCACCTTTCTGTACACAATAGTGAATATTATTCATTAATATGCTTCTTAGCCATGGTTGCAAGAAGAAAATGCCTCCACAAAGAATTCATGTGTTTTGCTTGAATGTCAGCCCTGAATCGGTACAAAGAGCAAGTGTTGTCTTTGCATTCCAGTGCTTGGTGCTGTGGGTAGTGGAGATATACACTCCCACTGGGGCATGGACTGGCTGAAAAATGAAGATTGCAAGAAAGGCAGCTTCAGAATTGCTTTGAAATGCTTCAAAATGAATTGAAAACAAGTGCAAGCAAATAAACAGTGCAGTTCTAGGAACTTTGGCATTTCAAGCCTCTGAAATTCATCCTTTAAGGTGCTTTTCTTGATATCTTATTTACCAAAGACCTGTTTACTTAATGGAGTCTGTAAAACTGCCAAGGGACTTCCTTCTGTTTTAACTCATCCTTAGCACCTTCGCCATCTATCAGTACTCATACTCAACAAAATTCAGCAAATGACAACAACTATTTAGGGTTAAAGCACAAGTAAGACTATCAGGATTTCCTCTGTGTACACATGTATAAATAAATGACACCACAAGGCTTCCTTGATTCAAAAAACCAAAAGGCATTGTTTCAAAGGCTAAATAAATAATAGTTGAAACAACTGTCTGTGCCACTTGCTCAATACTTTCTACACTGCCCTCCTACGAGAGAGCTTCCTAGGAATGTTTCCTAGGACATGCATCGATATTATCATTGTGTGGAACAGTGCTAAAGATGCTTTGGCACTGGAAGTCCTAATGTGATTGACTTTTGCCAAGATAATAAAACTTCTCTGTGCTTCCAGCTCAGATCTGCAAGTCAGGACTCTGTAACACTATGTGTAGTTGTTCTTAAGAAAAAAAACCAAACAAAACAAACTGCTTCTGGTAGGTAAAAAAAGTCAGAATTGCCCATAATTCTGTACTGTTTTGCAGACATTTAAGTGCTTCAAAATAGCAGTTTACTGAACAGCAACAGAGATAAGAGAGATGATCTCCTGCCCTCTCATACATAATTATGTAGAGATCTGTAGAGAATCACAGCAATCATGTTCATGCCGAAGGATAAAATACATAATTTGTACAACTTGCAGTAATTTTTTAGCCATTACTTCTAAAAAATGCGTTGGTTGGTTTGATTTATTGCCAAGCAGTAACGTACTCTGTGTATTCCATATGCAGAATCTAACTTTTTGGTATTGTTTCCTTTGTGCACAAAGAACATTTCTTATACTATTTTTCATCGAGTAACACAGTACATGAATAAAACAGCAAGAGTTGAGCTAGCCAACAAGGTTCCAGAAAGTAGCAGTGCTGGAAACAATCTCTGATATTTGCAGAAACAGTGAGAAAAGAGGCTTTCTTCATGTTCACAGCAACTGCTTGTTGCATGTATGAACATTACGTACCTACAGAAAAAAATTGCCTGGTTGCTAAAATTTCTTCAGTAGCATTACAGGCCCCAGTTTGTAAATGGGAAACATAAAAAGAACAAAACACACAGCTTGCTTAGGACTGGCTACCAAGTGTGAGAAGCTTCTGGTTTTAAGTTTCTAGAGTATTTTTCATCCAGTGGTCTCTACATCACAACAGCTCTTCACGAAAGGGCTATTATACATTGTGGGGCTTCCAGGTGTGGAGCTGTGAAGGACACCGACAGCCTGCAGCTGTAGCACCACCACAAATCAGTTTTACACCGCAGGGCAGTACGTACTCTGTCCCAGTGTAAAACTGTAAGACAGCACATATCACAGGCTGGAAATACCGAATAGACCTCAAAGGTTGTTCACGGGCCCAGTCAGCAATTATAAGCATTGCTTTTTGCAACACACAACTTGAGCAACTACAACAAATTCAGCTAAAAGAAGGTTTTACAGCCCTACAGCAGTTCCATTAAAATGCTTATGTAGTGTGTGGACACACAAACACAAGATTCCACTTGTCATTTACATGGTAAAGGGTACAGCAAAAATATCTTAAATTTTGCCACTTGACTAATAGTGAACTATTATGCCAGCTGCAGAATTTATCAGAGGAGGCAGGTTAATATTGGAAAAGGAAAGAATTCAATTACTAGCTTTTCATCAATACCTTGAAGAAATGGCTTGTTATTACACTTCTAATATGAAATGCTTGGAATATATCCCAACTTCTTACCAGAATAAAGCAGCTGGACTATTTTGTACATCTGGGATTCAGGATAATATCTGTCAAGCCGTCTCCTCAGCAATGCTGTCAACTGACCTTAAAACATGCTCTTGCACAAGCAGGCTGAGAATTTGGCCACAATTCTTTTTCTGACATCTATTTCCAAGTTTGTCCCTCAGTTAGGGCCAAGTGTCTTGCATTTAGTGCTCTCATCCAGCTCCCTTTTGCAAATATTTAATAATAACGTACAAAAGCAGAGCATACAAAAACATACAATGCACATGAAAGACTCACAAAAATTCCTCTCGATAATGTTTCTATAGCCACCTGGAATTCTAATACTCCTTGTTACTACCCAGAATAGCTCCTCTTGTTTCCCAGATCTATGCTTTTTCTTGTTGTCATTTTCAGTTTAAAGCCAAGCATTATATTACAAGTACCATCTTGCTGGCTAAGTCAACTCTTGCATTATATCAGTTAGACCTCTCTTTAGACCCACCCTTCCTGTTTAATTGTACTGTATTTTCCTGTAGCCTTGCAGTTCTCTATTCCTCCGAGCTCACCTTGCCCGAGCCCCGCCGGGGAACGTGTCTTTCACCTCCAAAGAATCTGCCCAGCGAGTCAAGTAGACCCGAGTCTCTGTGCCTTGGAGATCCATGTCTAGCATGGTCTATAGTGCTCGCAGATGCCATTTTTGATCCGTGCCGGAAAGAGGAGCGCTTTTGTGAAGCCATCAAATCCGAATTCTCTGAAGCTGCTGCACTGTCCTCTTGGATGGTCTGTAGCTCGTCTGACTCTGAGGGCCGATCTTTGAAGGTGTTGTCTTCTCTTCCTGGGGCATCTCGGGAAAAGAGGCGGATCAAGTGGGGGCGACCAGCCGTGTCAGCTGGGTTGGCCTCCTGCCAGGCATTCTTTGGGTCTGCTGTGCCTTTGGAGTCTGTCACCGCTGGGTTCTTCGTGGAGGTCCCATTGTTCTGGTTCACATCTGCCTCTCCTGCAAACAACAAGGATGAGATATGAATACAGGCCTGTGAAAAACAGCCCTGGAACAATGCTGCTTTCTTTCCCTTGCCTTGAGATGCTCATTTCATACAAAACCCGTAATATGTGCAGTTGTAATGAAACTATGTTCCCTACCAGCCTTTAAGAACATTAAGCTATCTTGGAACTGAGACTGGGATGATGTTCTCACACAGATTTGCAGTAGTTCTAGGTAGTGTTTTATGTTTTGGGGGTTTTTTTGTTTGTTTGTTTTTTAATTTAACACATTTATAAGTAGATCAATAGATTACTTGAAGCACAACTGAAACTATCTTTCTTGCTGATGAGGAGGTTTTCAGTGAACAATCGGAATTAACATACTTTCCCGTGAGGACTGCAACACTGAACTATGTCATTTTTTTCCAAAAGAGAAGGAAAAAAAAATAAATAAAGTGACATTGCAAATCTTTGTGTTTGCAAGTGCACATCCCCTCTCCACGATGTCAGAGCTTTCAGCCCCATTTGGAATCCCTCACTGTAACTTCAGTATGGATCAAACAAGCATAATGAGGGGAGGCAGCTTTTTTCCAGTCTTCGAATTGTCCTCACTTCCAAAAAGGCAGAGAACACTAAACTGCAATTTCTGCTTGGCTTCCCGTGACAGTTTTCCTCCATGTATGATTCTTCTGGCACTCGGGTTACAATGTCCTAGCACCAGTGCTGAAGGCCTAGAGCAAAACTGTAATTTGTAGTTAGTGCTTGTGAGAAGTGATAAAAGCAATTATCAGAAACTGACAAGCTTTTAGCCAAGAAAGGTGCCAAGAAAGACCCCTGTGGTGAAAGTGAAATGCCTGCTTCCTTCTCCACAGCTGAGTACTGATGAACACAGTAAAATATCTGAAAAGCGTCAGCTGCAGCAGCTGAAACACATAGAAAGAGCTACTACAGCCCTTAACCTGTAGTAGCTCTTTCTATCAGTGATAAGATTTATTGAGATTTTCATAGTCTATACTATGATTCCTACTGTTCTAAATGTAACTGCATCCACTGACATATATGTCTTATCTCTAAGGAACACCAAAGGAGTATTAGTAGGTCATTGCTTGAGGAGCAACCTTCAGCGCAGTTACCTCTCACACACTGTGTCAGAAATGCCTTTTGGAGTTAAGGAGGGTCAGAATTTCAGAATTAGGTTACAGTTAGTCATGTGTTACCTTTAGGGTCTGCTTATTACCTTGTCACATCCTCATTTGATTTGGTCCTTGTTGCCGTGGGAGGGATAGGATCTGGTAAATACTGTTATGTTTTCGAAGTAATCTGGGCTCAAGTACTTTGCTGATTCACCAGAGCCATTTCAGTTATTGACAGTTATTTCATTTGGTTTTGACCACCCACAGGACACTGAAGAACACTTTTCTAAGGCTGAGGATAACTCTGAAATAGTTTTATGGATACTGCAAATATACACCTGTATGTAGGTTACAACTGGTTGTAACCAGCCTGCTAGTTTTTCATATAAAAACATAAAGTGCAGTTCTGCTGTGCAACTTCTTTTATTTTTGTGAAAACTACCTAGAAAATGTTGAGGGACTTCAAGAAAAATTTCTTTGGTTAAAATATCTGAAAGTATCTCTCAGGAATACAATTATTCATCCAACACTGTCACTGAAGACCTCATTAGTGAGGAAATATTTGTTGGCAACTTTGGGACTCGGGTTTCCCTGAAAAATACTCTCAAACTTATTAAAAACTGTTCATATACCCGAACTATTTTCGTAATATAACAAAAGAAAAGTAACTAGCTTGGATATGTGACACATTCTAAAACTGCAAAACATTTTAAACAGCAACTCTAAGCTTAGATTCTATACCATAATACAAATCCATTCAAGAACAGAAAAAGAAAAGCAAACAAAAGAGTTATTGTCTTTAACTAAATGCATTAACAAAACAGCAGAGCATCTGCATACTAATATTTTTTACAACAGTTGTTCTTTGTGTCATTGAATACGGGTATTGGTAAGCAACAAAGAAGGGTAATTGTGCCACAAAAGTAGCTTCTCCCAATGCATACTCAGTAAGCTACAAAGTATAAATCTTTCTGTATGCTTTATTTCAATAATGAAAGCACACATTTAAGTTTTCCTCTAATTTTTCTGCGTGCTTAAGTCTTCTCTGATATATAGAAATATGTAAGAGATACTGTTAGCATTTTTGCTAACTAATCAAAGTCTTCCAGTGAATTTGGAGAGACAGATCACTTTAATAATGTCTTAAGGATATCCAGAATTAATGAATCCTGTAAACATATGCTTATTTGTTTGTTTAAAAACAAATATTTAGACTTCTATTACAACCCATTATAAATGCTGTGTATATGATACTGATAATATTTTTTTAGTTGTCTCTCTCTGCAAGATGAAGTTCTTTGTTAAAACAGAGTACCCTTCCTGTACCATATCACTTGTACAGAAAAAGTTGCCCAGGAAGGAAGAGCCCTTTTTTTTTGTTAATCCTTGTAAAATGGGATACAGCAGAATGCATTGCCATAGGCATTAACCAGAAGGCTATCTAAGTGTTTTCTATCTACATTTCATTGAATATAGTCATGGAAAGCTGCGCAAATGACACTGTGAGAAAAGCACACCCTCACACTGGCCCAAAAATAGGGGAGGGAGCCAGACTGTGAGCAGGGCTGTGACAATCCAGGCATGGCCAAGGACCACTCTCTCAAAGGCAATGCCACCTTTCTACTTCCCCTTGCTCTGTGCCACTCTGGAGCCTCTGCAGGTGTAATTTTTCCTGTAAATGTCGGTCAGAGTGAACAAGGCCATTTGTTCCCTGCTTACACAGTGACTTCCATAACGAGGAATACAGATGGATAAAAATTCTGAACAGTCTGTTAATGAAAAAAAGCGACATTTCAAAGATGCTTTCAATGAAACAATGTTAAATCCAATCCTCCATTATCTTTAATAGGAGTTAGACCCCATATAAGTATTTTCAAAACTACTGTGCCTTGATGCTCAATTGGACATTGATAGTTTATCCCATTTCTTGAGAACCAAATAAGTCATTTATGTAAGCTCTAATTGCCTAGGACCTCTCAGCTTCACGTGGTTCAAACAACTACTCTCAAGACAACAGAAACCTGTTGTGTGCAAATTACAATTTCTAACAGAGACATCTTGGGTACAAATATTCCTCTCATGGGTCACTTGGTAGAGCTGCTCTATGATAGTCTCTCCTTGTGTACACCTAAGTCTGTAGTCTTCTTCCACATGGAGGACAACCTGGAAAGGGATTATTAAGCTAAGAGTTTTAAAATAGATTACAAGTTTTTCATCTCCTCCCACTCCTTTCCAGTCTTGCTTTCTTGCAGATACTTGTAATTCCTCTCACATTCCTATTGCTGCTCCCTCTACAAAAGCTGTAAAATAAATGAGGAAAACGAAGCTGATAAAAGCTGAAGTACATTCCCCTACTTCAACTTCTCAAGAGAGGCTTAGATCAACAGTGACAGAATACTGCAAATATTGATTGTGATAATACATGACAGGAGCTTAAATATCTGCAAGAAATCTTAAGAATTTAGTATTATCTGCTCATTACAAATGCCAGAAAATCAAATTTGTAACACCAAGTATTTAATATACTTTTATCATAACTACAGACTGCAGTGATCGATTACTAATTTCCTTTTCTTGGCCTTCTTTTATGAGGGTACAAAGATGAAAATTGTCTCACTGAACTTAAGGGACCTTTTGAATCAACCTTTCTCTTTAGCTTAAGTCATATGTATTTATAAAGCAATGTTTTTCCATACATGAAATGTAATGCATATTTGTCCTTTCTTCTTTTTCAGTCTTCTCTCTTCTATGACAACTGGATAGTTAAATATAATGCAATATAGTTCTCAATTCTGAGTCAACTCTATTTCGGTATGTTTACTGAAATTAGGACAATAAAATATGAAGTAAAACATCTGAAATTTTGTGCTGATTCACCTGTTTTTAGTCACTTGAACAACAAAGGGTTACACCTAGAAATTTATCATCTTTTCAAGATCTTTAGTAAGCTGTAACACTAAGGCATATGTATTAGTAATAGTTTACCTTGCATTATTTAAGAGGCTGAAACCACTGTTTTGAAGATGTGCTTTCTAGTTACATTTGTGGTAAGATCAGGCATCTGAAAGAATGAAAGGCCAGAAAAAGGACATTCATCATCACTACATGTATGCTGCTCTGAGGATGCCTGGGTTCCAACTCTGTGTTGAGGTAACTGTTTCCTGGTGTTCTCCCTTTCCTTTCCATGGAGTTGAGTTCTCTAGAAAAATGACCTTAAGGAATGGTTTGCAAGAAGTACAGCATTAGGCAGCACTGAGAGCCCTAATTCAACTGTCTTTGGATACTGTCATGAAGCCACACACTTTCATTTCTTCTGCATTGTCACATACCTTGCTTCAAACTCTAATGTTCTTCAGTAGATGGAACAGCAGAGTGTGTAAATGAGGAGTCTGAACATGCAGCAGTAATTACAGACTGTGACCTATGACAAGAGGCAAGATCAAATAAAAATCTGGCTAATTTAACACTTAATGTCCTTGGAAAAAGGATCCAACCTACTTGGTGCTCAGTGGTGTCAAATGTCAAAGCCAACAGTAGCAAATCCATTCATCCTACAGACCAGTGCAAGTCATCCATCAGAAACAACAAAGGTCAGTCCTGGCTGCTCTGAGGATCACTGCATGGCTTAGCACGCTGTGAGATCACCCACTGATCAAACTAAAAGGAGGAAAGGGGATAACAGAATGGGTGCAAACCAGTAAAATGGTGCAGAGAAAGGTTCATATGAGGCTACAGATCCCCAGGTCATTTGTTTGGTGGCTTTTTAATCTGACCAAAATTCTTGAGGCGATTCCACTCTCTCCCTTAGGTACCCCTGAGAGGTACAATCCAGCTCCTGGTTTGGATTTTCACTGCAAATGCTGTCCACAGAAGAATGGAATGTTTACAGCCAATAGACTTCGCTACAGAAGTATTTGGGGAGAGAGAGAGGAAAGAATTACGTAGGCATTGTTAAATCTGAACTGCAAAGCTTGATTCATCTTCATTATGCTAAGACACTGCAGACAAAAAATGGCTCTCAGCCTAACTTCACTAATATGGTTAGAAGGCAATATGCCATCAGGCATTTCAATTCACAAATCTAATTACTGGGTTTGTCTGATGCTTGTCAAACAGTTGTAAATCAATTCTGGAAAAATATTTCTGTTTGGAATAGATGACATGCAGCATCATTGTGAAACAAACAGTCGGTCATAGTTCTGAACGCAACTAGAACTGATCTGACGGTGCATTTAGCCTTTACACGAACATTTTCCTCATTTGCTAGCAGAACGAATGCAGAGAAAAAATGCCAGTGTGTCTCACAGTACAGATTCACATGGGTTTAACACTCCTACTGCAGTTAACCAAGTGATCACTTCCATTACAGCTCACTCTCCTCCCTCCCTCTTTGCCAAAGCAAATAAAAAAATTTTTTCAAATAAAAAAATTCCACCCAAAGGTAAATTTTCTCTGTGGTTTCAGCATAACTGAAAGAACATTTTCTGCACAAAAAACTCAGCCCAAACCTCCAGATAAACGAGAAACCACCTGTTAAGCATAACATAAACTCCTTCGACTTTCCCTATCAACTGCTTTCATTAGACATTATAGAACATATAAGGTTCCTACCAGACTGGAATAAAAGGTGTGTGGGTGTTTACATTCCATTGATGAGTTGAGTACACTTCTACACTGATCTGATGAGGCAGTGAATAATGGCTCTGTTGTGGCAAAATTTCCCTTACAATAAGCCTTAGTACTAAAAATACGGTAAAAACTGAAAAAAACCCCACCTGGTCCAGTATTTACTAGTATTGAGTTAAATTGAATAAAACACCAAGTTTAGTTGTATACTAAATCTTGGGTCAATAAGGGTCACTGGCTGCACCAGCTGAAAAGGATTGCACTGCTGTTAGTAAAGGCACAACATATTTTTAGAGCCGATATTTAGACTGCATTGCTGTGGCCAGGAGAACAAAACTTCCACTTAAGATTTTACAAGAAGAGTCTGACAAGTGCTGCTTTCTCTGAATCCCTGATGCCTTGTGGAATACCAGTTTCTTAGCTGTTCTCTGCGGGAAGTATTATGCGTCATGAGAGTTGAAAATCAACAGGTCAAATAGGATCCATTAATTGCTAGACCTCTGCTAACATCCAAGGCTTGACACAATTTCTTCCAGACTCATGAAAGATCTCATCCTTTCAAGCCTTCCCTGGTCCTCTCCCTCCCTAAGCCTCTCCCTTTGGCCTTACAAAATTGCTGACATGAAAACGCAAAAAGGTTTGACGGAGAGAAGGGAAATGTCAGTTCACATCCTGCTATGGAATCAACTGTCTTCGCAGGTGTAGCAGGAGAAAGGAATGACACTTTATTGATATTATTTATGCTCAGATTTTTAAGAAAATAAATACTGCATTCACTCAGGTAAAATAGGAATACGTAGTTTTTAGCATAAAATTATGCTGCAGGAACAAATCTGAAAATTGCATATGAGAATATAAATTCTTTCACTAGTTACTACAGTATGAAAAAGTAAGTGTGATTCCTCTCACTTTATTCCTGATACTAACCTAAAATGTACTCCAGATCTGCTGGGGAAAAAACCCCAAACCCTCAAACATTTGACACACTGTCGCATCAACTCACAAGTGGCTGTTCTGCTAGGCAAGAGGTACAGTAAAATCTCTCCTGAAATGACTAGCAACCTTCTTTCCAAAAGGCCAGTCAATGAAAAACTTGCTGGCTGCCAAAGGAGTTTCTAACAGTAGCGCTGTTCTTTCGACACTTGGATAAATAAAACTCCCGAGGTGACTTGACAGTTTCTTCTCAGTTCCCTCAGCATACCAGAAAGCAGACCTTGTAATCATCATGAGATGTACCGTGTTCAGCACTTCCCTCAGCTACATGAAAGGTAATTCCGAGAGCTCAGGAAGTGGAGATGGAAAGATACAGCTGTGAAGTAGTTTATCTTGAAGGTTGCCTATATAGGAGAAGTTATCTGCCAGAAGCATCCTTTTCTACATACAGCATTGTTGATCTGCATAAGGACAATCAAAAAATCATCGATCCCTTGCTTAAGGGTCAGGAAAGGACTTTTAAAGTACTGGGTCTAGTGTATGCATCGTTTGTACAAGCAGTACAAGTCTGCATGGGTCCCATCTAGTTAAATACACTTGTTTTCAATATGGCAGCAACTGTTTAAAGGTCATATTTGTACTGAGGTAAATTGTAAAATTATATGCAACACAACCAGTAAATTATGTCCTTTAACAGCAAATATCATCTGCTTTCCTAAGTTTGCATCCTTCATTTCAGGGACCCAGAGCCTAAAAGATAGATGACGATGACAATATAGAAGTCAATACACATTTATTTCATCGATACAAGAAGTGCTGGAATATGAAGTCATAAATAATAGGAAGTATTAATTTTGCAAGTTAATTAGGTTGATCAACAGCCTGATTTTTTTTCTTTCCCCTAAATTCTGTTAGACTTCATCATCACAGACAAAGTGTTTAATATGCAACTGCGAACCACTGCTTGTTTACAAGAGTACCAGTTTCATGATAAATGCATTCCTTAAGCATCACTCCATAGTAAAGTTAACAGTTTTTGGAAAAAGGGCGATTGTTGTTGTCATATCTTTAGCCTCAAGCTGTGCCAGGGAGGTTCAGGTTGGACATCAGGAAGAATTTCTTCACTGAAAGGCTGGTGAAGCATTGGAATGTACTGCCTGGGGAAGCAGTGGAGTCACTATTCCTGAAAGTGTTCCAGGAATGACTGGACATGGCATTTAGTGCTATGGTTCAGTTGACATGGTGGTGTTCAGTCAAAGGCGGGACTTGATGACCTTTGAGGTCTTTTCCAACCTTAATGATTCTATGATTCTATGAAAGAGAAAATGGCTCTGGACTATTATTAGCCCCATGGGTGTGTGAACGTGTTGTAGGTTTGTGAGGGCAAGTAAAGAAATCTGCAAGTAAAAGAGGCATTCAAAAAAGTTAAAAACATCCCCTGCAAAAGAACAATTTTTGACCTCGAGATTGTAATAAAAACCAATCCACTTGATTGTACAAACTGCCTTCTGCACTCTGCACGCTTTGTCATAGAGTTGGTCACTTGGTTATCCACGCCACTGATTTACAATTATGAGCTGAAACAAAGCCCACACCATTGGCCTACCACTGCAGAGGAATGCAAGAGTGTAGGCCTGGCTCACACCCTCTCTCTCTTGTTTTCCAGAACTACTGGCATTGCCTCCATTTGCTGAGGGTTACAAAGAAGAGTACAGAAAACAAAAGAGCCTGTGGTTAAAACCAGTGGGACTTGCTATGGCAGAAATTTGGAATCTATGAGAAGCATGTGGCAATTCTCCATACAGCCTGCAGAGACTTTTTTAAAAACTTGAACAAAGAATTTTATCCACCCACCAGTTTCAAAGAAAAATGTTCCTTTGTGTTACTGGAACATACAGGTTTGTTTTAATCTTGCGTATCTCATAAAGGATCCTCCCACAGCAAAGTGAGCTGGAGCATCATTTCTAACAAACAATTTCATGTGCTAAAGAGAAAAAATTACATTACCTGTTCAACCTATCAGCATTTGTGTTCCTTAAAAATTGTGCAACTGATTAGTATTAAACAAAGATTGATTATTCAGTTTTTCTGCTTCAACTGCGTGGAGTCTAAATAATCAGTAGGTTGCAAACCTGTACATATCCCACCCCCTCCTGAAGTAACAGCACAACAAAATGAGTAGTGCTTTCATCAGATCTCACAACTTCCACTATCATTTGTATTTTCCACATCAGTTATGTTTTACTGAAAAATAACCTATTCCCATCACTGCAACTGAGTACCCAATACTACAGTTAAATTTCTTTCATAACACCATAAAGAAACAAGGCCTTAAAACCAGCAGAAAAAGAGATGTTGGTGAAATGAGTGAGGTGAGGGCAGTGACTGAATCAGCTGGTTCAAAGACGTAGCTCACAGCATAATAAGCAGCAAAAAAAAAACAACCCCAAACAGCTGCAGAATATTTTCCGTTAAAACCCATCATGTAGCACCTCCAAAAGAGGACTTGACAACAGTGCTGTGTTTTTCTTGACCAGGAGTTAAATGTCTGAGTGGTATTTTATTATTTAAAAAGTATAAACTGCAGACTCCAATACCACCGTGCCTTTTGCAACCAGACTTGTCTATCTCACATTGGCCTTTTTAGCCATCAACGTGCTTGTAGCAAGCGTGGGTAGAGTCCTTCTCTAATCTTTATTAGCGAAGCCTAGCCATGGTGATGATGATGATAAACTGCAGAATAAAATACACTTGAAATAAGTTAACCAAATATGCCACCTTTAAAAGACATAATTTGTTTGTGACCACAGGGAAACTACTTACAGCGAGGCTATAAACCCTGATTTTTACGAGCTGCACATTTTAGTCCTACAGAATAGAGAGTGTTCATGTATGTTAAGTTTTCCTGAGACCACATAACTAAACTAAGCCCAAAAAACACTTCACAGTAGAGCCCGAAGTACTTTACATGAATTTTTTACGTGTTAAAAAAAAATAAGAGAATATGAATACTTCAGCTCCCCCACTGATTTGCTGTTTTGAGAACCTAACTTCAAAGTTTGTTTTCCAAGACACCTTTTACAGAACAGTCACAGGTAAAAAGCAAATTAGAGGGATGTGGCAGTCCTAGAGATTAGAGTGTACAGTGCAAGCTGGGTATTTGGCAGCTGTGAATCACCTGCAGAATGATGTAATCAATAAGCTTGACATTTTCACATATGCTTCAGGTGTACATCACTGCATCCCTGGATTTCTCTAGTTTACTCTGTTAATGTATTCTGAACTGAAGCTTTTAATAGCCCAAGTTATCTCAGGGAATCACAGTTAAAGAATTCGCAGAGAGGGGAATTACTTTGGTAGTTTTTAGAGATTTTTTTTTTTTCCGAAAATTCTAAGATACGCTACAGTCCTATAAATCGCACATTTTGATTATGATGTACATATTTGCTAACATTTTTAAAAATATCTGAAACACCTGAGCACAAATAAGCCTGTAGAACATTTATAATTGCATTGAATTGTTGCACATATGAAAAAAAATTGGACATCTGTCTCTACAGAAGCCAACAAAAAATACTCAAGAAATACTAAAAAAAAAATACAAAAGAAGATGGAGTAAGGGTATTCAAGGCTGCCTAAACTGCAGCTATCTACAATCCAAACAAGTCCACAACAGTTAAGACACTGTATCAGCCTGACATTTTCTTCCAGTTGCACAGAATTTGTTCACACAGCTTAACACATCTCAGAAACTGGTGAAATACTCTAAGATAATGTAAGCACCTCTGTGCCCTGTGGGAGGCAGAAGCCCAGGTGGTGATCCACACCTCCCACCCCCTATGCCCACAATGCCAGTGGTAAGAGCAGTTCCCTGCCAGCCCCGTGAGGATGCAGAGGCCCATGTTGTGACCCGCATATCCAGCTGTGTGCAAGAGGTAGAAGATGTGAACACCTCTGGGTCCTGGGGCAACGCAACAACCGTGTTATGACTCACACCTCCAGTTCAACTGAAGACATTCTAGCAGCGGAAGAAGCTCACACCTCGGTGGGGACAAGAGCCACACCACCAGCTTCATCCATGAGGTGGAAGACATGAGCACCTCTATGCCCTCTGGGGACACAGCAGACCAGGTCATGAGCTTCAACTCCAGTTCAAGATCTTCATATCAAGAGAAGATCTCTGTCTCATATGGATACTGCGTAGCAGTCATCTGCAGCTCCAGCTCTGCCTTTGGTATGGACGGTGAGAAAGTAATTCTGCCTAAAAGATCAGCAGCCAGCTGTTAATTTTAAAAACCCAGTAAATGCTTCACAAATACAACACTCCAGGGACGTTCTGCACTCCATTCAGTTTTTGTCTACCTGGCAATGCTTACTCAAAACAGATTTTAACATGTATTCATGTAATAACACAGGATTTTAGAAAGTGACAGTCAAGATGATAACTCCGGACTCTGTGAGTAAACTTAGAAGCCAGGTCGCTCAAAGGAAAAATTCCACAGGCCATATCCAAAGCCAGTAGAGAAACCACACCTGAGCACATCTGTGGCAAGGATGCTGCTGGAGCACAGACTCCTGAAGCTGAGTTTGGCCAGCCTCATGGTTTAAAGTCTCTCTGCAGGCCCTGGCACAAGCAGAACTGCACCAGAGGACACTGCATCCTGTTCACTACTGTGAAGGAAGGGAATGGGATTTTTGCCATCATGGCCTGTCTTGCTTGTCAAAACAGCTTTGTCTGGAAGCTGCATAATGGAGAATGTCAGCACAGACCTAGGAGCAGAGCCATGGAATTGCTGTGGCAGAACAAGCTGAGGGTATAAAAATATTGTCATATATGCAATAAACAGTGTGTAATTTGTTAAGATATTAGCAAAAATTATTTCAAGGCCTTTATACCTTTATAATCTATTTACAATTAAAACCCCAAGAGTTTTAGACCATACAATAATTATAAACTATTGAGAGTAGTCTGCACTGACTGAACTGGCACAGGGTCTTACAACAGAGAGATTATTCCACAGAAATATTGACAGAGAGCTAAGAATAAGATGTTTGGTGAAAAGATACCATGGGAAAAAAAAAAAAAAAAGAGAGAGATGAGTGTTTCTTTTGATTGTGAAAAGGTTAATGAGAAATGTGAACTCAAGACATTCAGGGCTTGATACGAACAACCTTGTCTGTCTATCCTGCAAGCAATGGCCTAGATTAGCAGGGAATAAAGAAACATTACATGCAATCACAAGACTGTTCACAGTATCCACAGCCTTAAATGTAAGACTTCCAATCCTGAAAGAAAGGACTGTATTTGCACTGGTCACACCATCCTGCTGTTCTCTCATGTCAAGCACCATCTCCCTCTCTGGCTGCCATCAGTTTCGAGTCCTTCCTCCCACCTTCTCTTCACAAGGTTCCTGGACCGAAGCTGCTGTCCAAACCGCTCTGCCGTGCTGCCGATCTGACTGCCACAGGCTCCACCTCCACAGACATCGTGATCCCTCGCCATACCACTGCAGGCTTTAACAGACTTCTTCTTGGATAAGATTACAAATTATCTCTGCACACCAATTCACTTCTGAAATCTCTCTTTGTCATAAAGTCTACCAGGCAGAGCTGTCAGAAGCTACAACAAGCTGACAACAAATACTCACTTCAAAATCAACTAGAGGAGTCACAAGATTAAAGTGCTACCTCTCCTAACCTACCCCTTTAAATGCTTAAAACCCACATACATCTTATGATACTGAGAGTTAACAAAAAACATCTACTTTCAAAGGGCTCCCACTTGGAAAACGAATACTGCATGGCCTTTTGCCCTTTCTCAAACCCTTCTGCTGCTCTGGATTGCAGACATTTGTATTCATCAGCTAAGAGCGTTCAAAGTCATTTCACAGCAGATTTCACAAACGTCTTTCCAGCAGTACTCCACCAGCCTTCTACAGCTCCACTAACAGAGCACTGCTGGATCAGCATCTACCCAGAGTTCTCTTAATCCAGTCTTAAGTGTTGCTTGGTTGGTGCCACAGATTGATCCAGTTTGGGAAGTTTATTTTTGCTGCACTGAAAGAAGAAATACTTCTCACCCTTCCCAGTGAAATTTAAATGGCTGTGTTAACAAAAAGATCTTACACTGCTGCCTCCTCCATATTCCAATTACAAACAGGATTCTGCCCATTTCATTTTACAAGCTTGTCTATAGAGGTAGTGCACGAAACGAAAACAAAACATTCTATATTGGCTGAAGGAGGGGACAAAATTCCAAGATTTCCAAAGTAGTCCGGGCCACAGATATGATCTGTGCAGCATGATATTCACATTTCAAAAAGACATATTTATACGGTGTTTGATAGACCAAGAGAAAATTTGCTCTTCTCACACATCAATTTGAAGCCATCTAGTACTTCAGTGGGATTTTACCTGACATACAGTAAGCTCATAGTCAGAAAAAAAATCCAGGAAATTATTATGGGTCCCAAAGCTGCTAACATAAATCTAGACATACAACAAAAGTCCATTTCTGCCTCTGGGCTAAGCATCTGTGAGAATAGCCTTTTAGATTTCTGCTTTAATATTCTAGTATCTAACCTCAGCTATTCTATGTCTTTAGAAACTCCACTCGACTTTTCCATCATAAGAAACCATGTCAGACACTTCTAAATATATTAATAAATCTGTCCTCATCTATACTAGGCCACATCAGACATATATTCCATACCCTAAAAAATAATTTATATCAGATTATAAAGAGGTTTTTCACAATTTAAAAAAAAAAAAAAATCAGCACTTTTTCCCCCCCATGCTGAACACTAGTGAGCTGTACCATAGTTCTAAATGTGACTCAATGCTATATGAAGAACAATGGTGACAAACTGTATAAAACCGCGGCAGTGATCGATGGTACTTTACACAATATCTGCTTTTCAGTAGCAGCATTCTAAGAGTGAAAAACTGCTTGCACAGTACCAAGCCTTGTACCAGTTCGTGGGAGTTACTGCTATTAAAAAAAGAAAGAAAGAAAGAAAGGAAGAAAGAACTAAAAAACTTTATTTTGCTACTTGAGTATGTATAAAGTCACTTGTTATGTGATGAAGAAAAAACAGCAAAAAGAGCTATTAGTTCTGAAGACTAAAATAGTAGTGCAATTAAGCTACACAATATTTCATCAAGCAAGAAATGCTATAAACATGTTTTTCCAAGTGTTTCCTTCAATCCACCAAGCAGGCACGAGAGTGAGTAAAGCCACACTTCTGGAATAACACACAAAGAGCCCGAGAGCAATTCAATAGGTTACACCAGAAGGACTATCATAGGGCAGCACCTGTATACAGAAAATGCACATGCCATACAGGCCTAACTGAGGATGAAATCCCAGGAAGGTAGGTGATACCATGTCTGCTTTTTGCAAGCAGAGATTGCTCCACTGGCACCCCAGGCCAGCAGAAGTCATGTTGCAGCCCCCAGCAGCGTGCTCATCCCAGCCAGTAAACTTAACTAATGCCTGGGGTGGGCTTGGTGCTGCACTAACCTGGGACTGTCAGGCTCCAGCTGGCAGTTCCTCCTGTGTCTGCCGACAATAGGCCAAAAAATTAGTAGATCTGTCCCTGTTTGTGCAGGAGCACCATGGGCAATCCACCATGGGTTTCTGAAATAAACCAACAGCTCTGCCTTGGTTTTCTCAGCAGGAAGTCTTCATTTTTCTGTCTCCTAGGTACCTGTGCAGACAACTTACAGAAGGTAAAAAGCACTCCATAGATAGAAAAATAGCCATGTTAATTTTATCTCTGAAAATAAAAGGTCATTTATTTCCCAGGTAAAAGCTTTAAGAGCATTTCTGTAGCCACTAATTGTTTTTTGTTTGGCAAAATAGAAAGTCTTTCATATTCACAGTCTGCAGTATTCCAGAAAGCTATTTAGCACCCCTTTGAAATAAGTAAATAATGCAATCAGTTTACAAAGCCTTTGCAACTTGGTTCAGTTCTCAGTTTAGGATGCAGTCCATCACAGTGACATATAGTGGACTACAGTGATAGACTTTGCTTATCCTGAGAAAACTGGATAACCAGTACAGTCTGCCAAAGAGGTACCACAGACTGTAGAAGTCCAATGTGCTGGACACAGTAGCAGGAAAATTGTCTGTGTACCTCCAGAGTCGCATTCATGGCCTATCAAGGATAAAAATGAATAAATAAATACATAAATAAACAAAAATAATAAAACCAAAACCAAATAAAAACCCCTAACTCCATCTATAGGCCTGTGGGGAGCAGTTTGAAAAAACCCTGGCTCTCACTTACCTTTCCAGGTCCCGAGTGCACCAGAAGGTTCTGCAGCCTCTTCCCACCCACTCAAGTGGGAGTTACCTGCCCACGCTCAAGTTCAGCTCCGCTGGGCAGTTCTCATCCAGGTTCAGACAGCCAGAAAACAGCTCAGTTAAGACTAAGACCTGTGAGGAGCCCCCCACGTGGCTGGCCTAGAGATGTGTTTTGGTTCTGGCTCTTGGCCAGGCCTGGCCTGCCTGACACTGCCCGTGCCCAGCGCCGTGTCTCACCATGGTGGGACCCGCCAGGACTGACAGCCATCGCTGCTCTGCTCCCTTTGCTAGGCACCCAAGGTGCCTGCCCCTGCCTGCCTTGCTGGCACCCTGGGTCCCAGCTCACTCCCATGCTGGGCCACTCCTGCTGCTTTCCCAACAGCCTGAAAGCATCAAACCGTGAAAAGCAAATGCATTTAATTTTGAGCCTCATTTATTATGTTTGGCCTTCAAAAAAACACTGGAAGAAAACTAATCTGTGCTCAATCTGGTGAGAGTAAGAAAAACAGAGGGTTCCACCCCCCCCAGTACACACTGAATTATCCTAACTACCTAAAGAAAACGACACTCTTAGAGGGGAGGTTGAACCTCAAATGGTATTTTCCAGCAGCAAAATACCCCATGGTAGATATTAGTGTCTGAGAAACAGAAGTGAAAAAGAAAGGAAATACACACAAATTAACAAAGAAAGATACATTTCATAAAGATAAGAAAATAAGTAATTCATAATCGCAACAAAAAACTTGCACTTGGAAAATTCTCCAGCTCTGACTGCTTGCCTTTTAGAAAGTGTCATAAAGAGCCATTTACTGAAAAAAATCCCCTTCTCTCTACCCACATCTCCTCCTGACAATTCTTTCTGTGACATTAAATAAGACAGGTCTATCATTCACCCTATTTCTGAATTCCCAATTTTCTATTCTGACAAGGAAAATATTTTTCATATACCCATATTCTTTGCAGGTAGCTGACACAACTTACTTGAAATCAGCAATTGTCAAATTATCCTACACTTCTACTGATAGTGCAAGCATGTTGCAATCCCTATAAAAAAAAGAGAAAAATGATACTTTGATTTGAAGCTATAACATGATATTCTTTTTCATACACATGTAATTTATCACTTGATACAGTTTGACTAGATGACTCCAAGTTGAAGTCATGTTGCTTACATCTTTTTTTCATTGCCAAGTCTGTTACACACAATAAATGGTTTCAAGCTTCGCAAAGACAGTAAAAGTGAACTCACAGAAAAGTTCACATTTAACTAAAGTACACTTTGTGTGGTCTCTGGAAGTTGTATGGGGCTAGCCTAAATAATAACTATCATCATCACCACCACCACCAGTAGCCAGCAGAAAATTGCATAATCTTCAGCCATTTCTTCTAGTTGCACTGCAGCAGAGACCTGCTAATTTTTTGTAAGATTATTTTGAGTGGTATTTAAGTCACTGGGCAGCCACTTGCACTCATGTGAGTGGCAAAATGCCCGGCCCAGTTCCCAGGAACTTTAACATAATTGGGTGGATGTATAACTTCGTCTGTCCCAGATATTGCATATAACTGCTAATGTCAACTCTGTTGAGCCATTCTGTGAAAAATATGTGCATCTATATAGCTCTAAGTCAGCAGATTCACAGACAACCTATTCTATGTTACTAAGTTTTGTAAGCAGAATCCTTTGGTCAGCACTATTCTGCATGTACACATACACAAATCTGATGTAATTAGTAAATGCCATCTTACCTGATGACTGAATAAAAGCAATCCCCTTAATAAACATAACCCCCCAAAAATGGATAAATGTCAGCAAAAGGCAAGGCTGGATGTACTCCAATGCAGAGGAACCGCATCCCTGGGCAATGCAACAGGTTAACTTTTGACACTGAAGTTTCTCATGGTGGCCATATATGGTTTCTTTAGGAACATCTACACAAATACAAGCATTATTTACTAAGGAGTACCAGTAGCATTAAGCCTGCAGGAAGGTTAGCTAACTAGATCAAATATGCCTAAAATGGCAGCCAGGAAAGGAATCAAAATGAAAAAAAGAAATACATTTCAAAGGGTCAGTGATTCTATAAAAGAAATTTATTCAGAGGCTGTCTCTTCATGTTTTTTAACACAAAGTAGAGCAAAAGGCTCTGCTTCTGGAAAACATAACATTCAATGAATACTATTGCACTTCAGTGCTGACTAGAGAGATAACAGTGATACCAGAGAAGCAATGACTCTTTTCCTCTACAAAAAGATTGTTTACCCTACACAAGCTCTAAAAAGTCTTTAAAAATTGTCCGAATGGAACTTTTTTACGTCTGACTAAGCATACGTATCAGGGACTATGTGCTTCATCTCCCTTGCAAGAATGACACAGTATCATGATTCAGAACTAAGCTGATCAATAGGAAACATCCATTGTACTGTCATTCCTTAGTCTTTCCTGCATCTATTTTACACAAATTGAAAACTAATCAAGGCAGGTAATCCCTGTAAATCTCTGAAGAATGAAGAGGCAGCCTTAGCCTTACGCCCAATGGTCAGAAAAACAATCTGTTCTTGTTTGTTTCTAATGGATGCATTCCAGTTGCATAGCTGCGTCCAAGCTCTGTGCCAGGATGTGAGTTCTGACATCCTCTGTCACCCAACCTGCACATTAAGTTTTTTTTTTCAACTGGGAACATGGACACAGAGGCGTGGAAGGGGAAAGCGAAGGGACTGTATGCACATGTATACAGGAAGAAGTCAGGATCTAACCCCAAGAAAGAGACGGAAAATGTTGCTGGGGCTCTGCAATTTAGAGGGCTCCTTTGTATCTTGTTATTCCTCAGCTTTAAACGAAGGGAGAAACACTCCTTTGATTTTAATGATGCACATATAAAAATAAATGACTCACTGAGAAAAAATTTCAAAGTACAGAAATAAATCTTTAGATTCCAGGATCAGTGATGTGCTTGATCAGCCAACTTTTCAATCCCGCTTAGGATGCAAACACTCTGGCACTGTACCTGTATGAAACACACCAACAAGCCAACTACTAACAGCTTTCAGCTCAAGATCATGGCCAGTGTGACACACATGCCATGAACTTCAGATCAAGATGCAAGTGCAGAAGAAGGGATCATCCTCTTCCCCTACCACCAATGTACTTTCCACACCTGTACAATTCCTTTGTTTCTCTTCTCTTCCTGCCCCATGTAGATATAACAAATAACATCAACTGCTATGTCTCTTCTTTCAGCATATAATGGAATGTGTTCACCCAGAGCAAATTTAAAAAGAGTGGTCTCCAAAAGTGAAATTAAGTATTTTTATTTTGTGGTTACTGCCCCAAAATGCCTCCCTCTTTGGAGAGAGCTTTTGCATGACTCTTCATCAAATGCTTTTTAAGGCAAATGTTGACAGTTATTAGCAAGCCAACTTTCAGCCTTGCCACTGGTATGGCCAGGTTGTTTTGGCAGTAAAGTCTGATGGAAATTAAAAGCAAACAAGCCAAATGTGTAACGACTCTACCCTGGAAATAGCCTTTGTTTGAAAAGGGTTGTATGGAGGAGCTGGCAATAAAGCAGTGGTTGTCAAGTTCTGCTCTTGGACTGTATTTGCTAACTTAGAAAAACCTTCCAAACAGATTACTACATACTCAAAAAAAAATTAAAAAGGTAAAAGCAAAAATTAAATTAATGTTTAGCCAAGTGAAACTGGATGTTACAGACAGCTGCTGTTTAAGAACATGTGTCCACTGAGCCATCTTGCTTGGCTGTCCCCAGTATGTTCTTACAAAACACACACAGCCAAGGGCACATCTACCAGCCAAACTGAAAAGGTTTAGTGGTGTTAGTATTTCATCTGTCAGGTTAAAGCTCATATGCAGTCTGGCATCAGGTATTTTGACCTTCAACTCTTCCAAAAGAAACCCTGTACAAACTCCAGAATGCCTACTGTTATTTTACACCTCTGAGTTCCCAGAACGTGGTATCGACACTGTTCGTTACTAATGCTTGCATGGACCAGATTTTTCTAGTCCTTCTCTTCCATTTACATTTTTTCCTTCAAGACTGAGCTATGAATGTGAAATTGCTTTAGGATATTCTGCAGAGAATATCTGTGCTTAGTGTTCTTTATTACTTACACACGGATTATGATCTTTTTGATAATTTTTCCAGAGTATGTAAAATTCTCTTTGGGTATTTCAGAAAATCCACCCACAGCATGGAAATTGCCTGCTTAACAATTTTACCTCTGCTTTTTAATTTCTCCCAATTTCATACTCTAACAGAGAGGGTAACATGCTGTCAATTTATCATGCACTTTCATCTGGTTTTTGGTTTGGTTTGGGTTTTTTGTTTGTTTGTTTGTGGTTTTTAATCTGAAGCAAGATACTAATTCACAAGACTCAATATAATTAAGAGAAAGGATAAAAGGTCAGCAACAGATTCAGACATTCAAACTACTTTTTTCCATACTAAAAAAAGAAATCTCACGGAGGGACCCTAAGAAAACTGGCTGCACTAAATACCCTCTGCCAGATAAAAAAAACCAAAACAGAGCAGCTTTCTCGCCTCCCCATTCTCCCTTGGGACCACAGTTAATGCAGCACTTTGTTGCTACCTAAGTAACCACTTCCTTTTGGACTTATTATCATATGTTTTCTGCTGCATCAGGAGAAAATAAGACTGAGAAGGAAAAAATATGTGTGGCTTTTACTCAGCAGGAATATCAAATCAAGTATCAAACTGACATCCCATTTCCAGCCTCTGGCACTCCAAGGATGCAAAATCTAACAAACTGGGTGTTTCCTAATTATAAGCAGCTCAAAGCCAATCACCACTACTGGGATGAGATAAAAGAAGGAGGGTATTACCAGGCTGTTCTACAGCATCAATGGTATCCTCTGTGTGAATGGTCTCTGTTAAAATGCCTTTGTTAGTAATCTACCTTAAAGCAAAGCACAGTTTTACTTCAAAACTTTAAAGGTGGCCAAAATAATCCAGTCCAAATAGACCATGGCAAAATCTTGCAAGATGGTGCCTCAACTGAGAACACAGAGCACAAAGGTGACTATAATTATTTGCAAGGTAGTGAAAAGGGAAAAACCAAGTGTTAATATACCTTAAGCTCAAAGTCACTTCTATTTACTTGATATCCTGTGCTTCTAGCATGAAAATAGGAAATTCACAGCAATTGCTTTTCTATGAAGAAAAATATTAACCTTTATGCAGCTGAACAAAGTTTCGTTAAATCAAATGGTTCATTAGAGCACAGACTACAAATGTCTCAATCTACACAGAGCTCAACTTCGGACTGAGGAAGCTGCAAGCTCCTGTCAGCCTGATTGTCTGGCTTCAAGGGATTCTGAAGCAGAGCAGGACATAATACAGATTACATGCATGTAACAGCTGGTATTGGATTTTTCTGAAATAGAGTAAAAGGGTTGTTGACAAACAAGACAGTTTAAGACTACTATCAGAGCAAAAAGCTCTCTTGAACTAGCAGCATCAGTAGGAAGAGCTAGTGAGGACAGACGCTAGACACAACAATATCAGAAGTCTAGGGCTAAGACTGAGATTTATACCCTTTCTTGAAAAGTACAGACAAACCTGAAGTATAGATAAATAGTACAAACACAAAAGTAAAAACATGTTTCTTGGTCTGAAGATGGTATGCTGGCAGCATTAATCTAATTAGCAGGGAGAAAAGGGACACCCCCCCCCACAACAAACCAGTAAAACTCTAACATAGGAATTTAAATATTAAGTTGAGGCCTATTTCAGTAGCTGAGAACTAGAAATTTTGCTAAAGATCATACTTTTTCCCCCCAAGATTTTAATAGGGCATGGGCAACGAACTAGTAAAAAATGAGAACACCTGATCTTAATTTTAAATGAATGCAATTTACAATCTTCTACTTTTATTCTTTGTCATCCAGAAGGAAAAGATTAGGTAATATGAACCTGGAAAAAATATGTGTTTGCATTTATTCTACTGCTGTCAAACTGTGCAACACTGGTGTATCATACCAATACATGTTTGTATACACACACACTTTGTTACTAGTTTTCAGATTCAAAGAAAAGAATTCCAAAACTGAATTGAACTGATTCTACTTAACATTATTGTGTTCTTAGGCTAACTAATTCCTTTGCCTTTCAAATACGTACATTCAATCATTGTACGTTGGTTAAATGGTCCCTTACATGCTTAGGAGACTGACAGCAAGTCAGCACTGCCTTCTTAAAGCTTCAGCTTTTCAGGGATGCCATGTGTTTGCTACAGCCACTTCATAAAAGTTCTGTTAATAGCCATAAAACAAAAAAAAACTTAGATAATTTTAATAATAGTGGCTGCACAGGCTGTGCATAGTAAGGTGAGAACTGTGCATTGCAATTAACAAGGGATTTGTGGTTTATGAAATGTACTTGAGGATGCAAATACTTCAGTGGCATTTTAACAGCAGAAGTATCGGGGGGTTTTCCCCACTGGAATAATTTTACTTAAAAATTCCTATCTAAGCAACTACAAACGAATCCCCGCTGTCTAGTAAGGAGATTAGAGACAGTAGGTCAGATACAATTTCAACTGAGATTGAGATTTCTCTTATTTGTAAAACAAATTAACCTTTCAGTGATGAGAGCATTTTAAGTTCTGGAAACTGTGACCAACTTGTAACACTAGTAACCTAGAGTCACATTTATATTTTATTTTGCAATTTTCAAAGACACCACACTTTTATTGATTCTGAGTCTGCGTATCTTAGGCCCATAATCTGCCTAAAGACTGACTACTAAGAGTTTTATCAGAAAAGAGTAAATTTTTTTAAAAAAATATTCAGAGAAACTTTATTTTTCAAGAGCATCCTGTTGCGGAGTATGTTTCAGTCTTCACTAAAATTTGTTTACAGCAGAATGTCCACAACAGCCCTGAGCAGTGCTATGAACCCAGGTCATCTCACCACTATTCATCTATGCAAGGCTGGAATATTCACTGGCATGAAGCTTGCAGTGTTCAGTGTCCCACATGCTGTATTTAAAAGCAAACAAAAATGTATCTAAATAACTTGAAATTGACCCTTAACATGTGGACTTTTTTTTCCTTTTTATTTTTCTGATGTTCAGGGATGCAAGAAGAGAGATAGAATGTCTAATGCTGTGTAGTAACATGAAGGTTAACCATCAAAAGCTCACCAGAAGGAGAACTTCATGTTTTTGTCAGTAGTGGAGTTGCTAGAAAGCAGCAGAGGTAGATTTGACCCCTGGCAGCAAAGAAAGACCTTGAAGAGGAGGAGAGAATAATGAAGAAAGGAAGGAACCACCCAGATGGAAGGATGCAAAGGCAGACAAAGTAGGTCTGGCAGAAAGAAACAGATCAGCAGGTGTGAAGAAAATGTGGGGAGGAAAGCACAGGGGAAAAAAGTCTGGTGGTAAGCAAAAGCAGACAACAGCAGTAAAATAGCATAGTCACACACTGGGAATCAGTCACAGTAAATAGGAAGAACACGGGGTTAGAGAAATGATCCAGAGCATAAGAAAAACATGATCAGTGGTACAGGTTCTGTTTACACCAGAAGGATTTTTAAACTGCTTAATGAAAAGCAGGAACAACAGAGATTGGAGGGGGAAAAAAAAAAGGTAACAGGCAGGTGACATCATTGCAAAAATCTACGACACATAAAATTTCTAACCCTTATTTATGCAGAATCCTATTCCACTAATACCAGGGGTCTGGTAAGAGATCAGGTTGCATGCCTGAACTCTCGAAGAGATTTAATTTGAGATAGTAACAACAAGGTAACATATAAACTCTGGCTTTCCTCCTCCGAAAGAAATCATGGCAACCAGTGATACCATTGTGCTTTGTTGTTGCATAATTGTTAAAGAAATGCTTTCCGATGCCCTGTGAGAGGGGGTACTATCTCGAAAGCTCAAAGGGATTGTTCATTTGATCACTAAGCACAGTGTTATTCCAAGCACTCATGCACGCAGAGAATGCCTCTATTCTTATGTTCCCCTGAGAGTTGAGATCATCTGAGATATGTCGGCTATCACATATAAAGACTGAGGTAGAACTGCTGGCAGGACATTTTAAGTGAAGGATTTGCACAGACATGGAATTTCTGCATTTTCAGACGACAGCTGAATTTGCTGACCACTGGGCTAATTTAAAAGGTGTAAGCATACAAGCAATCCTTTACTTAAGGATTTCAAGTTTGAGAGCTTGTGTACTAAGTGGTGAAGCAGTTTGAAGAATGACAAGACAGAAATAGATGTGTTTCTAATCCCAGATCCATCTGTATCTCCCCAAAGCAACAGGCAGAAACCCGTAAGCACATTTGATTCAAGGTTCTTAGCACAAGCAGGTACCAACACAGGAGGAAAAAAACCCAAATAAACAGAAGCAAATCAAACAAAAAAAACACTCAAAAAAACCCACAAGGAAACCCCCTACACTCAAAATCCAAACACAAGGCTAAAAAGCTGCACACAAAAATAATACAGTTAGCAAAGAACAAGACTACTCCATGCTGCCCTGTCCTACCTTCTCCTGTATGAGATTTATTTCGTACCTCTTAAAATTAGCTTTGCAATATTCCATTCAAGTCACTAAGATATCCTTGTGATGCACTTCAGTGATTCTTGAATTGTTTTGCTAAAAACATTACATTTTTTACCAGTAATCTCAAAAATGAAATGCCCATCCTCTTACCCATAGACATATTTATTAAAAAAAGAAAACAAACAACAAAACAAACCACTTCGGATTCATGCCACTTTAGCCCAAGCAGCACACAGGCAAGAACTCCAACTGGCACTATGTGCTAAAATCTATAGAAAATTATACACTTTCCAACTTAGTTTCAGAAATGCAAGGAAATTGCCTATGCACCTTCCCCGTGTGCACATTACTGGTCTCTGAATCACACACAAACAAGCCTAGAAATTAAATAGATGAATGTACAGTGCATGAGAGGACATAAATATGCTTTATCAAATCCCTCCCCCTAATCCAAGTTGTAATTTTGTTTTCCCCTCTGTGGAAAACACAGCTTACTAGCATGGGTCCTTATTTTTGTGCAAAAATAGTATCTTTAAAACATGTGCATTATTGTAACCTCAACATTTTAAAGAGATTTGAAGTGTTCTTAAAACCTACACTTAATGCAAATAAACTGCAATTTTCAGAAAGATGGGACCTCATTAAAAGTTCCACAAAGAAGGAGTGCTAGAATATTTCACTCAGATGAAAATGTCACTCTTTGGCTCATTATTTTTTCTTTTAACATAATAAATCAAAAAAATTACAACTTTCTAATGTTCTGAGGATATCCAAATCCCTTTTTATTCTCTAATTAAAATACCAAATAAAACTACCAGAAGGATCAAATATTTATATACATCCTCAATGAAAACAAATCTGCTAAATTAGAAGGGGTGTATTTTTATTTAAATCAGAAGATTTGAATTATGAATCTGGCCCTTAAAAATACAAGTCTTTATGTTGCAGTGTTGTGTCACAACTATGTCAACATGAGCAGACTAATATAGATGGAGGAGAAAATGCTCTAGTTCTAAACAGCTCCCTGTGTCCAACTTGCTTATATTCAGCCTTTTCCCACAATTCATTCCTGATAAAGAACACGATTATGATACTCTGAAAAAACACAGGGAGTTTACTAGAAAAGTCAGATATTTGTATATGTCAGTAGTGGTTGAGTGTCACAATGACTAGCCAAAGCAGTGTGTGATCTTGAGCAACATGCTGATTTCAAAACACTCCCTTCTGTTTTCTTGAGGGGACAGCTCCACTTGCCTTTTTTTTTGTTTTTTTAAATTAGAATCTTGAAAATAATTTGCAAGAACATTTCAGACTCAGAAATCCAACAATAGGTACCTTAACTCCAGGCAGAGCTGAAAACCGTCTTTTTACACACGAACTAAGAAGGAACAGTAGAAAAGGCCTCATATTTTCACTGCAAAAGACACTTGTAATCAGCACATATGTTAAACACACAAAAAAAAAAAAAGGTGGCAAAAGTGTAACTCAGAAACTAGAAAGACACTTGTCACCCCTCGTAATTATTTAGAATTGGGGAAAAAAAAAACAACATAAAAAGATTGTAGGGCTGAAGAGAGAAATCATTTCAATGTTTGCCATTATGGAGCAGTCACTAGCAGAGTTGTACTGGTGCAGGTATGACATTGCAGCTGTAATTCTGCCCAGGGTAGGAATGGTACACAGAGAGGGTGCTACTGAAGCACACATCCACACAGAATATTTGTGTTGTTGTGGTTGTGCTACTGAGTTTACCCAAGTAGAACCGGTTTTATCATGAAACTACATTTCATCTCCAAAACTAAAGCAATTTGATCTTGCCCTACAGTTAAAGAGCAAAATACTGCTTAGTGCTAAAGCAGTCCAACTGGCAGAGAAAGTACCTATCCTCAGAAATGTGAATCAGCTGTAACAGTTCAAAGAAACCTTCTCATGGATTCCCATTATCTCTATAGTTCAATATGCTTAGTGAGCCAGGAGCTTCTGCAGTATGAACAGTGACTGAAACAATGCTGGAATTGAGTCTGCATTTGGTTTATGGCACTTTAGTAATAGAGGGGAAAAAAAAAAACATATCCACCACAAAAATAATTAGGGCACCTGAAAAGGAAAAAACAGAAATCCAAGCATACATCCATTTAGAAGTCCCAACTCCTCAGCTTCTCACGTTCAGAAAATTCCCTAATTAGGTTCAATCCCACTGATCACACCAATCCACATCCTGAATACTAAATAGATGCCAGATTTATTATTGCTGGCATATGGAAACAGAGGTCACACCTCTCTGCTGGAGCCCAGGGGGATTTATCACAGAGGGAAAAGGGACAAACAGTTATTTTGTCCAATCTTCTGATTCTCACTATAAGCCCAGATCCACCAGAATATCTAGGTCAAATAAATTTCAGAATTTATACTTAATACTGACTAAGGCATTCAGACTGAAATAAGGCTCACTGTATAACTGATATACCCACATCTATTACCTATTTTGTAGTAGATTTCCGGTGTTGACAAATGGAGAAGGAACGTGATACTACAGCAATAAGAAATGGAGATCAAACAAGAGGGTCTTGTGGTCATCTTAAGGACGGCCAGTTCATACACAAGACTGAACATGACAGACAAAACAAAGGATGGCCTGAAAGCAAGTAAAAGGTAACAGAATAATACTAATGCCTACTCACGACATAGCCTTGCCTCACGAAATATGAAATACTGGAAAATTTTAGACCTGATGAACAGGTGAAGCAGAAGGCGCAAAAACGTATCATGTCTACAATTAATCCTGCACAAAAAGGCTTGGCAAAGAATTCAGTACAGTCATGGCAACCAATGTCAAAACTGCAATTAAAATTTGTCCCATGTGTTCAAGAGTAAAATTATCTGCTTCTCCTGTTTGGCTTTGGGCTGCAAGATATCTGCAGACAAGAAAATGGAAATAGCTCTCTGCTTGAAGCTACCTCAAGTCTGCTAGCTGAGCTGAGGACTTCAAGTACCATATATAGACCTAAGTCAGCATCTTCCTTGGTAGGAACCACGGCATGGCTCTGTTGAAATAAGTGGAGTTGCTGTGCTGAAAAAGCAGCAGGTCGCGTCAAGGCAAATAAAGTCACTACATCCTGATAAACATTCAGGGAAGCACATTTATCTCAAGGAAGTAAGAGTTTGTCAAATGTCAAGTATTTATTTTAGAAGCATCAATATTTTCATTTTGTTTCCAGTGAGTCCAGTGAAACAAAGTATTTATTGTAACATAGCATGCTGTCTTAGTTAGGCATCCAAAACCTATCACTCTTGTTTCAAGAGCCCATTCAACCACTTTTCCACAAGCAAAGGTTAAAAGAAAATCCTATTACAAATGTTTCATAACACAGATGAGAACTCTTGTGATTTTCTTTTATCTGGAGACAGCTTCTATTGGAGTCACTTGAGATAAACAGATTTAGAGTTATTTTTGCACAGTCCATACACGTGTTTGTTTAAACAACTGAGTTTAGTCTTTAAAATGATGATTTCTACTGCAGCAGATTAATATGATGCACAGCAGAAATTTTAAGATGATACAGCAAAAAAGACCAAAACAAACAAACAAAAGAAATCACAATAGATGACACCTATTAAAAATCACTCAGACTAATTTAAAGTTGCTGCTTTGATGGAGATACTTTACATCCAGTATACAAATGGTCCCTTCTAAATAAGTGGGAATATTAAAAGGCCTAGAGAAGGCCAAGCTTTTCACGGGCAACAGGGAAGAGAAGCATAGGGAAGGCTCTAGAGAGGGAGCCTGCTCTGAACAGCACTGAAGATAAAGAGCAGCATTATCATGGCTGTTCTCTGCTCCTCGCAAGGCTTGTGAGCGACTGCAGTCTTGTCGCCACCAGGATGTTTCTGTACAAGTACCAGTGTGTGCACACCAGCAAATACTAGTCCTTTTCACTTCTATTTTCCTCATCAAAAATAGATTATCTCAGATGTGAATTTCTGCTCTGTTCCTCCTTGACAGCACTTAAAGGGACACTGTCATACCCATAAAACTGAACTATTGCACAAGTGCTGCCAAGCTATGTATTTGAAGGAGTTAAGCCAAACCACAGTCAGCCTTCTTGAACAAATGCGTAACAGAAAGCCATAGTTTCAAATATGGGTTGGATTTCCTGCCTGACATGGTACTGGAGCCCTGGAGTTTCACAGAGCTCCAGGGTACAGAGATCGGGGTGCCAAGGGGAAGCTGACAGATGCCAAATCCTGCAAATTTTCATTCACTCATTCAAATGCTCTGCATTCCTTCTTGCTTTCGTTCACCACCGCCATCAGATTAATATTCAGTCTTGTGGACACAGTTGCAAACCCCATACACAAGGCTGATGCACAATTTAGATTAAACCAGCAGAGAGATAAAAATACTTTGTCAGGGTCACCACCAAAACAACTTGTGTGGGTTGTTTATAACATGCTGTCATTCTCTACTTTCATAACTCTTCACGGGGGCTTATTGGTGCTTGCCTCTTCCTTCCAGAGCTAAACCCCCATCACACACCAGGTCTGATATTTTCACAAAAGAACTGCTGCTGCATGATATGAGGCACCTACAATGGCTCCCTTGCTGCCTTTCCATACTCTTCGGGCATCAACCTGAATGTAAGAAAATCCACAGCCTTTTCCACACTACAGTCCACCCCTTTAATATTGGAAGGACAAGTTGATGCATTTTGGATTTTTAAGTTCAGCTCACTATCTTTATAGTTTTGCTGAAATCAACAGAGCTAATTACAGTTTTGCCAGTGAACAAGACTTAAACGGGGGCCCGAGTGGGAATTATCACTAAGAAATCCAAGCCAGAATTTCTTAGGCCTATCTGATCCTGACAAGGATTAGAATTTCACTTGATCGACAGTATGCTGGATGGGAAGCACCAGCTTTGCACTCACTTCCTGTACTTATGAGGGCAAGATGTTTACATCTGTATCCCCTTTTCCCCCTAGTTTCTATCTTCTGCATTCAGATAAGAAAAAAATCTGGGTTTGGACATCTTCCTCTTGATGTGTGCCGTGGGCAGCCTAATGTGGCCTGGACTGACAATCAGAGGTAATTATGGGGTCTAGACCATCGTCAAAGTGTCTCTTTTTAATCCAGGTAACCGACTGCTAAAAGCCTGGGGAGAATCCATTGGTTTTATATAATTTTTGCAATATTCTGGTTCAAATCAGGTATTATGGATTTTAGCCAGGAATTACGTAATGAAATTCCATAGTCCATATTACGCAAGAAGTCAAAATAGATGGTTTTCATATTATTTTTTTTTAAGACACAAAAGCACTATCTTATATGGTGTTTTCATATTCTCCTAATATATGGTATAAAAACTCATTCTGGTTCTCTTCTAGCCATTGTATTAAAAAGTGAGTCATGTCGTAATTAAACTTTAATGACAACATCTGTTTCAGCTAACACAACAGAAGAGTGGTTGGCTCATGGACGACTAATCTGCTTCTTGTTTCACTCAAAACAGAACTGAGCGTTCATTCAGCCTCACAAAACTGGAAATGGGACAACAGCAACATTTCAGCTCTTTTCCCCAAAATAAAGATCTTTCAGAAGCACTTTTAATTCATTTACAGAAAAACCGCTGCCTTAACCCAACTGGATGGTACATAAGGATCAGTTACAGAGAGGACTAAGGACTTCTGTGAAAACAGAATACTCCCTTGGGCTGCAGCGTGCTAACAGGACAAAGATAACAAAATACACTGGGAAAGGAGTAACTTGTTTTCCTGCCTAGCTAATTAGCCAAAGGCCTGGCATCACCACCCAGCAACAAGTGACATAAGACCACCTTTAGCCATTCTCACTTTTACAATCTGCTACCAAGTGTGTTCTGGATAACAATAGGATGGTAAATGCCTATTGTGCTTCCCCCCCATCTCGCATACAGACTCGCTCTTACTGAATAAACAAGGGTGGACAAAAAAAAAAAAAAAA
>VXAY01004633.1:256615-277605 GCA_013399855.1 Oxyruncus cristatus
ACTTTTTTTTTTTTTTAATTAAAAGGTAATCTACTCTCTCCATCACAGAAAGCTTATCCAGGTTTGCTGATGTAATTTTGATAAACCAGTAGTCACTGGATGAAAGCAGATAGGTCAAGTCTTGCAAGATACTGGGGAAAGGAAAGAGATGGTAAAGGAAAGTGGAAATATGTGGACAGCTGGAAAACCAGAATCATTACATAGCATATAATGAAAACCTACAGGACACTAAAGTCCCCCATTTGCCTCTCAGGCAAGACCAAATAACTGCACCATGGTAATAACACCTATTTTAGGACCATTTGCTGCCTCATCAGATCGATTTTTTTTGTGTAAGCTTGCCATTATTTTGCATTAAAGTCATAGTTTGTGTTCCACAATTGACTGTGTTTACAAAGAGCTTCCCAGTAAGGTCACTGAACTGCAATAACCCTCAGCTTTTAGCCCCAGATCCTGACAGGACTGCACCACCTTCTGCTAAAGGCATCTTGCCTTCCAGCTCCTCCCTTCACATTCTGCTCCCTCTCTTTCTTAAACAAGAATCAAAAAGCAAAAATGGATACAGGAAAAGAGTGACATCCATACAGATGTAACACACAAACATATATATTCCCACCTTGTATGTATATTCTGTAAAACCAGAATACAAATTCTGTTATTTTTTAAGAGAAATTTTATAAACCACCCTCATATCCTCAGCTGAACAAAAACCACAAAAAAACCCCAACCCAAAACTGGGGTTTAGATACAAAATTCCTAGGTTTGGATGAAGTGGGACCATGTTAAAGCAGGCCAACAGTGAACGTGACTACATTTGTCAAAGAGCTACAGATGGAAGTTTCACAGAGACAGAAGTCTTCTCAACCTGCATGGGTTTATACAACTACCCACAGGACATTCTGCGTAGGACACAGCAGCAGGCATCAGCATAAGCAATGAATCAGGGTGAGCCAGGGTCGCTGTGGAACTGTGCTGAATGTACATTTTCTTGCTGCATCTCTGAGCTCTGCATACAAAAAGACACCTTAGGATGTACCCAGTACTGCAATCAGAAACAAGAGAATGGCAGATGGTGCTGGAAAAGCTCTAAAATATGACCTTTTCTTTTTTTTTTGGGGGGGGGGGAAGTGTTAATTTTGCCTTTTTTTTAACTAATAAAACCCACACCCCCACATACACTAAACCCAAACAACAACAGCAACAAAACCCCAACATCTCACGGTACAACTCCAGCCTCACAGCATGGATCCCTGGAAAGCACTAAGCCAGAAGAACCATGGCCATAACCAGATATAATTTTAGACCTGATCTACTAGATAGGAATGAAACTTTTCTATTTAAGCAGATCAAGGCTTACTATATCTTTCCAAGGAAGATGTTTTTTACAATGAGGGTGGTAAAACACTGGAACAGGTTGCCCACAGAGGCAGTGGATGCCCCATCCCTGAAAACATTCCAAGTAAGGTTGAACAGGATTCTGAGCAACCTGATCTAGTTGAAGACATCTCTAGCCATGGTGGGGAGTGGGACTAGATGACCTTCAAAGATCCCTTTCAGCTGAAACTACTCTATGATTCTATCCTGAAAACTTAGTATACTTTGACTTTCATTGCCATCAGAAAGGGGAATATGCTGTAAACATATTGCAGTTCCCCCACTGAGAAATCATCCTTACTTGTAATTTTATGCTCAACCTTACCAAAAAAAAGTATGAAGTATAAACAAAAATCTGTATTTGTCATTTTCCAAGTTAATGTAATATGGGGTTGCACCAAAGAAAGGAAAGTCCAATCCTCCCAGTGGTCAGAATGACTGGCAGTTTTGCCCCCTCCTTCTGCATTACAATTGTAGAGTTGCAATGGATCTGATAAACTTCTGAAAATAATTTCTGGAAGTAAGGCTAGCAGTCACCTCCTGATCCATGTCCTTAAACACACAGCACCATACCCAGCAATTTTCTTCTCTCCCTTGGACTGAGATGTCATTCATGATCCTTTTCTGACTACTTACTGGTTGCAACAGACACCATGTTGACTACGTGCAAGTTCAACAGAAGTTTGTAGCAAGCAAGACATTCTAGTTCCCCATCACAGACGCATATTCAGTATATATCAGACAACAGAACTCTGTTGGGTGCCACAAGAAAATCCTTTCAAAGGACAAACAAAACTAACTCTTGTCAATTCAGAATTTCATAGTTACAAATACCATCACTGTGACGTCTATTCTCTCCCATACCCTTGCCCTTCTGCTCTACTTCTCCACTCTATCCTCTTGTATGAAATGTATGTCACCTTTGAGAATTAGCTTTCTGAAACACAAAACACACCCGACTTGTTTGTTTCATAAAGCAGCTGGTACAATGTGGCTTCACTGTTGGTAAGGTCATTTCATATACAACCCAGTATAAAATTAATATTAAAGAGAAATGCTAAAAAAGCCCTCCAGAATGGTAATTCCCAGATCCAACCCATATGGAGAAGAACAAAAAACTAAGACATTTATGTTTGCTCACAAGTGGTCCTCCACAGTAGTGGATAAAACCTTGCTTGTATCTACAGAGAATGCTGTCAGGTCAAGAAGATGTGCAAGAGATCCCCACACTTGGTTCTTTACTGCCATGACATTTTCAATCAATAATAATGTGTTTGCCTCCAAAACTGTACCCAACTGATAAGGACTGCAGAAACCACACTTACTCCAGAAGGAAGTATTTCCAAAAGAAATACTGCTGTATTCAAACAGCACAGCTTCATCAGATACCCTCTGTATAATAATCTTGAGCAACTGCAACTATTCCATGCTGTTCACAGCAGAGAAAGTCCCCTTATCCTGAAAAGCCATATTGTCACCTGCTCCAAGCCAATACTAACCTTGGAGAGGCCGGGGACAAGTGTCTCCTTTGCTAAAGAGCCCCTGAACTGGCCGTCCAGGAGATCTGGTGGGTGCCAGGGTCTTGGGAGCTGCTGCCACCGGGCGGCATCAGCGAAGAGGGACAGCCAGTGCTGACGGGGGACCCGACTCCTCCCAGCGCCGGCTGCGCTCCCACGCACCAAGACAGAAAAGGCGGGCAGCACCCGACGGGTGCTGCCTGCGCTTCTGAAGGGGGCTCAGTGGCTGCATCAGGCAGGAACTGACTTCTCTGCTGCCTGTGCTAACCATTCTGTAGGGGGTGGCATTGTCCAGAGAAAGCTGGGGAAAGAGATCTCTGTGAAAAATAAATAAATAAGTCGTAAGACAGCTATCTGTGTGGAAAGGGAAGGCTGCGCTGCACACGCTCAAAGGGGCTGGAGGCTATTAAAAATTCTTCAGAAGAGGGATTCTAGTCAAAGCTGAAGCTATAAATTAACCAACTACTGGTGCATACTTGATGCTTTGTATAATTTTCCTCACTGGGGAAAAAGGAAGAAGAAAGAAATGAGGAATAGCTCAAAATAGACCAAGCCATAGGGAGAATAACAGAGCAGAGTCTGTAATCATTTAAGTCACAGGACAACAAATAACTCACCTAGGGAAAACTGTTTCAAGCTTATCCTCATAACAAAGCATTTAATAAATTGTCCAGAACTGCAGGGAAAGGCAGGCATATACAGCAGTGTCATTCTCAAGACACACGAAACTTGTATCTGCCGAAATATTCTGATTCTCACTGGGGTAGTTTCGCAAAAGAAGATTTCAGACTCCATTTGCACCATACTTCCTCTCTTTTCCCCCCATTTTGACCTAATCTTAAAAACAACAAATAAGCCAGACTTTCATTTGCAAAATGGTAAAAGGGTTGATATACAATGCTATAGTCTGACTGGTTTTGGAGCTGGAAAGTTTTCCTCTTCGTTGTGAGTTATCAGAGGTTGATCATCAGCTTATCTTAGATACCAGTTCAGTTCAAAGATTTGGAACATGGAAATTTTTAGCAATTTGTTAGTAAATCATTAGTTTTAAAGACCATGTAGTACGTTACAGGTTGACCTTCTTCAATTAGTAATACTGAATCAACTAAATAACTGGTGAGAAAAAATGGAGAGGAGATCAGGTAATAGTCTCAGCACTGACTTAATAAAGTTGAAAGCTATTTCTGAAGTCCATTTGTGGATTCATCAGACACTGGAACTATATGATCAGTGTTGGAAGCATTCATACCAGGATTCAGGCTCATGTGCCAATCACACTATATTATCTCACTGAGAAAAGATGATTTTGAACAAGAATAGTTTAAATGGCCACAAGCATTGTTTCCATATATAAATTATCCATGTTCCATTCCTTTTGTACCTGGAAAGAAAAAAATGCCAGCCTGTATTCAAAAATATTTCCCTCATTCAAAATTTTTCATGCTAGTCATCCTTAGTAACACCCATATGACTTCGGCATATCTTGAGTTTCCACTCTAGAATATAGTTGAGCTAAATACTACACCAACTTTCAGCCTTGCCCTAAGCTCTCATGCATTAATGTTAGACTACTGCTTTTCATTGGAGTTCTATTAGTAAAAAAATCAACATAAAGTTGGAATAATAATGTTTCCCTTATCAGGAAGAGGTTTTTCACCCAGAAGGTGGTTTAGCTCTGGATCAGACTCCCCAGGGAAGTAGTCACAGCCTGTCTGAGGTTGAGAAGTGTTTGGACAATGCTCTCAGTTACATGGTGGGATTCTTGGGGTGTCCTGCGCAAGGTCAGGAATTGGACTCGATGATCCATCCCTTCCAATGTAGCATATTTTATAAGTCTATGATTCCCTGGCTCTTTTCCAAATCTTAATGCAGAAGAAAAGGTCAAATGCAGCTTTCAGATCAAATAATAAAACTACCAGCAAAACCTATATGGAGAGCAGGGAGGGGATTCACAGAAAAATATCAAAAGGAGATCATCTAAAATCTAGGCTTCCAAGTATTCTCAAAGGTCATCTAGTCTATCCCTCTAGCACAAGATGATTACATCAGTTTAGTCAGTTACTTGTCTAACCTGTTTTTCAAGAATCGCAATGATGAATTTCCACACTTTCCAGATGATGCACCCCAATGCTTTAGTATTCTTTTTAGGATTCCTTTTCATAACATTTGATCACATCTTGCTGCAATTTTAAGAATTCACTGTTTATCCTGTCCATTATGGATAGAGAAAAGTTTATTTTCCCTCTTACTGCATTAATCTTTAATTTTGTTGAACACTTAGATTCAATCTTTCTTCTCCTCAGAGATGATTTGTTTTAGACCTTTCTTTGTTTTCTTCTTGGTCCTTTCCTCCATCTTTCCAGGTCTCTGTGGAACTGTACAGCCTGCACTCAAATGCTGTACACCAATATTAAACAGATCGCTTAAATAGGACTTTGTGGGAATTGTCCTTGTACTAACATATCGAATAACATTTTCCACTTGTCCTAGTAACTCACCAAATACTTCATTATCCTCTGAAGACTGCTGTGTTAGTCTGGCTGCTTTCGGACTCTCTTTAGCTGATTCCTCCACCTTGGTTTCAGCACTCTGTAAAACAAACATTTATTGAGATTAGTTATTCTTTTATAGCTCTCAAACATTAACACTCTTCAAACTTCTTAATTATACACATTTCATTCTTAAAGAATAGCAAACCATTAACACAGGTAGTTTTGGTATCTTTGCTATATATATGTATATATATGTGGTTTTGCAAAATATTGAGGGGAAATACTCTCAGAAAATCCAGGGGTTTTTTTTGGTTGGTTTTTGTTTGTTTGTTTGTTTTTGCATTTGTTTTAATCTGACTAGACCACATAAAATGGAGGGCTAGAAAAGACATCTAAATAAGAGACAGGTCTTAAACCATAACAGACTTGTAAGTTTCCACCTTTCCTCCTCATATTTCATTTTATTTCTATTGACATCTTCCACTGTTGACTTAGTGAACCAAGAGATCAGAAGATAGTGCACAAATATTTCTCCTTAGAGAGCAAAGGTAAGTGAGCAGCCACCTTCAGATCTTTAACCAACTCATGTACTTAACTCTTTAAAACACTTACCTATTTTTGCAGCACATCTGCCAATTAGCTACCTGGTTTTAGACGGGGCCCAGAGACAAATCAACTTAATTGGCACTTAAATTGCCAGAAGTTAAAACATTTCATTCCCAAGATAGAAAATGCTGAAGAAAACATAAGCTGTGAAACACTGAGTTTTAAATATTTATAATGCTACTAAAGAAAAAATAACTCATGTTTTCAAAATGTTTTACTTTGGTACTCAAGAGAGATGTATATACGCAAGCCTACAGCCAGGCAGACAGTAAACTGCATAAGCAGTCAACTAGTGAATGATGGATATGGAGTGACTGATGCAATATTAGATATTGCTGGAAAGAGCTGACTAACAGTTAAGGAAGGAATAAAAGAGAAACATAGTATGCCTATGTTTTTTAAAAGATGGATATGGCTCTATTCAAGTGCATGTTCATTCAGAAAGCTTTGTGTGATTTTGGAGAAATACAATTTTTAAATCTTGACATATATTTGAAGATGCTGCTTTACAATCTGTTCATGAAAATTACTATCTTGGCTCTCAGAAACACAGCACACTCATAAACTTCTCTTATTTTCCCTTATCAATAACCATAAGGAAGATATAAGAAGATTAAGTCTGTCAACCTCCCTAGAGAATACAGGAGTGCAAACTAAAGGCACATAAACTCAAGAGACTTTGAAGCAAGACAGTGAGACTTTTCAGAAAAAAAAGTAAAGATAGACTTAGCAAGACTACTGGTGCCACAGAGCAGCAAACAAGAATTACGGAAAGCAGAGATGGAAAAAAATGTGCTTCGGAGGACAACTGCAGGTCCTTCCTGGAGCAGGAAGTTCCTGTAGGAGTAAAAGGATTCTGCACTCCCTCGAGGCTCCAACATGAGCGTCCCATGCAGAAAACCCATCAGCTATGAACCTCTCAGAGCTGAGGAGGGAAGTCAATTTTAGCAGATGCTCACCTCAGTTTGGCTTAACTAGTGTCCCTCAGGAAGATAGAGGGACCCAGTCAGAAATCATTAGTGGCTATACTGGGAGACAACTTGTTTTGGGTAAAAAACTCCGTAATTAGCACAAATAACTTGTAGTCATTTCCCTGCAGATATAATTTGTAAGTTGTGGAGCCACCCAGTTTGCAATGTGTTAGGTGCTATCCACACACACAAGGGACACAAGCCAAGGTCCACAGCATCTGTAATGGTTTACAGAACCACCTGCATTTAGAGACCACTGATTCCATAAGCTGCATATTGCAGCTGGGTTCTCCCTCCTATTTTAGTTGCTCTATAGTGAGCAGCAAGTCAACTACATTTTTGTCATAGAGAAAGAAGGAGAACAACCTTCAACTCTGAAACAAGCAGAAGAGGACATCTGCTATAGCAAGGTAAGCCAATCCCAAACGAAAAAAAAAAACACAACAAAATGCTAAAAATTGTGTCAGCATGGATGAGGCAAAATTAATATATTTAGATGATCAAACCAGGTTCAGAGCTTTCCCAAATGAAGGGGATAATTGAACTCCTGATCAGAGCTAATGTTCTAGGCTTTGTAAAAGCAGGGCTTGTTAAATCCATCTTCAAATGTATTTCATTATATTTCATGTATGGTAAAGCTGGTGGTGCAGGAGGAGAGGGGTTGCTGTGCCTCATGCTCTTGTTCCTCTTGGGAAACAACTGAAAGTCTGTAAACCTGCTGTAAGGCATCAAGAGCAGTAGCAACAAAACACTATCCACCAGATACTCAGCTGTGATACTCAGCTATGAAACAAGTTGTCACTCCAAGCTCTTACTGGGAAAATGTTTGCATCCCTCACTTTGAAAACATGGTTTTGGCAGTCTCTGGGAAACTAGAAAGACTGAACCCTGAGACATTTTGGTTTGAGTTAAATCACTGAAAAAACTAGACAGCAGTGCTGTCTGATCCCTGCATACATCACAGTGTTGGTGTTGACAGATACCAGCTCCAAGACGATGACAGCAAAGTTGTATGATTTATCAGCCTAAAACATGACAGTGCATGGTTGGATGTAATTCTGCTTGGCATGTCTTCTTAACCAAAATGCAAACTTTATAAATATTTCTTTTGCTTTATTATTTGCACCAAAAAAAAGACACACTTTTGCTGTCATGTATGTAATATTTATATTACCAAAATCAATACAAAACAAATCACTGCAAAAGAACAATCAATGATCCAGATGCTCCAAACCAAGCCGTACTTCAAAACAGCACTTGAAAAGTCAAGGCATGGTAAGTTGCTTGATTCTTTTTTCTAGTATCCTAAAAGAGAAGTGTCTTCATTCTTTCAATCAATGAACAGAAAAAATGAAAGCACATCCCCTTTCGCTGCCTGAGCCGTGCCAGGAGAGCTTCTACACCTACAGTTATAGTGTGCTTGTGGCTGGTTACAAAATAAAGGCCCTTTGTACATAACAGAGTAAACATAATTCTATCTAGCTCTTTCAGGTTGAATACTCAATGCGGTTTCAGTAGTGATGGGGAAAATAGGTTTGTTTTACAGTATCAGTTCCCCAAAAGAACAGATATCTGATTTTAGCATGAAATAAATATTAAACTCAATGAGTTTAATAGGCTTAAATCTAAAAAAATTCTCTCTCCCCAAAAAGCATCTCCTTGACCACCACAAAAATTAGCATTTAATTGGAACCCAAGCCAAGTTGCTGGAGATGAGATGCATTCTCAATGTGCTTAGGCCATTTTCTTAACCAAAGCCTCCAACCTGTACTTCAGATAAAGTGAAGAGGATGTGCTGCATTCTGCTGGTGTTCCAGCATTGGAAGAGAAACCACAGAGCACCAAAATCACTACCAGAGAACAATGAAGTTGTATTTTTTACATGAATTGGGCCACTCATGTTCCAAAATACCATAAACTCCTACGTAGCAAGCCAGCATCTACTGCATGATAACAGCTAGTCACGGACTGGAAATGCTTCTATTATTTCATAAAGCATTTACAAAATAAGACATGCACATATACTTCAACATACATAAATGAATATGTACATAAACAGCTGCTCTTGATTCAGACTGGATAAAAATTAGAAACTGCATATATAGATTATAATCTGCCTCAGTTTCACATGACATTTTTGGCCCAGCTTCCCACTGTGGCTGTCCCCTGGTGCCTTGTGACTCAGTTCACCTGTTTTCCATCCACGTGAATGCCAGAGGCTCCATATTACACAACATCTCGAAACTTAGACAGGTAAATATACAGATAATCAGGAGCTATCAAAATATTTGCAACAAATGAACAGTAATATAAAAAATGTTCTAGTTATATATACACCCATTAGTGCAAGAAGTCAGGCTACTTGTATTTTGCTCCAGTCAGTGCCTATTTTGATGATCTTCCCCTACATGGGAAATATTAAGAAATGCTGAGTTACAATTAGCTGTATTCTGCAGGTACTGGGCCAGGTTACAAAGTGTGGTGAAGCAGTTTACATTTACAGAAGCAGCTATGTCCTCAAGAAACAGAAAGTTGTACTATAGAGTATTCAAGCCATCTTATTAACTAGTTTGCCATTTTTGCATATTAGTTAGGAAGGGCTTGTTTCTTTTTCTTTAACAACAAAGCTGTTACTCAATTACTTCATTTTCTACATGATAAAACCACATAGCAAAGTTAAAACTTCTCATCAGAAATCAAACGATTATTCAAGAAGTGTTATATCTAAATGAGAATTAAATCCACTGTGAAGCAAAGATTCATATTTTCTGTGCTCTCAATCCTGCCTTTTACAATCTACTCCTTTTTCTTATTATATAAGCCAGTATGTTTAGTTCCATCCCAATGGCACAAATGAAAACAGTTAAAATTACCTTTATTTTCAGGAAAGTGCCATATGGACATCAAGAATTCTAACTGCAGCAAGACAACACAGACTGTGAGTGCACGAACTGCTGCTTTGGCAGCATAGACATTTCTCCAGCTCCTTCTCTCATTCACTCCTATCTGCAGCACATTGCCTTCCCTCCTCGATGCCTAGCAGCATTGGGGGCATGGTTAAACACTTGATTCCTCCCCTACGCTACATTTATAAAACTAAGATAGACAACAGACAACACTTCAAAAGACAGATGATAGTTTCTAATGGATAAAATCATATGTGGCTGTCAATAAACCTTCATTTTGAAATAGGAGAAAAAGGAGAAATTGTTGCAGGCAAGAACAATCTGGATAATCCAAACTGTATCCACAGCAGTAGATGACACTGCTCCAGACTCAGCTGAAGAACTCTGCAAAACATTCTTGATTTTCTGCTTCTGCAATGATATTCACCTAAATTCTACCATGCAAGTCTACCTTTCATTCACAAAACATATGTATGCTGTTCGGGCTATCGTATACCTTCAGGACATTCTATACGTTGTCTCTTCTCAGAGCTAACCGATTTTCCACAGAGTTCCATGTGAAAATGAAGAGAAAAATCTTCAAAAAAGGAATATGTGCTCCTTCGAAATTGTGACAGTAACAGGTTTGAGACTTATTAAGTCTGTCAAATGCACAGATGTGTCTCTAAATACCAAATACTGCTGCAATCAGCCAGACAGGATTTAAGTCAATCTTAACAATCATAATTTTCTTCATAAATTTTGTATTGTGCACCTCCAGACTATGTATTAACAATGCTGGTTTAATAAAAGCTGGAAGAATTCCTTGTTATTTTCTTATCAGAGACCTCAGTCTCAAAGGCTTTACCTCCTGTTCAATGAGAGGAATTTTGACATGTACAGCTTAACACAATCAAACAGATGAGATGCTGCAGACAACACTTATGAGCAGCAAGAATCCATGGAATGGCAGTTGGCCCTCTTCAGGTGAGCAGATCCCCTGGACCTGCGTTAACAAGTATGTTCAACCATTAATTTTTCTTAAATGTGGAGATTTTTCCAAACCCTTTCCATTAGTACAAAAACTCATACACGTATTAGCAAGCACCAGGCTTCTTGCACAAAGTGTGAATTTTAACATCGTCATACTGGCTGATTCGTGCTCCTCCAGCAAGACTACTACCGTCATTCAGAACAGGGTTATGCCAGACTGAAGCTGGGCCCATGCTATCTATACAGCTTCAAGCTCTTGAAAACATTCCAGGAACTCCTACATCATCAGTTCGTTCTTCAGTCCCCATCAGCCAAGAAAAGGATTCAGATTTTACCATTAATTTTCAGCTAAATAAAATAACTCTTTCAAACATAACACTAATCACAAATCATCTCCAGTTTTCTAGTACATCTCATATTTCACTTTCATTTTCATTTCTACAGATTCTTTATGTTTAGTTTCTAAAATGTAACACTTAAAATACCTTATACTTGATAGTTTCTACAAAAATTCTATATGCAATTATTTTTACATTCCCGTGCATGTGTCAAAATCTTATTTAAGGTATAAGAGTGAAAAAAAAAAAAATGACAGTGATGTAAAGACAGAGGGCTAGAGTTTTCCAAGGACAGTTTTCTGTTCCTTTCAGCCTCAACAATACAGTGCTACTGCTGCTGTTGATGCTAATGATGGAGAATTTCAAAAGAAGTTGCAATCAGAAGGATCCCCTCGCTAACCCCCAAGGCAGACAAAGGCCCTTTGAAAAAGGCTGGAGATACCTCAGACACATTATCCAGGTCTAAGTCAGCCCATCAGAAAACCTTAAAATACCAAGGGGTTGCAATAGAAAGCAATAAATTCCAACTTAAAACTTTGCTCCATTCTCCATTACCAGTTCCACGCTATTTTGCTGTGTGCTCCCCTTCACTTATGAAAGGCATTTAAAAATTACTTCTGTTTGTGGAGAAGTTTCATAGATTTCACAGAATATTCTGAGCTGGAAGGGACCCACAAAGATCATTGAGTCCAGCTCCTAAATGAATGGCCCATACAGGGATCGAACAAGGATTAAATCCATGACCTTTGTGTTATTAGCACCATGCTCTAAGTTCTTACAAATGGGGTTAATACACAGGATATCTGGCCTTTAAATGTTCCTGACCACAATGGGGTTCTCATACTTTATAACTGAACTGCAGTCTCTTCAGCTCAGAATGTAACAGGTAAAGACAACTAATGAACCTACTGTATGCTACTAGTTAGCTTTACTACTCCATACAGTATTTCCCTATGCTGAGGAGGGAGTTTCAAGCATGTAATAGGGAAAAAACTAGGGATTCCATTACTGTGTCCATACCACTAACAGGTTAATTGCATTTGTGAGCAAGTTGCTAAAATGACAGAGCTCACTTGGGAAATAAAACTAAATAAAAGCAGGTCAGACAACCCTGTGCAAAAATCAAGATTTTTGTAAGAATACTGTGAACAGAAAAAAAAAACCCAACAACCTCAGGTACCCTATGCACTGGGGTAGAGGGAGAGGAAAAGCTATTGGCGCAACCTGTTACTTTATGGGTACTCTAAGATACTGCCAGAGTCAGGAATTCTCATAAAACAGCAATGAATTTGCATAACAGGTTAGAACGAGGCACAAAAAATATGCTCTGAGTCAATATATTCAATTTGAAGCAAATGTCTTTCACTCAGTGCACATTAACCCTGAAACCATACACAGGAAACCTGGATGTGACTCACATAAAATTCAGACAAGTACAGACAGGGTTATGACTTGCTATTTCCCCTGCCAATCCTACGGAACAACCACCACCACAGCAGCTGCACAAACAGTGCAGTGGCACATGTAATAGGAAACTGTGAAGATTAGTATAAGGACCTAAACCCACACTTGGGAACACAGTGAGGTCTGACAGCTCCAAAACACTTGACCTGGAACTACTGTTATTGAAGCACGTGTCCCACCTGCTTTGAACCCAGGCTGCTTTTCCACAGTGCCACTGCAAACAGCATCTGGCAAGTAGACTGATGGATGCAGCTCTTGACCTTATGAATCAAAGACGAACCATAACAACACTCAATGAACAAAGTCAAAAATAAAAATTTTGGACATCAAGTACAAGAGTACATCTCTTTTACGAGAAGTGTTTAAGCAGATTACCAGAGTAGTCTGAAAAGTGATGGCTATCAATAACAATGCTTTCACAGTCCACTCATCACCTCTAATCTAGACTACTTTCCTTTAAGCACTCGTTTTAGCTACATACTGAATAAGTGAAAATATTTCACTCTCTATTTTTTTTCAAGAAAAGGATGTGGTTTAAGTCATAAACATGCTGAGAGCTGGGGCTGCAGCATCAACTTTGTATGTCCTTAAAAGCTTCATAAATCCATTGAACAATGGCAGTGTGCGACCCTCGCACACTAGTAATTTGCAAATGCCACCCCCTGAGGTCTTTCTGAGGGGTAAAAATGGGTCTTTCTGAAGGGTTATAATAAAACAGTGTACAACAGCAATCCTGTTTTCTTCACAGCTACTGAAAGCACTTCTATATTCCAGCATACTCATAAGATCTGAATTCATATAGATATCCAATACACCAGAAAAAGATAAAGAAGGTCATCTAAGCATCTGAATACTCAAATCTACTGTAAAAGCATAACAGAGATGCAAAACCTAGCAACTAGTAAAAGAACGATGCAAAGTAGTTAAGAGGGAAAAAAACCAAAGCCATTAAAAAAGGTACAAAATAATAATCCACTAGTCAGGGGCAGAGGATTACAAATGCTTTGGGAGGAGGGGTTCAGGCAAAAAATACCTTTCAACCGCGTACACTGAACTGCTCATATCACAAGCTTGAGATGGGCAGTTTGCAATGAATAAAAAGCAAAATGATTGCTGCTGCCCAAATAATTAGAGATCCTCTGCCTTGAATCCTCCTCAGGGGCCAATACAGGACTGACTGTGACAGCAAACCTGATCATTTGCCCCTTTTAACCACAGGAAGAGATGCAAAAGTGATGGCAATTGTCTGTGGGGAGCTCAATGCAATGGCACAGCAGGGCACTCAGCAGCACTACAAACACACCTCAAAGCAACACCGTGAGGATTCCTGCAAGGTGCTGCACCGCAGGGCTGCTTGGGAACACTTCTACAAAGCAGCACTGAACAGGAAAGAAAGCAAAGGCACCGAGAGCTCTTCTAACACTTCCCTGTGGGCGACCTAGAAATAGCTGGGCACAAAGGAGTACGGCTGGGAGACTTCATCATTCCAAACCATGATTCAGTGCAGAAGTTATCTGATGTCACGGTACTCAGAGGACACGCTACAGCCCTTTCCCAGACTCCCACCAACGACTGGCTGTATGATGCTGCGTTGCTGCATTTGCCTGATGCGTATGGATGTTTAAAAAAAATAAAAAATAGAAAATTATGCCTGAAGCAATGTCCAAATCTGCTGCATCACACACATCTGCAGTGACCCAGGAATAAGAAGAGTGTCTTAAATCAGTAGAAAAAAAACCCCATCAAAATAGTCAGTTAAATATAATTCACTTTCTTCCATCATCTAGAAGGTATTTTGAGTGAAATATGTTACAAAATGAAACTATTACGGACCATCTCAGAAATATGCATTGTAAAAGTGTCAGGCCTAAGAACAGTACAAGACTATTAGAAATAAACCCTTCCGCCATGTTATCAGCAACAAAACATCTTTTCTGGGCCCCTAGCTGTGAAAACCATCTGGCTTCTGTGGTACTCCAGTTGACAGCAGACAGGTATTTTTGACAAAAACCCAACACAGTTGATATCCTGACTCTGAAGCTGGCATTACCATTGTTAAGAGAAAACAGATGAGGTTTCGCTCATCGACATAAATGGTTGACTCCACCAGCCTGCAGAAGCCAAGTGGAACACATGTGACAATGTGGGCTACAAAAAGCTGAAGCACAACTGTGCCAACTAAACACACACAGAAGGAACTCGGCACATAACACGAAAGATTAGCTCTGCCCAGTTCCCCAGCAGCAAACCAGATTGCAGGGAGGCTAGAATTTCACTTCTGGTATTTTATTCTTAATTCCATTACGTGCAAGAACCAGTCCCTCACTGTGCAAAATAATTACACAGAACATATGTCTGGGTCATTTCCTCAACATGGTTGAAGACTGGCTTTCTTGAATAATAAAAGTATTTTTTAGTGCTTGGTCTGTGTTAAGAGGCTACAAAAAGAACCTAAAAACAGCAGACAACTTTAAAACATTTTCTTGCTGTTCTGCTCACAGTGGTTCATGAGACTAATTCAATTCTTTCTTGAGCTTAATGAGTAGGAAACATTCTGAAACAATTGCCACTGCACACCAAAAATGCACTTACAACTTCTTGAATTTAATTTTCACTTCCAAGCCTATAGCTCAGGAGAAAAGAAAGCTCAAAAGCTGCTATGTAAAAGCACTTTACATTCAAAATTACATCCCTTCGACTCCCTAAAACCTACCAAGCCATTTTCAGCATTTAAAAAGCAAAATTTACATGTATTTGCCAAGAATTAAAAGAAGAATAAAATTTAACATCAAGTAGTTAATTTTAGAAGGGAACTTTTCCAATACACTGATGCTGCTTTAGGTCATTTGGCAGTCTATAGCATCATGAAGTGTATGTCTAGGCCAAAACTAAGAAAAATTTTACACAAAAGTTGCCTGATAATAAAATATATTATATTTACCAGCAAGATTTTTGGTTTGAAAGGAAATTCTGACCACAGTACCAATAAATGCATTTGTTTCTGCACTGTGATTAAAAAAAACCAACAAAATTTAACAGACATTTCTTAAATCTTGTACAAAAAGGGGTTCCGTTTTTGGGGGCATTGTGGGCTGTTGAGAAAAAGACACCTATGCCTTTCAAAAGTGGCCAGGTATTTTAACCTTCCACTCCCCCTATGGTCCCAACCTTGTCCCATCTCTGAGGCCTGCATGCTCCCTCTTTACCATCCCCACAAGCTGGGCTGCTCCCATGACTTTTTGGGCCCTCAAGGAGCTGGACAAAGGGTAGAAGAGGGGCTAAAAGTAATCCATCCTAGTAGTGTGAGGTGAGAGGGAGACAGAGAGAACTGAACCAAACCAGCTCTCAGATCCAATCCACCACACATGCCCTCCCTCACTCCAGTTTGTATGGGAAAACAAGGTTTGCTGTGTAACACTTGGTTAGGAAGAAGCTGCCATGAACACACCAACAATCATGCGAAACGAGGCCTTCATATAAATATATCTGTCTATCCACCCAAAATAGAAAATTATTTTTTCACTTCCCTGTTTGATTTAAATAGGCCAATATTAAATGCATGATCTTGAAAGAAAATGACTTATTAGTCTGTCCTCCTAAAATGAGCATTGGTCCTCTGTGGAGTGTAAATAAATGCACAAACACCACTTAGAAGAAAATATTTTCAAATGTCAAGCTTTACAGGGGCAATATTTACAAAATAATCAACGTGACTGCCCTTTTCAAAATGTAAATAAAGTTTTCTTTTCAGATAAGAGTTTTGAAATACAGTTGGCACGGAACCAAGGGGGTTTTTTGTTAGTTAAAGGAAACTGATAAAGACACAGAACAGTTTGTATAATTGTAAAACAGTGGTATGACATCTTTTAACTACCACTTGAATGAATTTTTAAAAACATCAAGCATACCAAGAAAAAATCTCTATTCACTTCTAAAGTGTATGGTTTTGTAGAAGACTTTTGAAATTGAAGCTTAAATAATCTGCACAGAATAGTGATCAGGAAAGGGTAACTATCAAGAGCAGAGACATGATTTCCTGCAGTCAGTCTCATCTCTCATTCCATGTATTTGAAAAATAAATTAATCCAGCAAATAGCACAGGTGATAAAAGCTCCATGCACTCAAGTACATCCACAATAGTAAGGACACTTCATTGCTTTTATTAGTTCTAGCTTAGTGCTACCTTCACTATCAATGTGGGAAGAAAGGGAAAGACACTGATCATGTTACCAAGGATCACTTTATCAATGTATTACTGTGTCGAAAACAATTCCGCACTATAACACTCTAGAAAAAAAGTCTCTACAAACTTACTCTAATCAAAACTTTGAGTCTAATGGAGACTCCCTAGGCAAAAATGAGTATTTCCTTGATAGTTCATGGAACCAATATCTGCCTTCAGCCCTATTATGTTGTTTCCAAGGTTACTCTCGTCCACAACACCCTTTGTTTGCCAAGGCAGTCCATCACTTCCTCACTTGTCTTTGGGTTGCCATCTCTGTCCCTTGTTATTCCTAGTTTAAAGCTCTCCTCACCAGCTTGGCCAGCCTGTTGGCAAAGATGCTTTTGCCTGAGTTGGTCAGGTAGATTCAGTCTTTTCTGAGCAGACCCTCACAGAGGGTCTCCATGGTTGTAAAAGCCAAATTCCTGTTGTCAAGATCAGCTGTGCAACCAGTTGTTGACCTCCAGGATCACTTTTCTTCTTTTCAAGCCCTACAACCTCACTGGGAAGATCAGGGAGAAAACCCCAGGCTCCTGTGTTCCAGAACACCATGGACCCAAATCTCTCTTCTAAAAGAGAAAGTAAATGAGAAAGCACATACAGAAATGTAGTCGTACCTTATGTAATTTCCATACCTCACCAAAGACATTGCAAGACTCTTAGAAGCATTAGTCAACTTTGTAAGTTATTTTTATAGATCATTTTAAGAGATAGGCCTTGCCTATTAACTCTCAGCAATTCCAGTTCTCACGCAAGTCAACCAGCAGGAAGAAACAGAAAGTTAAATGCTAAATTTTGACATTAAAATCATCTGGCAGGAAGAACTACCTCTTCAGAAAGCCACAGTACTATCCAAGGGCTTTGTTCACCTTATGTCCAACTATGGTCCCAAATCTGGTTGGCCTTTCTTTCAGCAGGCCACTGTAAGTCTTCTGGGTATAAATCAACTGGTAGACAGTTGACCATGGTACATAGATAAAATTACTTACTAGAACACAGAGAAATATCCTAGAGACAAAGAATAAACACCAAAATGTATACGATACTTATCTGAATATTTTTAAGAAAGCAATTTCAGAGCACCTATTATAATCAATTTAAATTTTTGCCTGAGACACTTGGAGAGAAGCACAATGAGGATCCCTTTCTCACTTTTCCTAGTTGCCTTAACAACCACGAAATGCAAAATCTAAAGAGAAGACTAACTGATTTCGGAAATATTCTAGCTGTCAGTCATTTTTCAAGAAACTGTCTAAACTGAACCAGAAAGACTGTCATACAATAAATAACACAAAACAATGCACCTAATTAACACTAAAGCAATACAATGCAAGTTAGGAAATGTCAAAAAATCTAACCAAAAATAATCTACTCCAACAACAAGGAAAAAATTCCACAGCAATGTCTCCAACACAAATGGAAACTGCTCCCATTTGCTCCTTGCTTTGACTTCTGCATCCGTTATCAGGAATGGAGGAGTAGACCCTTATCAGCATCATCATTTCCCTTTCGCAACATTCATATGCACTAAACAAGATCATGGCTCTTTATGATTCTTTTCAGAGATCAGGCAATTTGAAAATCATTAGCAAGTCAATTCTTCAGACATCATACACACTCCAAGTCTTCAGCAAGTACCCAGTCAGTACCCACACAGATCACTCATAGTGCAAGAACACTGATAAGACAGGAAAACTGATATTACATAAAAAAATCTGTATTTTCTTCTTTGACAGCTTCTTCAGAAGCGAACAATATGACACTGCTAATGGTGAGAATTGCATTAAAGCCTGCTCAGTTTTTCACAAAAAGTGAATGCCCTCAAAGCAAAATTTGTCAGTCACTTCTGTGTATATAGCATTATGTCAATGGTTTCTGTAAAAGCAGATACCTCCTCCCATGATTTTGCTCCTTATTCCATTAGTTTTTTTTCTGCATTGGATTTGCATGGTCGGGTTCTGGCAGCAGGGGGGCTACAGGGGTGGCTTCTGTGAGAAGCTGTTAGAACTTTCCCTTATGTCCAATGGAACCAATGACAGATAGGTCCAAGATGGACCCGCCTCTCAGCAAGGCCGAGCCCATCAGCTATAGTGATAGTGCCCCTGCGGTAATGTAGTTAATAAGGGGGGCAAAACAAACCTGCAGCAGGAGGGAGAAATTAAGTATGTGAGAAAAACTACTCTGCAGACACCGAGAAAGAGGCGGTGCTCCAGGCACAAGAGCAGAGATTCCACTGCAGCCCGTGGTGAAGGCCATGGCGAGGCAGCTGTCTCCCTGCAGCCCGTGGAGGACCTCATGCCTCAAGGAGGCCGTGATCCCATGGGAAGCCCATGCTGGAGAAAGCTCCTGGCAGGACCTATGGCCCACAGAGAGATGAGCCCAGGCAGGTGCAGTTTTGCTGGCAGGACTTGTGGCCTCTTGGGGGTCGCATGCTGAAGGAGACTGTTCCTGAAGGACTGCACCCTGCGGAAACTGACCAATGCTTGGAGCAGTTTGTGAGGAACCGCAGTCTGTGGGAAGGACTCAGGTTGGAGAAGTTTGTGCAGTACTGTCTCCAATGGGAGACACCCCATGGTGGAGCTTGGGAAGAGTGTGAGGAGTCCTTCCCTGAGGAGAAAGAAGCTGAGAGACATGGCATGATGAACCAACCACAACTCCCATTCCCTGTCTCTGTGCAGGAGTGAAGGGAGTGAAGTTAAGCACAGGAAGAAGGGAGGGATGGAGGGAAAGTGTTTTAAGATTTAATTTTTATTTCTCATTATCCTTTGAATTCATTGGTAATCATTTAAATTAGCTTTTTTCAAGTCGAGTCTGTTTTGCCTGTGACAGTAATCAGTGAGTGATCTCTCCCTGTCCTTATCTTGACCCAAGCGCCCTTTGTTATATTTTCTCTCCCCTGTCCAGTTGAGGAAGGGAGTGATAGAGCAGCTTTGGTGGGCATTGGGCATCCAGCCAGGGACAACCCACGGCATTTTCTGAAAACAAACAAGAGAAAAATGCTTCCCTCCACGCTGTAAGCCAACACAGAGGCACTCTCACAAAATCTACTGTGCAGAGTTACAATTGCACCAATATGATTAGAAGAAAAATGTACCATTGTAACATGTATGAAGTTGCATGCCGAACTACTAACCTATGTATTCAACAGGTGAACTTTCCCATCTCAGAAGGGAATAACAAAGTCTCAGAGGCAAAATATTTTGGAAAAAAAAACACAACAAAACCAATTGTTTACCCAAACAAGACCAGAGAGATGACATTTTAATTGTTTCTTCTCAGGCAACTGGTCAGTTTATGTTTAAGATGTCTAAATTGGCATTCAAATAGTACTAACCACTGTGAGGGGGAAAACAACTAGAGCAACAACAAATCCCAAAGAGCTGCCAATGTTAATAAATGGCAGAGGCCAATTTCATTAGTTGCCCCACAATTGGTACATGAAAGTCCTCTAAACCAAGAAGGAAACTACAAGAAAACAGAGGATGCTTTGTTTCAACCAGCAGCAATACCATCAGAATATTTATGCAGCTGTGAGATACCTGGACTTCAGTGAGCACCTGTTTTAAACTTGATCAGAGCATCTGATCAAACTGGGATTTCCAGACATTTTAAGGCCTGTCACTTAGCCTGACCTCATCGAGTTTTGGCTAGCCAGCCACCAACTGGTTTGCCATACCAGTTCCACTAACACCTCCAGATTTTGGTGCCCTCCTCTGGAGCACACTTACACTCTAATGCAGCCCGGCCTGTACATCATACATGCAATCTGTTTAATATTTTTCCAAACCTCCATGAAGCAATGCAGCTAATTTCTGACAGGTCTTGGTGATTTCATATGCAAGTACACCTAAAAGAGTACATTTTTTTCCTATATAGCAATAATTTAACACATTCCTAACTTTCAGAAATAGTCATCTTGAGTTAATGATTGCTCCTTACCACACTAAGGCAGTGGTAAGACCTGCCCTGAGAGCCCAAGGACATTATTCATTCAGATCTCATACTTAGTGCTTCTTCAGTGCCAGGTGACATCTATTCATCAGTAAATGCATTCACCTGGAAATAGGGGAGTTTTTCCTGTAAAGCTAATTGCTTCCACTTATGTACACCACCAAAAAAAAAAAAAAA
>VXAY01004633.1:277611-320617 GCA_013399855.1 Oxyruncus cristatus
AAAAAAAAAAAAAAAAAAAAAGACTGTGATCAGAAAACATTTATCCAAAGTGTTTTCAAATGGTCAATATGATAAGATACATGCTCCATAATAGAGATGGCCCATAAGGCTGTTCCCATACCTTTTGAAAAGAATGAACAGCTAATCTAATTACTGAATAAGAAAGATGCCATGTGTACTATACACAATCCAGGAGTACTTTTTGTTTTGTCGATGGGACAGTATTGCTTTAAACAGTTGCAGCTCCCATTTTCCAAATGTGTAAAGTCAAACAAAGAAATTAAACCTGAGAAAGATCAAGCAATATAAATTGTAAACTGATTGTAAAAAACTGATTGAAAAAATAAATATCCATATTCTCTAAAACCAACATAAATAAATATCAGAAATGATGACAATGTGCATGTACGGACAGGAGAAATCGTTAAGACCAGAAATACAGCCTGTGAGCAGCCAGCTTATCACTCAGTGAGCCAAAAAGCAAATAGAAACTGACACTTAAAAAGATGATTCAGTTTACCAGAGCTTGATTCATGAACGTGGTTCTAGTAAAAACCCCGCACAGCTTCAGGAAAAGTATCATGTTGAAATTCAAGTGCTATGTGTTAAAAAGAAAAAAAAAGGGATTTAAATAAGTGCTAATTTGCGCTACCTATAGTCATCATCTGTGCAAGCCCCAGGCTCTTGGGGGGGGGAACATGAAACTATTAGCAAACATTTCTATTCGCTGTCTGAAGTCTGTCTCAAACTCCAGGCAGGAACTATTCTTCTTCAACTTCCTCTAGTGTTGCGATTTTAGATCTTTCCTCTCTTATAGCTATTTCATTAAAGAAAAAAAAAAACAATCAAAACAGTAAACAAACAGCAAACCAACCAAACAAAACCCCAATCAATAGCTCAGCCCGTCAGCATTACCTTTTTTCTGTGAGCACTCAACACTAACTCTGTACTTAACAATGTAGAGGCTGGTATGAATCTGTCAAGACTTTGTAAATCTGTGACCATCGTCCATCTCCCTATAAAGGTTTCAAGCAAGTAAAGACCATCATCCAACTCGAAAGTGCATGTCATGCCTCTTCTTTTATGGGGATTTGTATTGAAAGAAAAAAGGCCTCTGTATTTTTTTGTCAATTATCCCAAAGTGCAATACTTTATTGTAGTATAAAAGACTGTCAAAGGTAGGGTACACTCTGTACTCAACAGAAACCTCTGTGTTAACACTGAAGGAGTGATAATGCTTTGGTGAAGTGAGAGACATTCTTAATACACAGCATTTCAAATGCTTGGCTGTTTTCCTCTTTTTTATTAAAAGCAGATGACATAACAGTTTTAACTGTAATTGTTCTCCATGGATAGAAGGTGTATGGGAACAGCCTGCTTGGATTTACCAAAGGTAAATGGCATCTAACCAACCTGATTGCCTCCTGTGATGAAATGACTGGTTCTGTGGAGGAGGGGAAAAGCATAACATCATATCCCTGACTTTAGTGTGGCCTGTGGCACAGCCTCCCACAGTCTGCCACTCTACCTTTATATTCAAACCAAGAAGATAAAGTTTGGGTAGGTGGAATACAAAGGGTGGATAACTGGTTGCATCACCACGCTCAGAAGACTGTAATCAAGAGCATAGGACCCTACTGGCAGTCAGTCAGCATCCCCATCCCTCAGGGATCAACTCTAAGGCCAATATTGTTTAGTGTCTTTATTAAAGACCCAGGTAATAACAAACTGGGGGACTGGTCAGTACACTGAAAGGCAGAGCTGCTATTCAAGGAACCTCAACAGGCTACAGAAATAAACAGACAAGAATCTCATTAAGTCCAATAAAGGCACACAAAAAACTCTGCAACTGAAATGGGTTAACTCCATTCACTAGGATCAGCAGGGGCCAACTGGCCCAGAAGTAGCTTTGCAGAAAAGGTTCAGTTTGTTTTTTGCATCCATTTTACTTAAGTGACTATAAATGATTGCATTACAGATGTTTGGAACCAATGAGCAGCTCCTGAAGTACATGGCAAAGGCAGGCACTATTAGTAAAAAGGCTTAACCCCTGTTCTCCTAAACTTGGCCATTTGAGATAAAAGGCACACGAGTCCCTATATAGCAACAAGGAAAGGGTTTGGAAGAACAGATGTGTACTTAGGCTTGTGTTGACAATTTTTCTCCCCTTGTTCTGCTTTGCTTCTTCTATAGACTTTAAAGATACTTTGCTCAGAGTCAATACCACCACCAGCAATGACAGCTTCCTGAGGAAAAGCTGTGGCTAATATACCAGTCACAGCTGATCACAGAGAGTTACAGAAAACAGGATCTTGAAGAACAGGGAAAAATTCAGGACCAGTTTCTCCCCAGAAAGGGTTTCTGGCCTCAAAACCAAAATGGGTGGACTGTATGAGAGACTATAAAATGCTCAGATACTCCGCTCTCTCAAACACGGGCAGAAATGCACTCAGACAGCACTTGAGAATTATACCCCATCAAAAATATCAAGAGACTTTACTATGCCAGGAACAGAAATCAATACAGGTTTACAGAGATGATATCATTAGTTTTGGCTTTTGCTTGGTTTGGTTTGTTAGTTTTTTTTAATTGTCCATAGGAAGAACAAGAAATAAATTAAAAAAAATTGTCATAACTGAATAAAAAAATTTTTCACAGTTGACAAGTTATGATACTATTCACATGACAGTGGCAATGCTGGCTACTGCAGAGCCCAGGTAAATAACATACGATCAACTACCTGCTATAATGCATTCCTCAGTGATAAACAAGTAACATTCTTGGATTCAGCTAAAACAACATCCTAAAAATTCAAGAAAGTAATAACTATATATGCCCAATAGATATTTATGCCACTTTTATACAAGCACTGTGGAAGCAGTTCATTATAAAAATCTATTTTTGCACATCTTTCATGAACTCTGACATAATGATACAATTAATACAGGAATTAATACTGAAATTAAGTTCTCCATAATCCAGAGTGAACAAATCATACAGCCCAATAATCTCATGTTACCTTCCCACTGCAACAATTATTTATATACATATCAGTACAGTCCTCCCTATCTTCCAAGTATTTGCAGAAAATAAAGTAGCTTTGTAATAGAGAAATAAGTTAAAAGATGTAGGACTTCATAAAAGTTCAAAAACTCATCTTTATCAGCATATAAAGGTCTCCAGCTCAAAGCCCTACTGTAAATTACACTGTGTGATTTAAAGGAAAGGTTCTACTACTTAAGTAGAATCTTTTTCAACACAAAAGCTCCTTTTCAAGGATAGACACATGACCTCTCCCAAGTAACATTCCTTGAAAAAAAATCCATAGAAAAAACAAATCCTATGATAAACTGTGCAAAATTAGAAGTAAACCCAGTTAACAGAAGACACATAGCTCAAGGCAAACGTCTCCTTGTACTATCAACACCGAATCAATTCCCAAGTCACAACGGTCTTTTTGTTTGTTTGCCACTCAATCTTCCCCTCACGAAGGAAGATATGCATGCAAAACATACCAATTACACGTGGAAACATTTTTATTTATAGGTAGATATGCATATAAATGCAAATACACATACAAATATTACACAAATATTAAAATACACATAGTAATATTAAAACTAGGACCCCCAGAGCCCTGAACTGGAGGACCATGACTGCGAGAATAATAAACTTCCAGACAACCCTGAACCTGTGGGGTACTTGCTGCTTCAGATGGATCCTGTTAAGTCTATGGTGCCTGATGGGATTCATTCCAGGGTACTCAAGGAGCTGGCTGATGTCATCATGAGACCTCTCTCAATGATTTTTCAACTGTCTTGGGAATCTAGAAAGGTCCTAGCTGACTGGAAGCTGGTAAATGATTTCTTATCTCTAGTGACCAATGACAAGACATGAGGGAATGGCTTGAAGCTGTGTCAGGGGAGGGTTAGGTTAGATATTTGGAAAAGGTTCTTCACCCAGAGGGTGGTTGGGCATTGGAACAGGCTCTGCAGGGAAGTGGACACAGCACCAAGACTCACAGAGTTCAAGAAATGTTTGGATGATACTCTCAGGCATGTGGTTTGATATTCTTGGGGTTGTCCTATGCAGGGCCAGGAGCTAGACTCAGTGGTTCCCTCCCCATTCAGGATATTTTGTGATTCAGTGAAATATATCGGGGTCCTTAACTATGGTGTGGTATGGAAAGGATGAAGCAGAAGGGCAAAAAATGGTTTGATCTCCTGTCCACAAGGCCAGGCTGCAGGGAGACTACAACTCCTCAAACTACAGTGTTGTTGTTTTTCCCAAGGTTTTGCTCACACACTGCCCACAGCAAATCCCATTACATTAATGTGCAAAATCTCTGTCAATGCACTACTGGGCTGGCAATTTTAAGTGCACAGACGTCACACAGCTGAAGACTGCATTTCCCTCAGCAACTGTTACTTAGTAACCCTCTGCACACAAATAGAATTTTACATCACTGCATATGTGTTGTGAAGGCTAAAATCCATGCCTCAATTCTATAGGCAAGCAGGAATTAAAGGAGTCATGCGGGCAACTGTAAAACAAACTTGCACTATGTTCAATTGCTTCTCTTGGCAGAGAATTGAACTGGAGAGAGAAAACCTGTGCACAAACAAGGAGCTATTTCCACTGCTATTCTCTTGCTGGTAATTTCATCATAAAAAAGGAGCAGCTATAACTTCAAAGAAGTTAGACCTCAGACAGATTTTTTGGTATTATTCATATGTTGTACAGTGGAGACTTCAAAGATAAGCAAAACAGACCTCACAAAGCTCTTCACCTTCTCCCCTAGAGGTAGTATAATCCATCGACTGTGTAACTTCTGTGTAGAAATGGTACTGCCAGAGCCACAGTCAAAACAACACTAAAAAAAGCTGTGCAAAACAGATCCAGGACTGAAGAAAACACATGGAGCATGGTGGATAAAAAAAAAAAACTTAAAAAAAATGCAGATTAGAATGCATCAATTCTAAATACAAAAACTTATATAGCTGTATTGTATTAACTTATATTTGATCCTTCCCATATACAGGCTGTTTGGGAATTGACTGACAGTCTAATTCAAGCAGCTTGAATGACTATAGGCATGGGACTCCATAATCACTTTAGACTCCGTAATCACTTTAGACCAAGACACTGCCTTTTTAGCATAGAACAAAATAGGTGTCCTGCTGGAAATACCTAGACATCTTTTTAATTCTCCATATTGCCAATAATATCTTATCATTACTCTGCTTCATCTCATCCTTTGCCTCTAGCACCCCACAGTTTTATCTTGTAAAATTATTTATTATTATAAAACTGGATTATCTTGACACAGAAGCAACTGATTGAGTTACATATATTGCATTTCACCAAGAAATATATTCATATGAAGGGGTTACACATAAACTATATTTGCAGTTATTAAACCAAGTGAATAAGCATATTGATAAGCAAACACACTTCATTTGCAATTCTATTAGCAAGTTCACAACCCCTACAGTCTAGCATATGTCCTTAAATGTAGCATTCAAATAATCATTTCCTATTTCTTCCTAACTATGAAAAATAGTTATCCAAAAGCAGGATTCTGAAAACCCTGGCAAGCCAAAACACTCTTCCCCTCAAAATTCCTCCCCTCAAATTTTGTCCTGTAATAGGTAACTCAACAGATAGAAAAGTTCTCCTTGCAAAATCCCAGAGAATCAAACCTTCAAAATATGAGCTCCTACTTAAAGCTTTTTTTTTGCTGTCACAACCATACCTTGATATTAACAACATTGCAAAAAGTAGGATTTCCCAGCTCAGACCAGAAATCTTTAGTCCAGTTAACCATCAGGCATTCTTTTCTTTTAAGAAAACAACATTCAGATAGGAACCACTTCAAGGTTTGAAACTAGCCACAATAAATTATGACCAAAAGAAGTCCAGATGCTCACAGTTGTCCCTGCAGCCCTCATTTTCTTAAAGCCACAAGACCCAATTTGGCAGCACAGCAGCAGAATTGAGAACTGAGGAGGAGACTTAGCCAAGTCTTACTCAGTGATTGGATAATTAAGTGGCCATCTGGCTCTCTGCAAGAAGAAAGCAGCTCTGCACCTGCTTCACCAGCCCACAGTTTGCAGCCTAATTGGTTAAAGCAAGCCCACCAGGGCAAGAACCAGAACAACTTGTCAACTGCTGAGACCAGAGCTCAGAAGCTGGGATGAAAACCAAGGGCCCCTGCTTCTGTGCTGTCAAACAAACTTGCACTGTGTTCAATAGTGCAATAGTGCACTATCTTCAGATTCTCAGTATGAGCCATCTCCTTCATTGGCTACACATAAGACATGTTCAGAGGGACTTCCGTTCCTTACATATAGCACCAGGAGACAGAATCAGGAGTGATCCAAGACATGCAATTTAGTTGATACAAAGTCTATGTGTCTAGCCCTATAAGCTTCAAAAATGCCACAAACCTTTTATTCTCCCATAATCAGGTGACTGAACAGCTGCAATACAGTGTTATTACAGTATTAACTGCATTACGCTATAGCATTATAAACTCCCCAAAATCCCAGAGTAGAATCTGACACCTGAAAGATCTCAGCATCTGTTGTCAAAGGCAGACATCGGACTTGCTCCACTGATAGTTTGTGTACTTGGAGTTAAAGGTCACTAGTCAGGACACCCATACAGTCTGTTGAGAGGGTGTTGGAACCCAGAGCTCCCCATCCCACCTGAATACATCCACTGACAGGGATCTTTCAGCCTCCTTCCCCCACCCCTCCTCAAGCTCCATTGATTTTTAGATGGTTTTAAAAATTCTTGTAAGACCTATAAAAGATAGCATAATATACTAAGAAGAATAAAATAATAAACAATAGACAAGATGCCAATGGAAAGGAAACAGAAGGAACAGACAGAAGAAGTATACTGAAGAAATTTCAGAATGGAATTAAGTCCCCTCTCACCCCAAGAGGATCACAGGAAAGTGGAACATAAGGCACTGAGGTCAAATCAAGAGGAAAAGGTGTCAGAACTCTTTCTTAATATTGAATTGTACAATCAAAATATCAACATTAAAATTAACTGGTCAAGTAAATGAATCCAGAATTCTAAGGTTGAATGTTCAAATCCACATTGTCAGAACATGCTTCATTTAAGCCAATCTGAATGTAGTGGAATACAGTGGTTCAGATCCATCTCAAATAAAATATATAACATAAGTTTTCTCCAAACACAGATTTGATTCTGAAAGAAACTGAAGATTAGCACCACACCATAGGAAAGGACCTCTTTCTATCAGCAAGTATAATGCAGCACATGACATGGTATTTCTTTCAGCAGGAAAAAAAAAAAGTTTTGCCTTCATTATGTACAGCCCTGACCTAGAATCTCATGTGACTGAGCTTCAGAAGCGACATCAATTGTCCCAAACAGACTGAGTTTTCTGTGTAGCAGCATACCAAAGACAAAACAGTTATTACTTTAGGCAGTGGGTTCCACCTACTGTGAACACTGAAGCCTCTCCTAGAACACAAAGATATATTTATCTATACTAGTAGTATATACTTGTTAAATATATTAAAGATATGTAATTTTAAATCAATAAATAGTAGGTATTGAAATTTCTTTAATGTATTTTATGATACATAAACATTTTTCACTGAGAGGCACTGACTTGAGGTTCTGAGTCTCACATTCAGCAATCTTTCATCTGCCAAGTCACAAAAAAACAGGATCGTCTGGAATTTCAGACATGAGTTTAAAAAAAAAAAAGTCCTGATTATTCAGGCTTTATCACTGTGCACCATAAGGAAAGTTTTATCTACAGTAGAAAGCTCTGGCTCAGCGTTAAGAAAACACTTCACCTGTAGTTCACAGGGAACACCAGAATGGATAGTCAGACTCCCCAGGGTAGAGGCTACTGATCTTGCCTTTTGAAACTAATAGACAGAGTACTTTTGCAGCCATCCAGGGATATAAACAGAGTATCAATACTTGAATATACTCTTGTGTTTATATATAAATATTTTTAAACATACACTTGTACTTTTTCTGTATGGATGTGTGCATACTTATACAGAAGTGAGATTTAAAGTTTTTGCACACAGCTGACAAATTTTAGCCACATTACCCCAAAAGAACTGCAAGAAGTAATTCTTACATTTTCTCCATAAAACAAATTTTTCAACAAGTACAAGGTACAAATGCAAAAATCCAACACAGCTTTATGACAAAGGAGTATATAAGTGGAGATGACAACTGGTCATAAAAATAACAGAACATAGTTTGATTTTCAGCTTTCCAATACTGACAGTGGCACTACTGGATTGCCTTGTAAAGCAAAGTACTGTGGTAGGCTAGGACAGTTGCAGAAAGTCATATGCCAACATGAAGAGAGAGAGCTGGCTTGAAGAGAAAATATTTTTTCCAGTGGATATGTGTTGTCAGAGAAGTGCAAATTTTCTGTATTCTTCCACAGTGTTCAATCTTCCTGATCAGACTGCCTGCTAGCTGGCCATTTCTGCACTGTTTCTGAGCATGCAACAGCACTGTTAGCAACTAAGAAATAATTTCTAATGCCTCAGAAAAATCAAAGCAATGTATTTTGACTGCATCAGAGGTGCTGGCAGAAAGTAGCATGCAGAAAGGAACTGAGCATAAGACATAGAGGGAAGATAAAGTAAAAGGAGCTAGACAAGTACAAGTCAGTTATGACCACAAAACCAAAACAAAAAGCCCCACATCACTCAGACTTCAACATCACTGTCTTGAATTGTTTTGAATCAAAACACCTCCAGTATACTGGGATTTCCATAACTCATCTGAAAACCTCAGCACCACCAAATAGTGAATCCATTCCTGAAGTTTTACACAGAACAGGAACAACTGAGGACCCCAAAATGGTGACTACTGTTTTGATAATAAGCATCTTGTTTAAGGATGGAACTTAGGGGTGGTAGACTTGTTAAGCTTTCTGACTCTTGGGTTTTTTCCATGGTTTTTGAGCTGCCTAGCAATTATGAGCAAGCGGAGTGCCCTCATGCCTCCCTAAATCTGCTTTCAGTTCTAGCTAAGTCCAGCCTCATCAGCCTGAACATCACTCTGTGGCACTGTCACAAAAATGCAAGATTTCCATTATTGACTCTTCTTAATTACAACTGATGCTCAGAAGTACCTCTAATAGTCCAGGGTAACTGTTATGTATTGTGTGGCTTTTGGCACTATGCAAATTTTTATATTTTTATGGTCACATTCACTGGTTGCTGCACTGAAAGATCAGATTGTTTTCAAGAGTGAATCTTATCTCAACAATCAAGAATGAAGTTATATTATTCTGCTTAAAAGCTTTTCAGTTTCCTTTTAAAAAAAACCCTTGTCTTCTCCAGCAAATGCTATCAAAGCATTTCCATCAGCTCAAAGCAAAGGGCCTGAGAAAGTTAAATAAAAAGCAAAAACATTCCGTGACATTTTAGCTCAAAGAGGAAAAAGGAATTGTAGCCATATGGCTACAAAAAAATTGTAGCTACAAAAAAAATTTACTCAGTGTACAAACAGTTGCAGTTACTCAAGAAATTCAGCTTCTGAAGTGCAAAAAGAAGCTACTGTCAGTGATACTTTCTATGAGAAAGTCCAGTATACTTTTCCTTATGATGTCCATTACACACTTGCTGAATTTACAAACAAGAGCAGGATTCAACTCAGCTTAGCAATGTGGAACACCTCTTTTCTCGTGGCAGAATATTTAGCATCAGATCTGAGCAGAGACAGTGTTTTGATTTTGTGCTAAGGCACAGTGTAAAACCATGTCTTACAACTAGTTACACTATGCTAGCTGCACAGTAATTACACTATCAGAAGTGCTACTGTGTGAAACTGAGAATTAAAATAAAGCATGGCTCCAGCACTCTTCCTCACAGCTGCTGCCCAAGAGCATCAAAGACAACAGAATTAGCATTAGGAGAAAAAGATGAGAACAAACTTTAAAATGCACTTTTAACAGGGTTTAATACTTGTGCTAGAGGGCAGGTTTGTCTTACACTGGAGATTCCATTGCGGTTTGGCACTGGGTACCCGCAGGTAAAGCTTGGCAATTTCTGTAGTAGGGAGAATACATTTTACTGCAAGTGATTTTACATCCATCCATAACTGCATTCTAAGGTAATACATTGCTGCAGAAGTGTTTTTAGGCTCTTCTCAAATATACCTAAGGTCCAAGAAATAAATGAGAATTTTCTTCTCACCCAATTTTAGAGCAGGGGATACATGTCCTGGTTGACAGCAAGTCGAATATGAGTCAGCAGTGCCCTGGCAGCCAGGAGGGCCAACCATGTCCTGGGGGGCATCAGGCAAAGCATCGCCAGCCGGTCGAGGGAGGGGATCGTCCCGCTCTGCTCTGCAGTGGGGCAGCCTCACCTTGAATATTGTGTGCAGATTTGAGTGCCACAATGTAAGAAAGATGTTAAGCTCTTAGAGAGTGTCCAAAGGAGGGCAATGAAGATGGTGAGGGGCCTTGAGGGGAAGATGTACAAGGAATGGCTGAGGGCACTTGGTCAGACTGGAAAAGAGGAGACTGAGGGGAGACCTCATTGCAGTTTACAACTTCCTTGTGAGAGGAAGAGGAGGGGCAGGCACTGATCTCTTCTCTGTGGTGACCAGTGACAGGACCTGAGGGAATGGTCTGACATTGTGTGAGGGGAGGTTTAGGTTGGATATTAGAAAAAGGTTCTTCACCCAGAGGGTGGTTGGGCACTGGAACAGGCTCCCCAGGGAAGTGGTCACAGCACCAAGCCTGACAGATTTCAAGAAGCATTTGGAAAATACTCTCAGGCACATGGGGATTCTTGGGGATGGTCTTGTGCAGGGCTAAGGGTTGGACTCGATGATCCTTGTGGGTCCCTCCCCACTCAGCATATTCTGTCATTCTGTGAACATATTGTGGCATGCTTATCCACCATAACAGTAAACACACAAATGGTTATGTGAGGAAGGAAGATACTGCTCCCTCTCAGGATCTCCATGTCACTTACTGCTTCCTCAAGATTAAAAATATGAAGAACTTTGCCTTCACTTCTCTGGTGTGAAGATGCTAACCCACCAAACAACATGTTCTCAGGCTGAAGTATGGGCTGACTCATTAGAAAAGTCATCTCAGCAACTCGAACAGTTCACAGAGAGTTCACGAAGAATTCCCAGTGCGTTACACTCCTGTTCTTCCAGAAGTGCAATTGCTAATTTAAGTGGTACCAGCATTAAGCTCATTTGACAGGACATTTATCAAGTTCTGTATCAAAACTAACATGGAGAGAACTATAGGAAACTGCCTCAACAACAACACGGTACAGGACCTTAAAAAGCACAGAGTGCACTTCCCTCTTCTAGTTTAGTTCTGTAGGCTGAGGGTTGGAAAACAAAGGCTAAGACCCTACCTCTTCCCCAGCCAAAACCACAGTGACTGCACCTCTTCCTTTTACACCCATGCAAGCTCAACCAGCTCAAGACCTAAATCAAGAAACACTAGCACTTAGCCGTTGTGTGCTCAACAGGAAAACATGCTCTTAACTTATTTTATGAAACCATTGCCTACACATTTACTCATATTTTCACTGAAACACTTGCTGAAATCAAAATATGATCTTGTCATATTTTAGACATTAGAAAGATCAAATATTATGACTATAACTGACCGTACTAAATTCAGTGCCTGAAGAACTTAATGAACAGTCAAGTATTGAAACACATCACTTGGATTTAGACACATGAATTGTTCCTTTTAACATTGTAGTAGAGCTATTTGCCTAGTGAAACATTAACGCAGGCTTCCAATACCAAACTGAAAGATGGTCTTAAGGTTAATTTTTGAGGACAGATGTCATAGCTGCTTCATGCTTTGCATTCTCCAAGGTTTCAAACCGTACAGTCATTTCTGTATCACTATGATATCATCTCACTAGCTGAAGCACATTAGTGTCTGAAGGTTCCACTCAAGGTCTCCAAGCACTACTATCAATACAGAATGACACTGCATCAGTCCCAACAAATGATCCAGAGAAAGAAATTAAATAGAGAGACAGAGAGAGCACATGAGAACTTGCTCAAGGCCGAAGCTATGTCAGTGGCAGAAAAACTGAAGAAAACAGATACCTATCAGATTCAACTGGTAATGCTTAACCTGACTGCCCAGAACTTCCCTTTACAACCCTGAGGAGGATTCGCCTCTTCCAAAAGCAGGAATTCCTTGTACCAGGCACCAGCTTTGTATCTTTGCCTTCAGGAAGACACTGGCTCAGAGGGAGTGTTTTAATCAAAAACATCAAATTGCAAAGAATACACTATAGAAGGACCCATGCTTTTTATTGCTATACAGCAAAAAGTAAAACTGAGAAAACACACAATTATACTAGAGAATAAAAAGAGTGCTATACAAGTTTGCTAGGGGGAAAAAAAAGCGGAAAGGCTGCATGATTGATTTGTGTATAGCAATAAGACCATATAAATGTAATAAAATCAAAAGCCACATTTGTTAGTTTTTTCCTTTCTTGATAATTCTTGATGCATACCAAGAGGAAGCACCTGGTGAAAACCACACATGGCTCAGGTCTGTAAGTGGTCTCAACCACGAGGCAGGGCATCAGTGTGAAAACCTTTTTGCTTGCAGATCGCCGAGCATATGTGAGATGAGCAATACAACTACCATCAATCAATACAACTACCAATCAAGTGCCAGCCATCTTCAGAATTTCAACTCCCTTTTACAAGAGAGAGGCAGAAAACTTTCTGTCAGTGTTATCAGGACCAAAACGGCAGCCTTAGACAGGGTGCAAATTTCTGAACATTAGCAAGACAACAGGGGAAAAAATGAGGAAAGAAAATAGAATCTCCTCAAAAGCAGTGTAGAAACCATCCGATTTACTGACACATGCTCACTGCAGCAATTTAGCTGGAACAGAGGGTTTGGTTCTTCGGTATTTATTTACAGCACACCCCAAGTACATCAAAGATGTGAGTTTGGTAGAGGATCCAGTATTTCCAATAATCTAATATGGTCCAGGCCCTTATAAGTTTCTTGAGCAATCGCTTGACATGCCAGGGCCATGGGTTTTGATCTTTCTTTATAGGTCACAAGCTTGGTTTCAGGCTTGCCACAGTACATGACCATGGAAACCAGGCTCCTTGGACTAGATGCATTTGACAGTTGCTGTGGAATAAATGGGACAATGCTGGTAACAATTCTTCCAAACCCCTCTTCCTGAACAATCAATGAAGTTAAGGGACAGTTTTGACAGGTGCCAAGAAGGTTCAAAGATTCTGGATGGCAATAATGTGCTGTGCAGAATTTTCGGATGGAGACAGCCAAAATGAGGATTAGCAGAGAACTGCGCTGTTGTAACACAGGCAGCTTTTACCCTAAGCTCACTTTGTAGCTTAGTGATGCCAAATTATCTAAGATCAACTACAGCTCTGAACAACATAATGAAACTTCACTGTCTACTCTGTCTACAACTGTACAGTTAGATCTCTGAGAATTTAAAGAAACTCAGGGCATGAAGGATAGCCCTTTTTCTTTTTGTTGTTGTTGTTCTTAGATATATTTATGTAAAGTTTAAACCCAAGTATTAACACTAAGAACAAAGTAAACAAATACACATTTACTAATGCATTAAGCAGATGCAAAGTCTAGAACCATTCAAAGAAAAAAAAAACCAAGATAAATTACTGGTTCATTGAATAGCTTTTTGCATCTTAGAAAACTCTAAAAGACGCAGATCCATCAAACACAAGAGAAAGCAATCCAACAGAAATGAGATGGTGTATCTTATTGCTTTGAGTAAAACATAAGGATTTTGTAAATACTTTTCCACATTATTTAGGTCAAATAGACCAATTATTTTTTAAAGCATTCATTTAATTACACAGTATCTCATTATTTATTAAATAATCGCTGTAGCATGGCATATTTATAAATCAAGAGGAGAACAATATTTTGAAAGAAGTGTCACAGCATGGGAAGCCATTTTACTGTCTTCTGCAAATTTCCTAATTTGAAAGCATCTTAGATATTTGAGGAAATAATTGCTTTTCTGAAATCTATTTCTAATTTTGTAATGCAAATAGCCAAATTTACTAAAAGTAAAGTGAAGCTAGATGTCAACTAAAAAAAAATCCCGAACCAAGCCCATAGTAATTGCTGTATTACAGGACATCTACTGTACAACCAAGAATTATGATAGCTGCAGTTGGCACAGTTTGTCTAATGTCACTACACACAGTGATAGCTCTGTGGAGAAATGGTCTATCATTTCAGAAGCCAGTACTGTGCTTGTAAATTTGACACCAAAAGTTCAAAGATGCTGCCTAAAATTCTGTTGTTTTCTTTGGTACTAAAGGTTTGAGAAAGGAGGTACAGCAAACAGCCTGAAGTGTGAAAGTAATGAAGTTTAGAAAGACTCTTGATGAGATGTTCACCTCTTTCATTGCAGTTCTATCGCTACGAGTGAGGAGAGGCAGTTCAGCATTTCTGCTGTAGTCTGTGTAAGCCTCAGCAATTGTCTCCCATACCATACTAGAAGACTGGTGGGAAGACAGGTCTAATTTACAGCTATACTGAACAACAACAAAAAAGCTACTTCAATTTAAAATAAGAAAAAATGAAAGGGAAAGAAAAAGTCTGACGTGTGGTTAATACCACCAGTAAGAAAAACTTTAATGCTGCCTGTAAGAACTGAAGATTGAGTACCTATAGGGAATACATAGTAGCACCTTAACCATCTATTTCCTGACTTTAAATCTGTGGCCTTGAAATTTCTGACGTGACATTACTGTGAATAAAGGGAAATTTTAATCAAGCGTCGCTAATTTGAAAGTTTAGGGGTTTGGGTTTATGATTTTTGTCCCTCTAGAAGGATAAGTGAGGGACAGAACATATTACTACAGTAATAAGTTCCCCCTTCAAAAAACAATTTTGGTAAATGAATATTATTTTGATAGCAGAATCAAGTTTTTCCATGAACTAATTAGGAAAAAGAAGGAATTTTAAAGAATTGCAGCAAACCACTTCCTTGCGGATCTGTCCTACACACCAAGTGCAAGACTCAAGGCCAGCTGACCCTTGCTCACCACCACAGTCCTTCCACCTACTGCATAGGCTGCTACAATTTGAAGAATCTTCAGCTTTTTGAAGCCCATGTGCCCAATAACTCACCCACCTGCCACCTAGATGCATCAAACACATGTGATCCCACAGCGCGAGAGAAGATACAGTGTGTTTTTCTAACCAAATTTTGTCCTCAATACCAAATCACAGCACAGGTAGTGCACTACAGCCCATCAAGCTTTGTAAACTTACCATATCACACTTGCAGGACCTCACAGTCAGAAAGGATCTTGGCTAAATACATGTTTGGTACATTTGACTTTGCTGCACAACAGTTTTCTAAAGGGCAAGTCTACAAGACCAGTCACCCACAGGACAACAACTTGGGACTCCTACTGTTGTTTGTACTAAAACAGAAACTTTGGGCCACAAAACCATTTAACAAAATACTGCACCAACACAAAACAAACCCATATGTACATATGTAGCCAGCTGTCCTCTCTTCCTGCTGTTTTATCCCTATTCCTTCCAGCGTGCTTATGTATTTTCCTAAAGGAGATGGCAAAGAACTAATAACTGTACAAATTCTAGTTTGTATACCTTTTAGGGATAGCTGCTTATTTGCCACAGCAATGCAAAATACCCACATTCCTCCAGAAAAAGCCCAGAACTATCTGTTTACATCATCTGTCCAATGCAAAGGGCAATAACTTCATACAGTGTGGGCTTAGACTGTAAACTGTTATTTTTGGGTGAGGATGGGTGGAGAGAAGACAGCAACAGCTAGCAACAAGCAGCTTTTATATATATATATATATATGGGAAGATGTCCTGTTTTAGGACATGTGTGAAATCTCTTCTGGTAAAACACAGAAAAATAAATAAACAAGATAATATCACAAGGCAAACAGAATACCACATTATTTGCAGAAAACACAACAGTGTCAGCAACAGCTTAGAAAGCAAATATGAACTTTTAATGAACATTTTGACAGTTCTCATATTTCTTGGGGGGTGGGAGGGAGAAGATTCTTAAAGCTGTATCTCCTCAGACTGACAATCTTTTCCTCTAGAATCCTCTTCTTATTTTGCATGTTTCTGTCAAGTTTCTTTCTTATAGATAAAACCAATGACTGCTGAAATGGAAAACTGTCAGCACCCAGAAAATAACTTGGTTCACTGACTCTAAAAATTCTACAATATCTTGCTTCTAAGGATCACTTCATTCATTTCCACCATGACTGAAAAGCTTATCAGCAGCTGTGGATCTGACACAGGAAAACATCACACCTCTCATTAAATCCAGCGCACGAAAACCTGATTTGGCCACATCTCATGGGATTTCATCTTTTCATAGAATTTTATCATCTCATCATCTTTCAAAAAAGGTGTTCATGTTACAGTGTCAACTATAAAACAGTAGTAGTGAGAATGCTCTGATAAACAACTACCGTCCTCAAAAAACCCTGTATTTCATAACATATGTATTTCTCAAATCACCTCATCTCTACAATTTTCCCCACCTACCTTGGTTGACTTGTCAGCACTATGTTCTCGTTTTCCTACATGGTTCCCCATGCTGGATCACCAAAACTTCAAATTCTGAAAAGATAAAACCAAAACAGCATTTTTGAAACTGAAACATTTGCACAAAAATACATTTCATCTGACACATAACAAAGAAATTGTTCTCATACAATAAGCATCTTTTACAGTCCATGGTAAGATCTGTGAAAGACCCTAAGGAAAAATAATATGCTTATCTGGTCTATTTTGCAAATTAAGCAATACTAGAAAGCTTTACTCCTTCTAGGAAAAAAAAAAAAAAAAGTTCATTGTGACACTTGCATATAAAACAAGACTAGACCTGGTTTTTGACATTATATTTATATTAACAAAACAATGCAATATGTATCAAATAATCTGAAAATACCAACTTCCATAAAAGACCAAGTAAGTTCACATTTACCATTATATAAACAGCAATTACTGAAAAAAGCACCGCACTAAACTGCCAACAATTTGCTGTGGAGGTTAGAACGTGTAAGTTCTTTACAGCTCCCACTTTCACGACAAACATGTAAGAAAGGAATGCCAACTCTGTATTTTCTGTCTCATCCTACTGTATCTCAGCTTTAACAGAGCTCACGTAGGTTAAACCACAACACTCAAATTTCAGGTGTTAAAGCACACTTGTGGTTATGCCACATATTTTTTCTCATGGAAGCATGTGTTTGTATAGCATTTTAAACGCAGGTGCTGCCTTCAGCAGATGTGAATGCAGCGCATCACAGTGTTTAAAGTCAAGAAACTTAAAACTACGTGCAAAAAATGTTTCGAGTGGATTTTTTCCTCTCAGAATCAATTACTGAATTTTCAATAATAAAGTTCAGCTTCTGGTGCTAACAGTAACACTTTATTACTCTGCAATAAACAGAAGTATACACCATAAAACCTTAGCAGCAGAAATCCTGGCACAATGCTCTCGCTATCAGAGGGATAAATTACTTCCTTAAGCATAATCTTATGACTGGAAGAAAAGACAACTGGACCTTTGCTATGATAGAAAATGGATAAAGTAAAACAATAGGCTATTAACCACTTACGCTCAGAAGAATATATATAGTTACAACGCCCAGGTACATGGACTGATTGTGTACAAAAGGATTCTAAAGATAGAAACTTCGATTACTTATGACTTTCCATCACAGAAATGTGAACTTTGTGAAAAGCATTCACCTACTGTATCTCTACCGCAAATTTTGGAGAGACTGATAGATTTATTTACACACATACTCCACTCCCCCACCCAACCCCCCAAAGATAAATTTCAAAGTTTGAGGGCCTATAGCACTTATTTGACTATTCACTGAATTCAAATTGCTCTAAAATCAAAGTGCCACACATCACTGTATTACATTTATTCAATTAAATGATTCCCTACAAATACACACCTCAAAGTTCTAACAAAAGAAAAATTAAATCATCCAAACTTGGTAAATATACCCAGGGTAAAATTTATTGGCAAATTGAAAACAGATTTGCTTTTTTTAAACAGCGCTGTCTACGGCATGAAAGAGAAAAAGAAAAAAAAACATCTACAACAACACAGCAACCCTATCCTTTCAATTTGTGAAATCAGCACAACCAAATTACACATTTTGAGGTTCTTAAAATTCTCAAGGAAAAATACAAATAAATTCATATGCACTGGGTTTCAGAACTGAACTTCCTCAAACCAGCCTTTCCTCTACAAATTATGAGCAGCAGCTCACCTCTCATCACCTGTTTCACAACTTAAGGAAAACTGAGTGGAATACAGAACTGTCTGTAAGAAATGTCTACAGCAGAACATAAAGGCACATTCCACGTGTTATTCTTCCCCTCTTTTATCAAAAAATTAACTATCAAATTCGATCTATAACACATGCATGTCTAAGTACACAGATTATGAAGCCAGTGTACAGTTGCAAAACAGAATTGTGACCAGTACCCTCCTGCCTCCTGTTAGTCTCCCTGGTGTCTTTGGAATAATACTCCAGGAACAACCATTCTGTGCCACAAAATACTCAGCACAGCAGGCTCCCATTCCTGCAATGCCAAGTGAGACAAAGATACCAGATAAAGAAGACCCAGGCCGTGAAACTAAGCCAGATAAATATTTAAAAAATCATTTGCTGCCCAGAGAAAGGAAAAGCAATGAAAACTCCTATGCTGCCATGCTGTAGATACCTGAAATAATAAGGCCAGTTTTCCACTCACAAGTCTGCACAAAGCAAGCAAACAAAACGAAACCCAAGAAAACAGGGGTTGGAATTAGATGATCTCTAAGGTCCTTTCCAACCCATGCCATTCTGTGAAACAGAGAAGCATATGAAATGGCTAATCCACATGCTCCTGATTCCTATGTGCATAATTCCTTCAGCAAGATGCTAGAAATTACACATGGAGGAGAATAAAAAAAGAAAAAAATGGCTTAGAAAAATAGAAATGCACAACATTTTTCAAAGGTTAGGAGTGTGGTTTGAGAGTAAACTTACATATCAGCCAAGTGTTACATTTCTCTACAGGAACAAACGTAGAAGCTGGAAACTAATGGCACCAATTAAGCCCATAAATTTGCAGTTCTGTTTCTTTTATTGTTTTGAATGTATGAGAGGGTCAGCATGTGGTCTACATTCACATGATCATCTCTTCTTATTCTCCAGACACTAACAGTAATGCAACTAGATTTTACGTCATTTTTTTCATGCATAAATGAATGCAGGTGCTTAAAATGAAGGTAAGTTAACTACAGGTACCTGCTATTAATTCCTTATGTATCAATAAAACTACTTTTTAGCCAGAGGGACAAAAGCAACCAGCTTCTAGCAAGGATATCCTAAATGTTACAGAATTCTTCATGTTACCTATTAAATAGGGAAAACTATAAGTACTCATTTGAAAAAAAAAAAAAAAAAAGCTTTCCAATCTGACGTGAATTATGAAAGGAATTGTATAGTGCCAACTGTTCCGTAGATATCTGACTAGGAAGTGAAACCATACATATACACAAGCCTCTAAACATTAAAAACATTCACAGCAACAAAAAGACCTAATTTTTCACTTTAGTCTCAAGCAGAAGTCTGCCTTACTTGATTAAAAAGTGGGCACACAGGTCATTTTCACTTCAGCATGCAAGTACACCCTGAAACATTAAGACTTAAATGCTGATTTTGGTTGTTACTGTCCTGAGGGAGACCACACTGCACAGTTTCTACCCACGCCAATCTTTATGCAAGGAGTTGTGGCACTGACTTCAAAGGGATTACTAATTTTACTACCTTTGCAGAAACTTGCAGCCAACTATTCAAAACATCTGAGCTGCAAAAAGACTCATATTTTCTTTTTAGCCACCTTCACGACGTACAGGTTGCCAGACCAAGCAGCTCTCTATAAAGTGAAGAAACAGCTTCTTGCACTTACTAACAAATGTCTGGTTGACTGATCAACATTTTTGTTTGCAGAGGAATCCATGCATGCTTTAGCACTGATGAACAGCCACAAGAACAGTCACGATGCTCCAAACAATGAAAACACAAGTACTGTAGAAATGCAGTAACCTTTGAATCTAACATGAATCACACTTAACAATAAGCTGCCAAAATAGGCTTGCACACGAGATTTAGCTTTTGACCACTACAACATTTATCCAAAACCTTCATTATGAAACAGTGCAAATTTTGTAAATCCTGTGAGATGAAAGATTTTGCACATGAGCTTGAGTCACAGAATGAGAGGGAGACACTAAGCATGCCTGCAGTGATCAGAGTTACATCACCAGCTCCCCTACAGAAGTCCCCATCAAGACTTGTTGGCTTCATATTAAAACCATTGGAGAGGCTCAGAAAATAACAGGCCACACAAATAAACTGATTTAACAAGACTAAAAGTTGGAAAAGCTTCTGCTACTCAAAAACTTCTTCGTGTGAAGTAAGTGAGCTCGGGCAGGAAGCTGTGAACTGCTGCTGCAGGCACTGCCAGCAGTCACCCAGCCACCTCAGCACCATGCTATAACCACGTACCTGGCTGAATCAGCTCTGCTGCCATCACCTGGCACTTCGCAATCCATGAGTGATACAGCAATAATTCCAGCTATGCCAGCTGCTTTAAGTAATTCCAAAAACAGCCACGGGATTTTGCCCTGGGGAAATGAAAACAAATGTCTCCTCCCAACAATCTACCTTCTTACGGAGTCGGTCTAACAGCTAACCCAATGGAAGCCTAGACCACCGTTCCTGCTTTCTTCACAATAGGAGCCCGTATTCTAACTAGCAACAACTACAGAAACGCCACTGCCTTATCCAAGGAGAGAAACTTCTCCTTCCTGTTGCCAAACACAAAATAAAAAAAGAAAAAATACAAAGAGGAATGGAAAAACACATCACATACCTACAGGAACACATTTATGTCGGGATCGTGTAACTTATCTTCATCTGCACAGTTGATTAAAAATAAGGGGTTAGCATCATGTATCACCATATAATTTTTTTAGCCCATTCTAATCTGCCTGTTGAAATTAATGGATATTTGTGGTTAAAAAAGAAGTTCTAATCATTTTCCCATACACACACACGCTACTATAAAGAAGTTTATGATTTAGAATTTTCACTGAAAGACAGAAAAATCCTACTCTAAACCTTTTGAATATACCAAGAAGTGCAATAGTATCACTTTCTGCAGGTTACACTGTTTTAAATGCAAAATATAATTTCCTTACTCACTCATGGGAGCTTGAAAAAAGTTCATCCATGCAGTCATCAGATTTTAAATAAATGATATTGTAATTCAAGAGTCAAAACAGTCTGTAAACAATTTCGGATTGAGCACTTTTATTGAACATTAATGGTTACTTCGTATTAAAGTGCATTGACTACTGTATGTCTATCATAAGACGCTGCAAATGGATTGTTAAACCTTACCTCTTCCCACGCATTAATTATGACTCAAGAGAACTACACATAACAATAAAGGTATGCAAGGACTTACATATTTACAAGCATCAGAACATAATTACTACCTTGTCTAGGAATACATATTCATCACAGACTGATGTTGTTGGATAATAGTGCAGAGCTACAACGTTAGATACTTTTAGCAAGTGCTCCTAGTCTTACTCACGCATGGGAAGGGTAACCACAGAACATAAAAACATTTGAGGAATTTACTTAAAACTTCCTGCTAAATTAATGACTGTTCTTATACATGTAAACATTATATTTTACTACTATATTCAGGTCTTTTTAGAAAAAATGACAAGTGTAATTTCTTTTAAGAAATGTGGAACTTGTCACTACTTTTGGTAACACTCTGGTGTAAACAATTAATTACAAATGTACCCAGCAAAATGACAAGCAAAGGATTATTTTTTTTTTTTGTAGTGTCAGGTCCAGGTTACGTAGGTTCCTGGGAAGCAGGTTGACACATTGCACAGTCCTGGTTACCATCTTTGAGTGGCTTTTTTAGGCTCTCAGTGTGATATGCATCTTTGCAAGGAAGCCTTTCACTTCAGTCTTTTTTCAAAACAGATTAAGACGCTGAGCACACCTCATCTGTTGCTTCAGAATTCCCTCATGGCGGTAACCTAATACTCTGCTGCACCACGAAAGAAACACCTCCAGCAGGCACAGGTGAGTGACCTTCAGTTAATTCCATCAGCAGCCACAGCCAGACACTTCTGAGACAAATGTGAGCAACCACGTACCAAAAGTAACCTGCCTCATGGACAAACTTCTCTTAATTCAAGTGTTAAATTATTTAATAGAATATATCCCTCACAAGTTTCGCTGTTATTTAATGCAGATTTAATATTTCATTATTGTGAAAGTGTGCAATTCTTGCTAGATCAAATTTATTTCATTTTTGACATCCACAACTATATTTCTCTGATGAATCCTTCATGACAGAAAAATACATTATTCAAGACACATTTCCATCATGAATTATCAAAACCAAGATTTCAGAGAGTCAACAGGACTTTAGTACTTACAGACATATTTAATCATGCTTGTACACTGCCTTGCACATCAGAGTCCTGCCCTTACTCACCTACCTAGACATTTACTGCAATTTCCATGTTTATAGACAACTGCAGGCACCTTAACAAGGATCCTAGACCTAGAAAACCACCCTGCTGAGGGACGGACTAAGTTCTGAAACACTATTTATCTAAGAAAATACTCCCCAGAGCTAGCAGAATTACTCAATAATTTACACATACCTCATATATCATTGCAAAGGACACCAAAATTACTTAATTTTCTCTTCAATTTTCTGCAGCAGTAGGGCACATGAGAAAGGCTACAACATTGAGAAAGAATATATTCTGTGAAAAAAATGCAGATATTTCCTAAAGTTGCCATGGAGTAAGCACAGAAGACAGGACACAAGGTTTAAGATGTTTTCTGACTGTTTTGATTACAGTTTTTCTCTACTGCCAACAAGAAGGTTATTGCATATTATTTTTTGTAAAAGGATTTGATTTCCAGGAATCTTACCTTAGCACAGCTGAGCATAGTCTAAAATTGATTATAGACAACTGTGAAATTACAATGAAATTGTTAAACAACATATATTTATTTTCTACAGCTTAGAATTTTCTTCTTTCTTCCTTCAACTCACTCCACTCTCCTTGCTAGAACACCATTAGCCTCATCCCACGCACTGAGAAAAAGAAAGCATACAATTTTAAAACAAATTTTTCAACAGGGCATTCTTTACTACCTCCCTTCCCAAATAGAAAAATGCTCACCTAATATCACATAACACACGCTGATACCTACACTCCCTTACACAAATGGATATCATCAATAATTTTAATCATTTGGCATTAGCCACATGTTCACTGTTGGTCTTCAAAACACTAAGATTAGGGGAGCCCTGTGAACTCTGTGTCAATGCACCTGCTGGGTCATAAGGAAATTTCTTTAATCACCTCCAGTGCATCTGATGGGGGAACTAGGTACAACCCCAAAGGCCTGGGGCAAAGTACAGATACACCCAGTACATCCACGCACCATTTCCTGTGCTTGCTGCACTTCTACCAGTGTACTTAAATCCCAGGGTCTCGATTAAATATGGATTTCCTTGTATATCCTCTATGACTTTGCTGCGATACTTGTGCCTCACAGATATTCCCAGTCTAGGGAACAGAGAGGGCCACACATACACTAACATACACACCCCTTGAATGTATACCAAAAGGGAAATGTCGCCCTCCTATGAAATTAAAACTGATTTATCTACTCTTATCTCAGTCACTAATATCAACAGGTTCATTTAATTTGCTACATAACTGTCATTTACACACAACAGCACAACAAAATAGGCTGAGTGTAACTTTTTTTAATGTTGGAGAACTGTTTAGGTCTGCATGGCAAACCTTGGGGCAAGGATCAATTTTTCCCAACCTTCTGGAAAGGATCAGACGTATAATCGTTGGTTATTTTTTTCAGCACCTGTATGCTCCAGAGACAAATAATTTGATACAATAGTAAAATAAATTCTCTAATGAAAATAATAATAATAAATAAAAGGACACAGAAAGATATATAGAGAAAGTCTAAGAACAAAGATGTGTCATAACCTCATTCTGTGTAAAGATATGCAGTAGACTCCTAAGACCATCGCTTTCCAACATCATGGCTTCCAAAGTACCACATTTCTTTTAGGAGTACACCCCCACAGCTGTGAACTTCAATTTTAGCCTCAATGAGTCAACAACTAAAAGTCAGACATTTGTCCCAAATGCTAAAATAATTTTTAAAAATATGGACCAGCACACAAGGACATATAACGTAAGTGCAGTATTAACCAGAAAAAATGAAAACAGGATGACATTCAAATTCAAAACTTATCAGTATCAGATGGGAAAAAAATCATGGAACAATTGAGAAACTATACAGAGAAGTATTTGTTACTTGGAGACTTTTGATTTCTGAATTTAAGGTAGTCTGAAAACAGACAAGACCTAACATGTTTTCCCATAAAAATTAAAAAAAAAAATAGCAAGAGAATAAAACCAAGATATATTTGAAGACTCACTTTTTTCCCGTCCTCAGCTTAGAAAAGCAAGCTCTCTCCAAATGGTGAATAGTATATTCTCCCTTTTAAAGTGAGGTGGGTCAGCTAAGCTTCCCAGCAAACACAACCACTTTGATGATCAGTGTTTCATTAACACACTGTAGAGACTGAGGACAAAAAGCACACCTGCAGTTCTAAACACACATGAATCAAAGGTACTGTATGCTAGCTCTTCTCATATTCAACAGACTGACAGATGGGACAAGAAGATGATTCACCCTCTTCAGACAGCATTAACTGTGCTGTGAGATAACACTGAACCACTACATCCCTCTCAATCAAAAAAAAAAAAAACACAAGAGGAAAAATATCTCTCTCTGCCCAACCTTTGTCCCTTTGTCTCCCTCTGTTCCAACTTCACATAAGCTATCTGTACTGTAAACATACCAACCAACAGTTGGAGTTCCTGTAAATTCTCCTCTGTTACATTTGGCATAAATATTGATATTACGAAAGGGTCCGACTTTCACCATACTCCAAGTTGACTCCCTCTTGGCCCAATCTACTACTGTAGGGTCATGTCTCTCCCTTCCCATAAACACACTGCCAAAGGAGCACAAAACATGATCTTTCTTTTCTGACATGAAAAAAAACACATCCTTAACTATATGCTTGTATTTCTCACTTCTTATGCGTTTTGTTTCTCAATTCTTTTTGCCTTCTCTTTTACTAGCTTGATTGTCTGAGGGTTCATGCATCAGATTATGCTCTTAAAGTACTTTTTGAAGTAATTTGATGGAGACTCAGTCCTCAGGATTTTAATTTTAAGTGTGCTTAGGACACACAACAAGGTTCTAAGTTCATGTGAGAGCCTCCAAACAAATTGCCTTTATCTGCAGTCTAGTACCACAAACACAAACAAGACACTTCTCCAGTCTGAAATGGTTTGCAATAGAAGTTGCAACTGAAGCTTAAGTAAGTATTTGTAAATTCCTCTGCTTTTAAATCACTAAATAAATTTAAGAACAAAGTAACTTAGAAAGCTGTATAGAAGCAATTTTCTGTGCTCATGAATACCTATCTATAAACACAGATACTCTGACACCAGTCTGGGATTTGCTCTGGCAATGATACACTGTTTTGTTTTCCCTTCTGAGGAGAGAAAGCAAAATGATTTCTTGCCAAGGAGAACTGCATATCTGAGGAATAAATTAACCAATTTATCTTCTTTTCAAATGAAATTTTAGTCCAGGTGTTTTGGGCTTTAGTTGCTTAGGTCAGAGGCTCAGCAGGTTACAGTCACTAAGCTATGAGTTATCACACTTGGAATTTTAAATAATTAATGAGTAACAGCAGCTGAAATCTGCATGAGAAACAGCACTGTGACACAATTATTTTACTTATGTGCTTCTTCAAATACACTTTCAAGTACTCATGCCTCATACTTGAACATTGTCTCATTTTAGCTAAATCTTAAATTTCATGTACTGATTTTGCTTTCCTAACCTTTATCCAGGCTATGCACAAAGCAAATACAGAAACAGTCATTACTGAATAACTACTGAAGAGAACAATGAGAGGGAAAAATTTCCATTTGAACATGAGAATGTATGAAATGTAGACAAGACCATTATCTTTCCTTCTTTCATTAAAAAGAAAACTAGACTGTTTATTTCATGCTAAAAGGGTGACAAAAGAATGTGACAGGCCACTCATTTCTTCAGCAGAGTTTTCCAGTGCAGTTCACCATTTACATCATATTCAGTGTGCAAAAGAAAAAGATAACATAATCTGGAAACATATCAAAATAATGGAGTAAGAAAACATGTGTTTCAATATGGAGACTGGCAGTGCATTTTCTTTCAAAGATTATTATCAAAATATACCTGAAATCTACTATATGATTAAAAGTTAGGTAAGGTTGTATATAATATTTACAGCATCCACCAAAAGAATATCGTGTTCTTGAACAAGCTGCATTTGTAAACTATTTTACTTTTATTGGTAACTAAGTATTTTTAAAAATAGAAAATGTTTCAAATATCATCATTCGTGACGGGGTCCACAGCCTTCAACCAAGAGTGGGTTTCCAGACACCATGCACAGGCAACAAGGAAGTTCCTTCCCTAAAGGTCTTGCAACATAAGCAGACAAAACACATGACCAGGAGGTAAACCTTTCTCCCATATTACAGATATAGAACAAAGGCAGAGATAAGTTAAGGATAATATGTGAAAAATTACTTACAGCCCACTTGAGAATCTTTGGCAGACATTAGGAAATTAAATTCAGAGCTGTCATTCCAAAAACCTGTTCTCAGCTACTATATAATGCTGGGGTTTGTAATCACAACACACACCTTCTTTCTTATTTTACGAGCGCTCCATGGACTTCAAGTTCTGCCATCAGTCATACAAAATAACACTCCAGCTATGATGACACAGCCAAGCAGCTTCACATGATTTTACACCAGAACCCCATCAATATACAATGAGGTTATTTCTCTGACATCTTAAGTCTTCATTCAGCCAACTTTGTCTCAGGCACAGAAAATGCTAACTATCAGGCTCAAGCTTATCACAAGACAGAGTGGAAACCACTGCAACAACCCACTCCCTGCCTTTTTTTTTTTTTTTTTAAACAACTGGAGCAGAAGGTCACTCATACCATGAGATAATAAGCTTGTGATTAGCACCCTCACACAGGATGTGGGAAACCAGGGATCATTTTAGAAGATACTGAAGGGAAAGATCAGTCTGGCTTGATCACAGGATAACTGTGAGTCACCAATGTGATCTGGCAGAGGAAAATAGATTAAAAAAAAAAAAAGACAGACAAACAGACCTACACTGTATCATGATATTTCCAGTTAAGATAGGGAAGAATTAATGTCATCACACAAGCCACTAGCATAACATTGGCTGAATACAAGGTACAATTCCAGTCAGCCGTATTTAACAAAAGGAATTTTTTACTAGAACAGACGTGAGGATGAGGAGAGCCATAGCAACCTATTAGACAGGGATAAGACCAAAAGCCCCTGACTTGTCAAGCCTAAGTAAAGGACAGTGAAATGAGTGGTGTTAGAAGAAATACATGCTGCCTACATATAAATCTAAACTGAAAGTCAGTGTGCTTCTAAACGTCAAAAGAGCAGGGCTCTGGAAGAACCAGAGGAGAAAAGAAAACCTAACTGTGTTCAAAGCAAGAACCTGGCCGCTGTATTTCAGAGACTTCATGAATGGTGTGGTTCTTACTGTGGCAGAACAGCCCCAAACAACACAGGCCACTCCTTTTGCTTGAGGATATTTCAATCCATATTTCTAAACAGTGTACCTGGAGCACTGACAAAGAGGCGGGGAGCAGAGAGGGACTACCTTTGACTGAACCTGTTCATACACTGACAACTGACTGATTCAACCAATAAAGGTCCTTCTCATCCCACTCCTTAAGAGAATTAAAACCTTTCACAAAACAGATACCGAGCTGCTGGTTTGGCTGAATTCCTTACTTCTCACCTCAAACAATACCTCTACCCAATCTGCTACCATTCAACTCTTAATTCACATATAGAACTTCCTAACAACTACAGCAAAAGTGAAGCCATTAATACAAGTTACTTTCTGAAATACAAATTCCACTACACCTGAATTAAAACCTGTCATTCAACATTTCCATGAGTTATCCATGAGTGAAAACAATGGGTCTTTTACTTAAAGTGGCATCGTACTTTAACCAAATTTTATTGCATTGCAAGCAATTAAATTATACTGCTAGGTTTTAACTAATTTATAACACTTTTTCTAGCAGAGTCCAGGTATTCTAAGTTAGCAGTTATGATTAGTTTGAGATGTTGCAGCTGGACCCTTTCACTCCCAAATACATTGGTGATGGCCCATGAATAGTGTCTTCTTTATTTCAACGTGGCCAGCTGCGGTCCCTAATATTTAGTCTGTGGCATTTTAAAACCTTAAAACCTTTGTTCTTACAAAGCTAATGCTGCTGTTTTAATTGCTACCTTCTTTTGGTGCATTCACTAACACTAATGCATTACCATTTATAAGCAAGTATCTATTAGTCAATCCATTCCTGGCTTGGTATTTGAGCATCTGCCAAAAGTGATGTCAATGTCCAAACCAAAAATACACCAATTCTAGGGGGAAAAATAAAAATGTTTCCCCCATTTATTATTGAAGCACGCAATATTCACTCAGGAAAAAAACCACCTTGATCAAAAACACAGCTCCACCCCCAAACCACAGGCTTCATAGTATCTGGCAAGGATGTTTAAAAACATAAGCTAAAAGCACTGCAGACTCTGTATGTTTAAAGCTAAGCAAAGTGGAAAGCAATCATCACCAGAACTGTTTTCGCGGTTTTTAACATAGTTGCATGTAAACCTTCAATCAGTTTGGATACATCAGAGTTCACTTATATTCACTCTTAAATTCAATTAGCAGTGCACATAAATTTCCCTTATCTTGCCAACTACATCATATGAATAGCCAGTCCTAAAGCACTTTAAAATGACACCAGATATTGGTGGTCTGCTAGAATGGAGAAGGTTTGCAGATCATATCACAAATGGTCTCTCAAAGGCCACATGGGGAAAAGGTGTAAGAAGATGATAACAGAATCAGACGCACAGAGATGCCAGGTCCAGAGGGACTGTAACATGCACAAGCTGATGAAGAAATGATATCACACCACAGCACAAACAAGGGTACCTAATAATTTTGGTACTGAACACCATTTTGCTCATTTCAAGTCGTAACGTTCCAGCAACACCATTATCTTGCTCATCACTTGTTTACCATTTGCCCAGTGCAAGCTGTCCATATCCAAACATAATCCAGAATTTTTCACAAAGGAGTTTTTGTGAAGCAGTTGGGCTCTGCTCCCCCAGCCTGCCCAATCATATATTGTAAATACAGAATCTGCAAGCAGAAGGAAATCTCTCTTGGCCGGACACACACTATGTCCCACAGCAATGCTACTCCGCATTCTGTTCAGTCTGAACTGTAATTTCTTGCCTCAGTTTCCCCTGAACACAACTTTTATTTTCTGCTTCATGTGAACAAACATTACTTTTGTGACTTGGCTACTTCTGGCTCTTTGTTACAAATTTCTCTTAGGACAGCAATCACAAGAATCTCTCTAATGAGTTAGTCTTGCTCTTTATGATGGGGGCTGAAGTGAAATAATTTAAGTGCATCTTTCAGTTTCTAATGATAGTTTAATTTTTAGGAACTTGAGTGATACCAGACCTCACAGAAGTTGGTATTCTGTGTAGAGTCCACTAGATCATAAACCATTAATATAAAAATATGGTCTCTTATGAGTGGCAATTTTTATTTTCAACATGGTTTAGAATCTGTTTGGTGACTTCAAAGCACAGAATTCCCAAAAAAATACAAATAAGAATAATTTAAAATATTTCTGAATTGCAGCAATCTTTAAATAGAAAAAAGTTAAAATGCTTAAAAAATTATATGATAGCCAACTTATTTAACTGACAGTACAGGAGGAATTTTTATACAAACAGAATGTAATTATAAGCTGGAATCTAGTCAACATACTCTAAGTCAATGCCTCTCTCAATCAATAAAAAAATCACAAAATTATTCAATACCACAAAAGGACATATAGAGAATAACCTTTTCATTTTTTTATTAGCTATTTAAAATTAGTGTGACAACAAATCTTAATGTCTTAAAATCTCTCATTCATGTGATCTTATTTATTTGGGTGTTTTTTTCTTATACAGGCAAGCTCACTGAAGACAATTGTATTGCCTTTTATCAGGCAGACACTGCAAAACCAGTTTTTATGCTTGTGTGTACCAGTATTATTGCTCTAATGAATGAGTGATTATAAAATTACTTAATTGCTCTCTTTCCAAAGCCCTGGTTATTTCTATCAGGTTAAAGTACAGAGCTGGCTGATTTTGAAATACCTTTAATCATTTGTGCATCTTCAAATTTAATATTCTACCAATGTCATATTTGCATGTAAAATATTTACTAAACTGAACAAGAGCAAAATGGGATTTTACACTTCACGAGTAAAGCATAAAAACAGATTCCTAAAATGTGAAAGGTACAGACATTAGAGATAAAAGTGAGAACTTATGTATCTAAAATTTATCACAGAAGTACGATTTACCTTTCAGCATCTGACTTTTCCCCCTACATGTATTTTTCACCTCAGTTTAGAAAATGCCAATGTGAGTTTGAGGTACATGTAAGAACAAGTTAAAATACTGACAATGACTATCCAACTATTATGATTTTTTTTTCCTAAAGCCTTACTGCAATTAAACACTATTGGAAGCATTAAAATAATGAGTTAGTTACACATGCATTTTATAAAAGCTGTATTTCTGATTAATTCACTGCTGATAGGATTGATACTGGAACATTTCTAAGCTGTACAATAAAACTCTTACCATTGATTCAATTACTGTCCCGTAGAAATGTTTCATTGAATATATTTATAACTTTATTCCCCAGAGGCTTTTCAGATCCTAAATAACAATGTAAGTAATAAAAATAAATATCTAAATGTACAGTTCTGTACAGGACAAAACTAAGGACAACTATCATCACATGACAAAATTATTTTGATACATGATGAACTACACAGAATAATCATTGTTCACTGATAGCAGAAATTGGAAAATTAAACATCTGAACCAGTAAAGCTTGTGGTGCCAATGCTAAGATCTGAGAAACACTGAATTCCCCAATAAGTCATTGTGAGCTCAGTACTCAGCATCATACCTCAGGTTAAATTTGTTTGCTTCTTACTCCGTACAAATTAAGCAAGTCTCAGTTTTACTGTGCGTCTTACTGCATTTGACAATTGCTGGTGTTTTCCAAAGACCACCTAAAAATTATGAGTAATAAGGGAATATAAAAATGGTGATTAGCAGAAAAAAAGCCACAACACGATTGGAGAAGTTGTAAAAGCAGATTAGGAATAGCAACAAAACAAAAAAAAGGCAAAAAACTACCAAAAAAAAGAAGCTTTAAATGCATATTAGAATACAAATATAGATTTGTCACACAACCCCTCACTGACACCTGCATATGCGTTTCTTGATACTCTCAAGCTAATGGCAAGATTATGGACCTAAATCAATATAAAAGAGAATCCAGGACAAAGCCCACTGGCTATAAGCACATCACCAATACAATGACCAAACCAATATAATTATTAAACTTACTGTCACTTTTGCTGTCACCTTCTTGTCTTGTAAATTCCTCAAACACACACAAGGAGCAAGAATCACTCTGGAAGCAACATCCTGTTCCTGACAAGCTTGTTCCCCCAGGTCACATGAAGTCCCAACTCATTCACCACCACATTTCCAACATGCAGGTGCTTCATCCTGTGACCAGCATACACTCAATCACCTACAGATGGTTTGACAGCATGTTGGACAGCAACTGGACATTCAGAAAAGAAGAGCAGGAAGGGATTATGTACAGGTTACTAAGTCTGAGGAGGAATCAGTGGGAAAGAAAGTATCCCAGTCCAGCCTACTTTCATTGTTTATTAGTCTAAAACCACATTATGTTCAGATATATGCCTACCTGGATGTCGTTTCTTGGCACATGAAGGAGAAGATGATGATTAGGAATCATCAGGATGGATTTACAAAGTTTGAGTCATGCCTGACCAACATGATTGCCCTCTGTCATAAAATGACAGGATTGGTGGATGAGAGATCATTGGTATCACTCACCTTGATTTTAGGATGATTCAACAATGTCTCCTGCAGCACCTTTGCATCTAACTTGATCTAAGTTACAATGTAGATTGGTAAAGCACTAGATGGTAAAAAAACATCCCATCTCTATCATTAGGCTCAAACAGCAGCTCTTAATGGTTCACAATCTGCCCAGAACCTGGTTACAGGTGGACAGGTTAGGGGCCCTAGCCTGTCTGATACTTTTAACAGAGACCTGGCAGAGTGTACAGTGCTCTCAGGAAGTCAGCAAACATCAGACCTGCAGGTGTAAAAGACACACTGCGGGGCAGGGCTGCCATTCAGCATAACTTAGATAGGGCCAACGGAAGTGTCATGAGACCACAGCCTGAAAACTAACTTATTGGTGAGCAGCTCAACCAAAAACAAGTTCGGGGTCCTGGCAAGACACAAATCAGCAGTCCACCTGGCAGCAAGGACAGCTAACAGCATCCTAGGCTTTGGCAACAGCAGCACAGCCAGTGACCGAGGGAAGCAATTGTTCTGCTTCATGCAGAGTCCATTACTCTGGTATCTGCACTACTGGGTCTACTTTTGGATCCACACAATAAAGTTGAGTGAAGCAAGTTCAGTGGAAGGCCACAAAGACATTTGTCAGCTGGAACACATGGCCTGTGAGGAGAGGCTGTAGACACTGGGATTTGTTCAGCCCAGAGAAAGCTTGCAAGCACCTGGTATCAAATTTTCAATATCCAAAAGTAAATTATAAAAATTACGAGGCCAGGCTTTTCACCAAGTGCATGAGGGCAGAAAAATGTCAACTGTAACCTGGCAAGTTGTAAATATTTATTAGACAAGGGGGAAAAAACACTATGAGGATAATGAAGCAATGGAACAGGTGGCCTGAAACATAGTCAAATCTCTGCCTTGGAGCTTTTGAAGACGCAACTGTTGAGGAATACATTTGGTGCAGGTAGCTCAGGTTGCAAGCTGCAGTGAGAGCTGCAGATTGAGCTCTGGCCTGAGACCAGAGGCTGGGAACTGCCAACCTTTTGCATAACAAAGGACACAGGGAGCTGTGGCCCAACCAAGTAACTGGACACTCAGAGTCACAGCAGGAGCCAAGGACTCAGGAGGAAGAGTGAGACTTTCACGAACTTAGACTGTGAGGCTGTAAGAGTCTGGGTGTCCTTTGTTCAGGGTCCCTTCTTGGAGGCACCAGCTTGAGCTATTTCTGTGTTACTCCACTGTGAGTACATTGCTTTACAGAATGAGACATCAGAGATTGCTACATGAAACCTGGTGTGGATCTGGTAAGGAAACCTGTGTGTGAGTGTGGCGTGTAAGGAGTCAAGCAGGGCACTCGCCAGCTCACTGGAGTCGCCCATTGTGGAGGGGCTTTGGCCCCAGCAGTGAAAGTCTCTGGCATTGGGAGTGTGACTGTCAGAGACTCTCGTGAATGGTCAGGCTGGGATTGGAGACCCAGGTGGGAGACTGTAGGCCACTGCCTTGGAGCCTCCCTTCTCCAAACATCCAACTACTGGCACCAGGTGAGTTCACCTGGGATCTTTGGGGCAGGGAGGAGCCAAACGGTGACTGTTAAAATCTACTGAGCAGATTCTGCATAAATTAGAATTTTGTGCAGATTTGGTGAAATTATGGTAGTGGGTTGAGAATGGGTGCACAGCCTGGTGAGTGTAAAGCACACATAGCCGAGGTGCGGAGTCCCTCATCAGGCACAAAACTCGAGTCTCTCCTATGACGCAGAAGGGTTTGGAGATCCTTAACACAACTAAACAAAGCACTACACTGCTTGGTCTGACCTTATGAGTGACGCTCCTGTGGGCAGAAGGACACACTGGAGACCTCTCTTCTAACCCAAATGAATTTACAAACCTATGTTGGAATCGTATACCTATGTTATGCAGAGCATGCACATTTAGGAAGACAAGAGAAGCGAAACACGCTGTACATATGATCTGTATACATGCAGTAAATTGAATGCCTTCACTCTTCTGTGAATTGTACACTCTTACGCAGATCAAAAGAACTGTGCCAACAAGGGCCTCACAGAACCTGTCCTTCAAAAGCCTCTACAAGGCTACTCGACTCACTGAATCAGGAAGACTGTACACCTTAAACCACAGTTAATCCTAATTCACTTAGAAGCACTGCAGCCACCAAAACCAGAAGCTAATTATAAATAAAAAGAGAGTACACATACAGCATACACCTCATGATTGATACAACAGTCCCTAAAGTTAGAATATGAACTCCAGTCAAGAATTCCGAATATGCTGCTACTCAGCATTTTACCACATCACTCCATTAAGACAAGGAGCATACTTTTGTTGTTGCTATATGTTGCCTGGGGCCTCACTAAGGCCTGATGGTTGGACAAAATATTACTCACAGGGATGAAACATACAAACCATTTACAATAAAAGGCCAATTACGTTGCAAAGTTTTCATTACTTCTTTCTCACTCTTTACGGGGCACCGAAAAATATTACTTGTGGCTATAATTCCAACCTTCAGTTGGAATCAAATATCTTCCTGTGGTGCTTTCATTAACAAAGAAGGTTGTGGCATTTAGGAATTTTAAGGAGAATTAAGGGGGTAAAAAACCCAACCCAACCAACAGAAACAACCTCAAACCCAGTAACACCACCACATATGAAGCTTTTTTACCACAAGAGGAGAAAAATAGAGTATTTCACAACCCACTCTACAAGTCGACTAAAATTTAAGATTAACTCTTCAACATCAACAATCCTGTATTTAGTTAAAAAGCACCTACTCAAATTTCCACTAAAACAACAACTTTTCTATGTGAGCCAATTATGGGTTATTTCCCACTTGACAAGAGTATTTTTCTGAAAAACAAAAACAAAGCCAAATTATTGCCTACCCACCAGGTGAACAGTTCTGAGTCAGATTATGCCGATGAAAGCTACGCAGAACCTTATACTCATCTCTTTTCCACAAGCAAGTAAGGGCAAAGTAATAGTACAGATAAAAGATAACAACAAAAAAAACCAAGCCAGAGAGCTTCTATATGTGGAAGCTACATACTTCAGTAAGAAGTCCCTCAATACAGTAACTTCCACCACCTGAGGAAAGAATCAAAAAGACCCAACAAGCTCCAAAGAACAAAATATTTGCAATTGCTTTCCTTTAAGTCAGTCCCAATTATTTGAGCACATATATTAAGGTAAAAACCAAGTATGGGGAAAAAAATAAACCCGTTTTCTTTCTCCTTTCATAAAAATAAAAGGAGTGTTATCACCAAGGCTGACTTCAGAAATGTGAAAAGGTTCTGCCCATCTTTGCTATCACCAATTCTGTTAAAACATGAAGCACTCCAGACAACCATTTTCAAAACAGTTCACCACTGCATTTTGGTCAGCCTTTCGGACACCGGGATTTCCTTCTTTAAACTAAACAATCTAGAGATGAAAATGCCTGGAATGGAATTGCTGACTATTTTTCAGTGACCGCTTCACTGAAGACAAAAATTAAAATGGGATCACTGTGTAACTTTACAGCGATTTCAGTAATTTATGGGATTATGGGGTTCACTCCTATTTTAGCTCTCTAGAATGGTGTGAGCTATCAAAACATTACAAATGCATTATAGCAAGGGTCAAAAAGTTTCTTATTATAATGATTATATCATTCTTTATGGATAAAGCTCCAAGCCACATGTCAATCTCTAAAGTTGCTGCTTTTTTATTGTTTCATCAGTAGTTTATCCCATACCATGGAACTACTGAAAACATCGGCCAATTATTTTCCTTCATTTGGCTTCAGCTTTTGCTGTCATTATTTCAGTGTAACAGGTTCTTTCTGGACACAAACTTGCACAGCCGTCCTTCACACCCAAAAAAAAACCAGCATATGTGCAAATCCACCATAATTCCTTCTAGATCTTCTTAACACTCAAAGGGACAAGAATATTATTTTGCTTTAATCACTGTAAGTTCTGTCAGATAATATTCCAATGCTACTTTTCATCCAGAGAACTAACAAGATCTGCCAAGAGAGTTTAACTACGGACTCATGTTTTTAGAGTTAAAAGAGAAGAGTGATGCTGACCTCTGGGAAATAACAATGATGGAGAAAGATAACTGAAAAGCATTACAATACATTATACAACATAATAAAGCAGTGTTTTCCTATTAACCATGAGATGTTGTGGATTTAACTGCCATCCCAGAAGCTGATGAGTCTCTTCCCAGATGAGCTGAGAGAGTAGTTGCTAAAGGAATTCACCACAAACTCCAGGAAGTGGGTCCCCCAATAGAAGCCAATAGAAGTTCTAATATATATATATATATATATATATATTATTAAATATAATAGTCTGAAAAAAATGGCAATGAGGTAGGGATATGTTGATGACACTCAGGTTTAGGCTCAGATTTGAAGGCCAGAGGACAGTAACAAGTGTCACTGGGATCTGCAGAATTGCTGCATTAAAAAAAGAAGTGTAGTCTGTATCTTCTAGGTACTGGGTACTCCAGCCTGAGGAATGACCATCTCTACCACTTAATGCACCCAATTAACATTACCTGCCTGAAGCCACTCTACCTCACTTCAGCTTGCCCATCTGAAGTACATCAAGGAAAACTAGGAATATGAATGCTATGCAGAAAGTACAAGACAACTGTCCTTAGGGCTGTGGGACTATTGCTATATTGGAAACTATCATTTTACTATGGCAGTTTCACCAGTGAAATACCTCATGTTCAAAGACAAACACACCTCGTGATTGGCTTCTTAACACCATATCACACTTTGGTAAGACCACACCTAGAAAGGGCTGACAGGAGATCACAACAGATGAAGCAGCTATACACTGTCCTCCAAAAGACTCTTGGGACACCCAGAATACACAACTGCCTTCTAATCTGGAAACTGTCACAGCCCAATTTATAATTGAAAATAAAATAAAATAACAAAAACGGAAGGGCACTGACAGCCACAGAACAGTTGTATTTCAGGGCTTTTCCAGTCTTTGAGGGACAAATATATTCCCATTAAGATGACAGGCTGTTGTTGCACTGTACAAGTCCTTGATCTAACCTAATCCATTACAAATAACCATTATTTTTCATTGTCTTGCATGTATTCACAGGACCAATCAGAAGAACTTAGTTAAAAATGCAGCCAGAACAGCTTTATATGTCTGGCAGTACTGTTCTCTCACACTACCAAACCTCTTTTTTTAAGTGTCTGAATTCCAAAGACAGCTATAAATTGTCCAACTGCACTATTTTACCTGAATTTTGTGACTTTCAAATAGGAAGTAGGCTAAGTATTTTCATTTGTGATCCAGAGATTTCACGTCTTTAGCAGACACCAAAGAAAATGCACGACGTAAACATATAAAAAAAATACACTACATGCCTGAATTAATTTTAAGGCTACATGCTGGTGTGTATTTGCTTTGATTTTCCTCTCCCTCTCACTTTCAAATAATAATAGTTGCAAACTAGATTCCCTCAGTTGTTAACTTCACCAGTCTGGAAAGACCTGAATTTGAACACTCCCAAATGTTCAAGCATTTCCAAGTGTCTAAAAAGATAAATACTAAGAACTGCAATTATACACTTAAGAAATTTTATAGGTGTTGGAACAAAACACAAAAAAGTTAGATTTAAAAAACATTTTTCTTTCCAATGTGCAAAATTAACCTGGTACAGCTGATACACTGATCACGAACTGCTGACATCTTAAAATAAAAATAATATCAAATCCACTATTGTACCTTCAGTCATTGTATATTTAAAAAAAAAAAAAAAAAAAAAAAAAAAAGAAACAAGCTCTGATTTGATCTATCTTTCAGATACATTACTTTCCTTGTTTCTCCCCTTTAAAAGGCCTTCCAAAAGCTTCCTGGGGGAAAAAAAAAGTAAAATAAATAGCAATAGTTCAGTAAATATTTAGAAAACTAACTTCCCCACTGAGTTATTTCAAAATCACTTCAGGACAGAAGCAAAAAAAACTGGCTGGAAATTTCCATGTTATTTCTTGTTTTTCTCTCACGTGCCTTTTGTGTGGGCTTTCCTGGGTTATGTCCAAGATTTACAGCTATTCCAAGCAACGGAGCTGGGATTTCACAGTTACTGCAACTGATGCAAGAAGCCTCATAGGAATGATCTCACTCTACATTAACCAAACAGTTCTCTACTTATTTTTAACGGAGCATTTTAAGAAGCATAAAGCTTCCTTTAGATTATGAAAACCCAGAACATAAAAATCTGAATACTGTTGTCAGGAACCTCTTAAGTATATGCTATTTAGAAATTCTTTAGCCACCTAATAAATGCTCATAATAGATTCTGAATTGTTTAAAGAAAGTAGTAGTAAGCTATATGTCAATCTCTACAAAAAAAGTTAAACCCAGGGTAATCAACCTGTTACAGAAGGGTCAGTCTTTGCAAACCTTTCAAATAAGAAGATGAGGTGTAGAAAAACTGAAAGAGATTGAGTGGTATCTCCTGGACACCAAGAAAAAGTCTTTTAAAAAAACCCTAAGACAAAACTCTGAAAACAGCTGGCAAAGCAAGAAAACATGAGTACCACTTGTTATTTAGAGAAGTTAATGAAATTTTTAATCATAACTAACGTCAAAATTATTTACTACTATACCCAAAAGCCCATGTGACACGAGGATTCAAACAGGATTACATTTGGTGTATGTGGTAGTTAGACAGAAGACATTTCCTCATGTGCTACTAATACAAGAAAGCAACCAGAGAAACGAACACAGAAAGTACATAGTGATTGAATGAAATAATTAAGTAAAGAAAATCTAACACATGTTGTGACATAGCCTTTATTTAATGCCACCAAATACGTAAGATTAGACACTATCATTGTCTTGCTGGGGGAGAGCCCTCAATGAACTTTTGTGCTACTCTTTCCAACCACAGCCAATTTTACAGTGCTTAATATAACAAAGAATATTTTGTCTAAATTCTTAAGTTGGCAAAACCCTTGGAGACCTAGATTTCAATTGTGGCATCTTAATTTGTGGTCTAGTCGGTATCACCATATCGTGCTCCTTCACCTCGAATGCAGCACTCACACATTGTCTCAACAGGGTGAGAACAATCTGCCTGCAGAATGATTAGCAGAAAGAGACCCAGAGCTACGACTGAAGGCTACAGTAATACAGCTCCAATGTGACCTCCACTGAAGTCAGCCACTGCCTTTGGTAACTGGATCGGTCTCTCAGAGACGAACTTGTTCATTTCATAGAAGTTATCTAATTAGGTCCCAATCTTTGTGTAGAAGGCTGGGTGCCCCAGAAAATAAATACTAACACAAGAAATATGCAAATAAAGTACTGAAGCCTAGTGTTACCTGTCTGAAATTCCAGTTATACAAGTGATTTGAGCAGCCAAGCTCTAAAAGCATGTATCTTTTTTCTGATTCTTCTTCACTTGGTTGCTAACTTTTTTTAAAAAAAATACATACAAATTCAGGCTTCTTCAGAAATGACAGTGTCCTGATGATTTTTTTCCTGGAAGCGCCTAACAATTCTGGACACCTTACCATCTTCAACAGAGTATTTTAAAGAAACCAGACAAATTCCTGTCTTATAAAAGACTATGAACTGGCTGCATCTAAAAGTTCCTGACCTCCTGCTCTTCATCACTGCTGTCCTTTATTTAAGAGCCTCAATGCAGAAAACATGGATAACAATTTCAACCTGACATCTTGCTTGAAAGACAAATCATTCAGGTAATTAAACACGACAGGACTGAGCACTTCACCAGTGATCCAGAAGACTCTGCTGCCCTTTAACCCATGACAGAGTTTACACTTCAAACATGTAAGAAGATCAGCCTTAGACTACAAACTTTCCAGCCTTCTTCCCATTTAACACTGGTTATGCTTTCAGCATTTTAGCCAAAAAGTATTAGATTTCATCCACATTAATGTTGATTTCATCAATATTTGACAGTGCTGACTGTCAAAAATTCTTATGTTCTCGTGTAAATTAAATCAATTTAGTTCTGGAAGGCAAAAATTTGAACCAAATGGCCCAGGTTCTAATATATGAGCACCAATCTATTTCCATGGCTCTCCCTTTTGGTAGGTAAGAAGTCAACAGAAAACATTATTTTGAACAATGAACAACGTTTGCTACTTACGCTTCAAGTAAGAACGAGATGTCTATTTCAGTTTATTTGACTTACTCTTCACAGTTTATTATATAAGTGTTTCTTTAGACACAACAATCATGTAGCAGAGTAATTAGAGCCTAAACTGTTATTATATGTTCTATTTGATGAAATAAATAACTGAAGTGGCTATTTCAACCATATGGATAATTCATATCAAGTACTGAATAAAACCACCACAAAAAGAACACACAAGAAATTTTTGCATACACAACGGTACTGAGACTCAGACAATTTGCTCTCTTGCCTCATCCTATAATTACTATTCCACTATACCTTCATTTGTAATCCCGCACACCACTATCACGTATCTTCTCAAACGCTCATAACTGGAAAGAACTGGATGCACGTCCCAACTACAATATCAATTCATGGGGTGACCAATGTCAAGTCTTGGTTGTTGCCATGCCTTGAAAACAGATATAATCCTCCCTGCATAAGCAGGATACTTTGAGGCGATGATTTCCAGAATTCTGACAAACTTGTCTTTAAAGAGGATGTAAGGCCTTAGCTAACTAGAAATACAGGTATCATATGAAGGCTGACATTATGAGAAATAAATCCCAATTCAAGAACATGTTTGTCCTAAAAATCTTCACAAACATCCAAAATGTAGCAATTAAAAACATGAAACTATTTTTAAGTAATGTGCTGTAACTTCTATCATCAAGGGTCTGAGCTAAAATTTATCACCACAATAGTGACTGTAACCTTATTCATTTTACGTACCATGATAGAATAGGGGCATTGAAAGTCTGCGAACATTCTTCAACTGCAGAGCATGGCATAAACTCAGTTTCTGCTCTTAATTCTCTACTTATTATGAATATAATGAAGTTGACAATACATGGCTTTCTCCCAAATGTGGGAAGTGAAAATGAATTTGAATCTATTTCATCAGGATGCATTAGAAGACCGTGGCACTCTTTGCCTTTTTCTCTACATTATAAATATCAAACTTCATTTTACATGCATTATCTCAGAGCCTAATGCATGAACACTGCTCGGAAAATTAATATCCATCAATATAACTCCTTTCCATAGGCCTTTGCAATCAAGAAATTGCCCTCTGACCATCTTATCAGTAACAAATAACATCTGTAGAATGCTTCATCTTGTTACCTATTTCCTCAGGGACTAAAAAGCTACATGGCTACAGAAACTACTGTATCAGATCAAAGAATATACAACCCAAAAAACTTCGTGTCTGCCAAGCAGAAAGGCAATACTTCTACCCAAGGGAATCCTTGAGCCACAGCTGCCTGGGGAGAGTATTCTAAGGAAGAATTACTGCATGCTTTCCCTACCCTGGTCCTCTCAAGGCACTTACCAGTAGAAACTTTGGTATAGCCTGGTATGGCATTTATAATGTTCTTACAGGTGTTGTTTAGAATCGTTCAGAAGGCAATCTGCAACAGACAGAGCTGATGTAAAACACAAGTATTTAATCCATGATGCTCGAGAGCTTTGACAGACTCACACCGGTTATTACTAACTGCTCTAAGATCATTTAAAGACTTTAGAGAACTGTTTCCTACTTGACTGCCAATAGTAATCAAATCATTAACATAAACTACGACTGTTCTCTTAGTCTGTTATTATTTACCTTGACTGACAGGGTAATCATCCTTCCAGTCAGGTATTTCAAGCCTTTATACACAATCGCCCACAATTTTCAGGTTAACTTGTCTGTTATCTCTGAACTAGCAGCACTCCACAGACACAAAACTGTATTAGTCTCAGGACTTCAAAAAATAATTTGTGGATATAACAGAAATAAAACAGTACAATATACATGCTGTCACTCCCAATCATCTGACTCAATTTTGGATCCACTGAGAAGGGGGAAAACTTCAGTTTCTCCACAAGAAAGCCTTTTTCCAGTTTCTTCATATTATTTTAATCAAGTTTAGTCCAAATGTAACATCTGATATATTGAAGCACAAAGGCGGAGCACACAGGAAATACTATCACGATGGACCTATTTACAACTACAAAAATACATGTTTACATTCTCCCCAAGCAAACCGTGCAGCGATTTTTCAAAAAGTCCCCACAAGCGTACGAAGACACTAAAACTGCATACTTTGCTATCGCCACAGCTCATCACACAGAGAGTTATTTTAAACACCGTCAACCCCCCCACAGCAACCGCACAGCCCTTGCACAGCCGGTGACACGCACCAGAAGCGCGGCAGCGCCGAGCCGAGCCGAGGAGGGCGGAGAAGGTGGCGGGCCCCGGGGGCGCTGACAGGAGCGTCCCAGCGGCTCCTCGCAGCCGCCGCAGCCCGGTCCAAGCCTTCCTCACAGAAACTTCAAGGAAATCCCCGCAAGAGCCGGTGAGTGCCCAGCCGTGGAGCGGGGCAGCCGGTGGGATCGCGGCGGGGGAAGCACCTGCCCCGCTCCTCAGCTCTCCGCCAGCGCCTGTCGTGCGGCTCGACCCCACCAGATTAAAAAAAAAAA